>VWYP01001852.1:154397-193595 GCA_013400435.1 Pycnonotus jocosus | reverse complement strand
GCTCCCCTGCCCCGCACCACTGCTCTGCCCGGCCCCGCTGCCCGGCCCACGCCGCTGCCGCCGGCTCTCCGGCTCCCAGGAGACAAGGATTGCAGTGGCGTTTAGCGCTGGAAGCTCGTGCCATCAAAGTAAAAGATGCCGCCTGCGCTAGGGAGAAGCAGGTGCAGGAGAGGTGGTGGGTAAAGTTTGCTGCCTGGGAGTGACAAGGTGGGCACTGAAAACCAGCACACAGACAGGCAGCAAGCTGTGGGCAGCGCGCACCCCGAGGAAGAGCTGCCACACCTGTTTGCTCTGTCCCAGCGCGGATGGAGCGCAGTTTTAGCGCTCAGGGGTGGGTTCGTGGGACTGCCGCCCGCCCCCCACTCCGTGTCCCCCCTCGTGCTGCCGTGGGAGAGAAAGGATGCCAGGGCACCGGGGGATGCCAGGGATGTCAGGGTGGGCGCAAGTTCACCGGTGGCAGAAGGGTGGCCCGCAGGAGCAGCAGGCGGAAGGCAGCTCACTGTGACCAGCGAGGTGCCTCACCTGCCACGGAGCAAGAACAGCCTGCACAGGCAGCATACAGAGGATTGAAGTCATTACGTGGGAACCAGACACTGATTCCAGATAAATCGTTTGCCTGTGATGCATTTTGTTTGCTGTTGAGTGTTCCTGGGAGGACTGGGGTGAAGGAGGGAGCGGCCCAGGAGCACCAGCAGCCCTTCACCCTGGCTGGGACCAGATTTTCCATGATTTACAGCTTGTCATGTCCTTCCATTCCTGCACCAGGACCACAGAAGAAGATGATTTAACTTGTGCTGTGCTTTCCTGCCCTGACCTCCTCCAGGTGCCTATGGTCAACTGCTGGGTTCATTTCAAGGGTACCTACCACCGATCTAATGCATGATACTCATCATCCTGCTGGGACTCTGCAGTCTGATGTTGGGGGCAGGCAGGAGAGAAGACTCCATCCTTTAATGATTTTCCCATGTCTCAGTGCCTGAGAGCAGGAAGAAGCCCCCATCCCTTGCACAGCAGCTGCTCCCCAGCTGAAGGAACCTGCACAGCTCGAGCTCACCTCTGCACACCAAGGATAGGATGCCCTGAGTGTTTAAGGCAGCAATGTCAGGGCTCAAGGTGAATGAAATGGGAATGCCACCAGGCAGCAAGGAAGTATGGAGACCCAGGGAGCACATCTCTCTGAAAAGGCAGGCTGTGACTGTTCATCCTGACCTGTTTTTGCAGGCTGTTGAAGCATGGCACGGGATAGATGTTAGTCTTGTATGCTCATGCAGATGCAAGTGACACTGAAGCCTCCCAGCTGCCTTCCACAGACATTCCTGCCACCCTGGCAAGAGGCAAACACAAACAAATTGCTTTGCCAGATTTCCAGCTAATTCGAGTCACTGATAAACACATCTGTGAAAGTTCCCTCTGTGAGCCTGTGAACACAATACTCACAGTTTGTTACTGTCAGTTTCACACCCCATATTGATCTCTAGTTCCCAGCAGGTTGCTTACAGAGTAGCCAACACAGCAAGGAAAGCAGGTGAACAAAGATGATGTGAAAAAGGCTCTGCTGTGGCCACAGGTCCTGTGAGTGTAAGGAGTGCTGATGCTTAGAGTGACACTCTTGGGTAACTTCTGTGGAGTCCTCGTGTCCCTTCTCCAAGTGAAGCTGGCTGCATGCAGAGGAAGCTTGGCAAGTGCAGCAGCCAGACTGTAAGGGGGATATTATGTGGTACCCACCCCAGATGGCTCCAGAGCAGTCCCTAAGGCTCAGGGAGTTGCTGATTCTGATGGAGGAGCAGAAGAAGCCCAAGGTAGACCAAAGTATCCCCTTTGAGAATGTCATTGCAGTGTGTCATTCCTCTTGAGTGGAGCTCATCACTGTTCCCCTGATCCCAGAAATCCTCAAGTGGGCAGTGGCAACTCAGTGAGAGCACCAGCATTTGTCCCAGGATCACTGCAGTGGCTATGGGAAGCAGCATATTTTGGGACATGATGCTGTGAAAACATCTACTCTCTTGAATACAGGTACCTGGCTACATAGATCCTAATGTCAGGACTACATGTCACAGAGAGAGGTCTGGACTTTCAGATTAAGGCCTTGCTAGTACTCAGAAATGCAAAGAAAAGATTTTGCAAATCTGAATCCTACTTCCCTTGGTTAAAAAAAAAATATTGGAAAACATTCAGTGAGCCAGAATTGCCTAGACAAAAAAGCCTGGGGAGCTGCAACCAAAACAGCAACAGAGTTAAAAGGAGATTTTCTCAATAAACATTCCTTTCCTGGGTTCACATTTTTAAAAGCGAAGGATGTGCAAGTCTGGAAGGGAGAAAAAAAACCAAAAAACAACAACAACAAACCAAAGCTTGAGTGTATTTCAGAGATCTGGAAACAACTTGGTTTTGTCTGCTGTACCCAATGGTGAATGCAGACGTGCTGAAAATGAGAACTGAAGGCAGTGTTTTGAGAGGAAGGTGACAGCCTCCCTTTTGTCTGCATGTCTTGCCTTTGCTGGCAATTCCAGCTGGACTTTCTCTTGTCATCCCTGTCCATCTGCACACTGAGTTTGGCCTCCAGTGCTGCAATGATGCCTTTTCTGTGCAGGTAAAAGTGGCACCTGGCACTGAGCTGTGGTCCAGGGGACCTGTCTGTAGCTCTTGTTCCTGTCTGGTGCACTGACTTCAAATGATCTCACTGTGTGGTCTGCCTCACACAGCTCTTGCTCAAATCTCACTGCTGGGTGAGGGGGCTGGACTAGAGACTCCAATCTGCTCACAGGAAGCAGGCAGGAGTGTGATTCCCCCCGGGACTGAGCCTGCCTTTCAGAGCCTGGCTGAGCCGCTGCACCAGGGTGTGCAAGCCGCTGGCACAGGCTCCGAGTAGCTCTTCCATGCATCCCATGAGTGATCACACATCCCATCAGCCCTGCCAGTGAGAAAGGGCTCATCAATCATCTGCACCGAGGTGTGAAATGCTGCCCTGGACACCAGCCTGGGAATACCTCACTGGCAGATTCCCACTGCTGATGGGGACGTGTCTCTGTGGCACAAAGATTGTTCTGTGTTGCTGGGAGGAAGGAGGTTATAGGTTACCCTGCCAGCACAGCTGAGTGTCAGACAACCAAGGAGAGAACAAAGGACAAAGACCTAAATCTTGTGGAGCTTCCTATTCCAGCAGAAAACATCATGGACTTGAAGGGGTTCGTTCAGGGTTCAGCACTGCTGCTGGAGTTAGGTACTACCCCTTAGACAAAGCCTGTTTTCTTTTCTCACTTTGTGGGGAAAAATACAGGGGAATCCACTCCCACCTGCAAATGGCCCCTGCCTGTTGTGTTCTGTGTGTCAGTGCATGTGTGGGCAGCAGCAGCAGCTGCTCAGGTTGATGCCTGTGCCATCAAAAATCCTTACTGCCAGGCAAGGATGGTCCTCTGGAGCTGAGGCTGCAAAGGGCCTGGAAGTCTTTGTATCTTGACTTTTTTATTATTATCACAAAGGTTTCAGAAACAGCAAAAACTGACCCCTAATGTTGCATAGCTCCAGAATTTATTTGTCCTTCTCCAGTTATTTTACCTATTTCCTGCCTTAGAAAGCCACCCAAAGGAGTTCAGAGGGAGGCTTTTGCCAGGGTTTGAGAATGGTGTGGCAGGAGGAGGCACCAGCTTACCTCTAAAAAAAGTGGGTCTCAGCGCAGCACCAGCCTGGACTCCTGATGGGCCTGGACCCAGCAGAGCGTGGCTTAATGAGAGATATTGCTACAAAGCACATTAGTCTGCTGAGCTAATTAATTACTAACTACACCTCCTGAGGCAACTGAATCAGCAGAGAGCATATAATTAAACCCAAGATTGTTTTTGATATATTTTAAACAGTCTTCTAGAATTCTCTGCCTGGAAGAAAGAAAGGGGGCAGTGATGATGAAAGGTGGTGAATGGTTTGTGTGAACAGTGAGTGTCATTTTAATGCTGCTCATTCCTGCCTGCTACCATCACATTTCACATATCACATTGAATAGCAGAGCTATTCAACACATTGTCAACAATGGCTTTTCTCTTTTTCCTTTTCTTTTTTCTATTTTCTTTTCTTTCCTTTCCTTTTTTCTTTTCTTATGACCCCAAGGCATTATTCAAATGAACACTTTAAGTAAAGAAGGAAACAAAGCCTTAAACGTCAGAGGGACAAGGAATATGTGATCAATTTTGTGGATTGAAGTGCTTCTTGTGTACCTGGCAAAGAATTTGAGCAATGATCTCTCAAGAAGCCTTCTGTGTGCTGTCCAGGCAGGCATGGACTTACTCAGTGAGGTCAGCTGCAGCTGCTTTTTTCGAGTGCTTCCTAATAAATCCCCTCTTAATTAGATGCTCTTCTGGATAACTTGCAGCTCTAAAGCTCAGAGGAATTTTAATCAGTTCAGCTTCTTTTGGGTGAGGGTTGCATTAAATGTGTCCATACATCCATGCTGACTGGCCATTTGGTGATTGTATCTGTTTGACCTGCAGGATTGCCAGAGGAAACATGGGAATGATCAACCCAGCATGCAGCAACTCAAGGCTGGGAGATTACCCACTGAAGACTGGACGTGCTGAAACTGTTCCTGGTATCAGTACAGTACTTATTACATTCCTCAGTGTTCTCTGGCAATGGCCTTGGCCCTTGTTCAAGGCTGAGCGACTCAGCTCAGCACCAGGCACCTCAACAGGACACTCAGCATTCCCTGCAGGGGAGGTGCTGTCAGTTGGTGGCAGATATTTGGCTGGATTTCCCTTTAGCTTGGAGCCATGCCTGCCTCTATACCTGCTGCTCTGCCTTTGCAATGGATGCCTCAGAACAATGAGCACTTTTGGGTGTGGAGCCATGTGGGATAGCAGGTAGTGGGGAGGGGAGGCACGGAAGGGAAATGTCTGGCTCAGGATCTCCTTTTTTCCCCCTCTCAGGCATAAAGGGGTCCCCAGCTGGGCTAATGACACAGCAGGGTTGGTGCTGCTGAAGCCAAGTACCAGCATGGTGGTGAAGGTGAGGATGAAGCCGAGGGCAGCCTGCAGAACTCTGGTGAGTGGTGCCACTGCTCTGCATGCTGGCTCTGCCACGCTTCCCAAAACATGCCCCCTCCCCTCCACAGCTTTTTGGGGAAACAGCTCTGGCAGCAAGACCCCTGGTACTTGTCTCTCATTAGCCCAGTCAGCCTAGCACAGGCTTCCTTCTGGGCAGAGAAAACACGGTCACTATGCAGTAAACCCACATTCCTAACCTTTATGTTTGGGAACTGTGTGATCCAGAAGGCACAACAGAGGAAAAATCTGATGTAAACTGCACAGGCTAGAAGGGCAGCAGCAATTAAAGACAATCTCCAACATTCATGCCTAATGCTGACCTTGTACCTCTGCCAGTAAAACCAAGATAAATCCATTACAGAGCTTTACAAGCACAAAAAGGTTTTCACTCAAGTGCTTAACTTGGATGTCCTGCCTGCAGCCAGGCCTCTCTGCAGTGCTGCCAGTTACATCCCCACCTGCTTCCAGCAAACAGGACACAACTGCATTAACTCTGCCCTTTCCCGCTGGTCCTTCTGCTTGGATGGTGACTGCTGAAGTAGCAAGGTACCGCCTCATGTCAGCTGCTATCAGACAACACCTATAGCCTCAAATTTCCTCCCATCCCTTCTTCTAATTCTGCAGCCTTGGGTGGCCACAAAGAGGAGCAGCTTGGTTGGTGTTATAAAGGTATAAATCTCTTCTCACTCAGTAAGATCAAAATTAGGCTATTTGGGGCCAAATTATTTTACCAGCTTAACTTGGCAGGGCTTCATTGCCTTCTGTAGATGAAGGTGGCCGTTTGCATTTATCCCATCAGATGGGTGGCTAATTGCTTGGCATTCCTTGAAGATATGAACAGACGGCAGCATAACCGATAATTCATCTCAGCTGCTCTCAGGAGAGAAGTAGCAAATTTTTCATCCACTCCTGTTAAGCACTCAGGCAGTGCAGTTCTCCTGTCCTGAGCTCCTGACAATAGCTGAGCTTTCCTTTCAGTAAGGAAAGAGAGATTACTCCATTGCTGACAGTGTCCAGGCCATTGTGCAACATCAGGGTATGCTCAGCATACTATCACCTCAAAACCCTTCTTTGTTTCTCTCTTATGTGGTGGTCTCATTTTTGACCACTTCAATTTCCAGACCAAACCAACACATTTGTTCTCATGCAACACTGCTCTCTAGTTCTGATCAACCTACTTCCCTTGTGCTCTTCACAAGGGGAACCAGCAAAATTTAATTTCTTCCCATTTAATAAACTCTTCAGTTCTGTCCCTGGCATGTGTGCCTTGCTGAGTCCCTTCACATTTCGCATCCTCTTTGACATGGATGCAAGTCTCATGAAGGTTTGTGTCATTAAACATTGCTTGGCTTTTACAAAACTGTATCTTACAGAGGAGATATTCCCAGCTAATTACTCTCACAGACTGCTGCTCTTGTTCTCAACTTACGAGCTTCCAATTTACAGCAAGGCTTTTGCCCACAACCCTGCACCTACTGGAGGGCATGCCCCTCTGCCACCAACATCAGTCTCCCCAGTTTTCACTGCCAGAAACAGCCAGCTTCCCAAAATATGAACCATCAGCCTGTCTTTCACAAGTGCCAGTGCATGCCACCACTCCTGCTCCACGCCCAGAATGCCCAAAACCACTCTGGGAGAGCATATGCAAGGCCAGCTCCTGAATTCCCCTAGCATTACCTCCTATCTGCTGGTTTAGTCCTGAAGTACTGAGATATTTTGTTCTCCTTGCTGAGAAGTGCATCACAGAAAGCACAATCCAGCCCAGCACAGCTGCTTTTCACCCTATTGAGGTTTTTTTTTTAAATTATTCCTGTTTAGCTTTGAATGTGTTCTTTCTTTTAAAACTTTTCTACCTTGAATCAAGACACAAAGGTACTGAATACACTGCTATAAGTATACTTATACAAGAGTATTTGAAACACTGCTTAGAAAATATAACCTAGATCAAAAAATTTACTCCAATTGTTGCTTAAACTCTTGAAATGAGGTGACTCCAAGCTAAAGCCTTGTGCTCACCCATTTTAAAAGCTTCTGAAGTAAGAAAATGCTGGAAAGGAAATAAAACTGTTTTGCCTAACAAATGTTTGAAGTCACAGAAGTCAGCAGTGATTTACACTGCTATTATTTCTTGCAGTATGCATTGCCAAATCTGTGTTCCACAAGCACTGATATTTTAAGTTGTTTTCATGCAAAACTGCTTTTGTTTCCCAAACCTAGACATTTCTTCCAACTGCTGATCTGTGTTCTACACAGACCTTTTAGTGATAAAAAGAGGAAAAACAGAAGTATTCTCATGCCCAGGACACAACAGAAAGTGGTCCCACTGTACTCCAGCTCAAAATCTCTCCACTGCATTTCATAAAGACAATTTTTAATAAATTTACATTTATTGAAAATATCACATTAGCTTTTATTTTGCTCATTTGCCTCAGTGCACAATTAAGCTATTTAACATGTAAATTGTAATGACAGAACCTCAAGCAGCTTCATAAAATGAAAGACCAAATACACTTGTAACATGATCAGACTGCTTTTAATCTGGTGGATAAGGAACAGTGGGGTGGAAGGGAATAATCTGTTTTAGGGTCCAATACACAACCTATCTTGTTTTGTTTCAACACATACATCTGTTATTAAAAGCCACAGTTTAGCAGTGTGACATGCACCTAAAAACTGACAACATGGGACATCAGCCATTAAATATACTATTTGTAGATGAGAATTGTTAGGGATGGGAAAAGGATTAAAATAAGAAGAGAAGCACCAGGGCTCCACAGCCCTTCTAGAACAAAGTACTTTGCAGGGAGAGTTGTAATGCCGTTTGTCAGCTCTACTGCGCCATGCTGTGAGGACGAGCCTTTGGTCCATTGCCCGCATGTCTGCCGTAGAAATGCACTTCTTTGGGAAAGCAACCACCAGGGCTTTGCAGCTGCAGGGCTCCCTCACACCCCCAGCTTATTGGCCTGGGTGAGGACAACCTTCAGGACTGGCATGAAAGCAGAGGTCTCGCTGAAGTTGCTGGTGCTGACGATGTGTGTGTGGATGTTCAGCCCCTCCTGGTAGTTGCGGGTTTCAATGCTCTTCACAATGTTGTGCAGGCCACTGAGGATGGTTGGAGAGAGCTGCAAGGAAGGCAGGCAAGGCAGGTCAGCACAAAGGAAAAACTAGAAAAAGAGAAATTCTGAGTGTGGTGCTTGGCCCTCAGGAAGGTGCAGCACTTAGTTCCTCTCTCTGGAGATAGCCATCTTCAGAGCTGCACCACACTGCCAACAGTCACTGGGCAGTCTAACAATAGACTTCAGGCAGAATGGCCCTTCTCTGCAGTATTGCTACACCCTGCAAGCCCTCCCTGCCAGCCCCTGGATGCAATTCCCTGGGGTGGGAGACCTGCTGTGACACACTCTTGGCACCACAAAAAACCTACTGAGCTTATACACCTTTGGGTAAGGTTAATTGCTCAGCAACACGGCCTGACAATGACAGGATTACATCACTCTAATCTTAAGGTACTAAAACATTTAAGCACAGTCCTTTTTTTCTGCCAAAGCCTCCTGGAAGGCTTTGGAAAAATTACCAGATCTTCAGAAGTACTTGCACATCTGCCTTCCAGTGAAGTCTGTGAGCCTCCAACATTGAAGTCCCCTGGGTTCTGTTTTGACCCCAGGCTAAGTGTCTCAGTTCCTGCCTGGAGCAGAGAAACTGTACCTGCTGCAAGGAGCTCTGCTCTTTGGCTCAGCACAGCCTCTGCACAGCACCATAAAACTCATGACACAACCCGCAAAACAACACAGTAAAGTCTGCACAGGCATGTGGGGCCAAGCACAATAACTGGCTGTTTTCTAAGAAATCCATGCAAACTTCCAATAAATGGATTTGGGGCACACTTCCAAAGAAAAAATGAGCATCTGCTACATACTGCAATAGTATTGCACCAATGAAGTCATTGGCCACACGTGATTGAGGGGTGGAGGGCAGTAAAACAGAACTTACTGTCTGTTCCCTAAGTTTGTCATAGAGAAACTCCAGGCGCTTATTTGCATCATCCAGTTTCCTCTTGGTTTGCTGCAAGACAAATAAATACATCACAGCACAGTGATTTTAAGAACCCCAGACCAACCTAGTATCATTGCAAAGAGGTCCATGCAGCACATCAGATTCCTTTCTCAACAACATCTTCCTAACACATCATTTGGATTTTTTGTTCTGTACTCTTCTCCCCTGATTTTGCTTGGAAGGACCACATGACTGCAGTTCTCCACATGTAAATGCTTCAGTTGTCTACAGAAAATGGAAAACTGTAGAGGTGCACCCCAAAAGCCACTGGTCATTTGCAAACCCCACTGGCATATAGCTGATAAGAAAAATGACAGAATTCTGAATTGCAGCACTTTTTTTTTTTCCCTGTGGTTCACTGAAAAAGCATAATGATAACTGGATAAAATTCTCACTGGAATGAAGTATCCAGCAACATTAGTGAGAGCTTAAGGGCACATGCACATTCTCCAGTTCTAAGTGTGTATAACTCAGTCATCATTTATGGCAACTCCTAATTATATTTTTCCTCATGTGATTAGTAAAGCCAGCAGTTTGTCTGTAAGCTTTTAGTGTCAACAGAAAAACTAATGGCCTAACCCAATCTGTCCTTACAGATACTCTGTGCTTCTGTGACTTTTATAAAGTAAACCACCCACTGATATGCCTGGAAATATTTTGCCACCAAAGGCTCTTAAAATAACCCCAGTACATTTCACCTGGAGCTGCAGATGCTGGAGAAATGAATTTTTATCCACTTTTTCTTTTTCCTCTTAAACAACATAAAATTGTAGATTTTACTCCAGAGTAATAAAACAGTAATAAAGCATCAAGGCTACAATTGCAGGAGCACAAAAAAGCTGCTGGTCAACAGCAGCAGAGATGGCATCAGTGCACAAGAGTACTGGAATTTTCTCCTAAATCAGTCTGTGCATCTTCACTTAGGATAACTGCCATTTTCCCTGGCAACTGGAAACATTTCTTTGGATTAAATAATTGCCTGGAGAAAATAAACCCTGTGGGAATGCCCTAGCTCAGGGGTGAAGACCAACTGCTGGCTGCTTGCTGTGCTAGAAATTAGGGAAAGCTGTTCAGATGGCATAAAGGAGAACACAACACATGGATCTTGGGCCACATGCAGAAAACTCCTCAGCAGCAGTTATGTCATCAAGGAACGAAGTATCTCATTACTTCAGGACTAAACCAGCAGATAGGAGATATCTAAGGAAAAAGTACCTCAGGAGGACCAAGTAAGAAACTCCCAGTTCTTTTGGACTGCCTAACTCTCAGATGCATGACCACAGAACATTTGTTTCAAAACCATGAAAAGGTGCACATGCTATTTTCACTTTACAGATGGTCAGCTAGGGCAGAGAGGAATAAATTGTGTCTAGGAAACAGCAAGACATCTCTCCAGCCAAAGCAATTAGGTGGAGGTGCAAACTGGTTGTTCTCCTTGCTCTTAAGTTCCCATTCCCATTTTCCCATTTAAAATGTAATAGCTGAGCAGTGCCTGTATTTGCTCTGACAACAACTGATGTGTACAGTCAGGGTGGTGTCCCTTGTCTCCGTGGGCTGAACACTTTCACTGCCTAAGAAAATCAGAGACTTAACAAGAAGCAAGCAAAATGTGTTGGCAGAGCAGAAAAGCAATCCCCAGGTGCAGAAATAAGTGGAATGCTTTTACCTTCTTTGTCTGTCTGGGGGAAGGGCACTTAGAGGAAGAAAAGGTCAAAGGGAATGCAGAATATCCTACATATACATACAAACACATACACACATGCGTATGCACTCTACAGCCTTTAAATAAAGGATTTTGAGCAACTGAGAGATACTGAATTGAGAAGAGCAGGAGTTTGTGCTGCTGACTAAGCAAATTCAGTGCACAAAGGCCTCTGCACGCCACCAGCACCACCTTTTAGCATGTGACAGGCACGAGCTGAACAGTCAACACCTGGGCTTTGTGGTGGCATGTTATTTACTGGCCTTTAGAAATAAATGAGAAGCTTTGGGAGGGATAGCTCATTTACAATATACTGGCTGCCACAGGAAATGTTTTTCCTATCCAGCTCCAGCGGTTGTGTTAAAGCTGTTAACCTCCCCTTTCCCAGGTAACTGTGGTTTTCTTTTGAAATGAGTTTGTGACCAGAAATCACCTACCGGATCGGAGGCCGACAGCAGGCACCTCTGGATCAGAGCTTCAAACGTAGTCTTCAGAATAAGATGCTCCTCAGGGATGGGCTTCTTGGTGATCTTCTCTGTTGGCAGTGCCTGCACGTGCTGAGCAACAGAGAACAGGTGAGGCTTTTCCAGGTCACTGTGCCCACATGTTGTTTTCAGCTAAACTGAGTGGCACTATTACCTAGCTTGGCACAACTCCTATTTCTTCCCTGTGGGTGTGTGGAGGTGACTTTAGCAGCACCTGCTGTTGCTCCCTCTGGGAAGCTGTGAAAGCTGCAGAAGGAAGCAGCTTGTTGGCCCGTACTGACTATAGGATTAGTGGCATCTAGGTGGAGATTACAGTAGCAAAATGCCAGCACAGTGCAAAGCCAGTGCCTAGAAACTCCACAGTACACTTTGCAGCTACAAGAAAAGCCTGGACAACAGGATCCTGCCTGGCAGTCTCTGCTGATGGACAAACAAACCAACGCAGTGTTGGGGCTACATTACCTGGATGGCATTGCCAATTGGGGCCCCCGGGGCACCCTCTGTGCTGGGTTTGGAAACAGTTGGTGGCATGATGGATGGCCCCAGGGGCTGGGAAGCAGGCTGGAAGCCACCCTGCAGCACCATCTGCCCTGCAGGGAGGTGCGGAGGCTGGAAGCTGGGTGCACTGCTGGGCGGTGCTGGAGCCTGGGGCTGCTGCATCTGAGACTGCGGATCCGCCAGCGGGTTCATGATGGGGGAGGTGATGGGGACCGGGGGCAGGAAGTTGTCAGGGACCTGGGGAAAAAAGCAGAGCATTTATGTTGGTGTGGCTGCTGCAGGCACAGCACAACACCCAGCTCTTACAGACTTCCCAAACCACAGTAATTGGGAGTGCTGGATACAGAAATAACAGGGGCAGACAACAGAATTCCACTCTGGCTAACCAAACTCATCCCTCTGGCTGCACAGCAAGAAGTGCCTTGGGGCAGCCCAGCCTGGCCCTGGACACAAGAGCTGAGTGCAGACACCTTGAATCAGAGGCACTCTCCCCCCAAACCAGAGCTTTGGCAGACCAGCACTATTAGAAGAGAAAACTAACCCACACCTACATCTATTCTTACTATTGGGTCATTATATTTAGACTTTTGTGCCTCACTTTCAAGGGTGTATTTTTGTCCATGCAGTACGTAGGTCACAGCCAGCAACATGCCCCAGTAAAGCTCCTGAAAGCCTTTCAAGTTTCTGGCACACAGGTCTGCACTAAGGCAGATTACCGGAGCATTTCAGATTCACCCTTGAGCATCTGCCAGTCTTTACTCAAGGGTATTCACAAACATTTGCCAGAGGAAAAAACAACAAAATGAATTACTGGCCTCTGCAGGAATCCAAACAACAGAAAGGGCTTCCATGGGAATGCACACATTTCTTTGGGTGCACATGGAAAGAAAAAAGGGAAGATTACAGAACCCTGAATGAATGATGCTAGAATGAAGCTAGTGGTTTGGGACAGTGTTGCCCTTGGCTTTCCACGATTTTACTTTGTTTTCATGTTTTTCAGAATGCCTTCTGATGTTTACAGAACTTGGAGCTGAGTTCTCACACTTTTTATGTAAATAATAAGATGTTTACATTTTTCTCCTCTAGGAGGAGTTTCTTGAGTGATGGTGATGTTCACCAACAAGATTGAAAAGGTGGCGACACCTTGGACCAATCTTTGGTCCTTCTGTACAGTTGTATATATTGGAGTCAGAATTTAAAATAAAGAGAACAATCCTGCTGACCTCGAACCTTGTCCTGTCTCATCCTTTTGTGTCCTATTGCAACAGGACAGCAAAAGAAAAAAAAAAATCCCAATCCAGCAACAAAGTTAATTATAAAGGAAATGAATCATAGCAATAAACTTTTGAGTGGTGAATAAGTTCGTAGTTAGGAGGAAAACAGCTGAAAATTATGGCTTGAAATGCCAGACGTTTTTTCTATTTTATAGAAAGTATAGTCCATGTGGTGAGTCATTTTATAATATCCTAAACCACCCTTCAGACAGTGGACAGAAGGGAAACAAACATAGAAACACAACTGACAGATTTGCTAAATACCCAACAGGGAATGCAACAAACATATTCCTCATTTAGAAGGAGCCAACCCGCAAGCCTTGGCTATGGCAGAAATTCTGGCTGTGACACACACATAGAAGTAGCAAAAACCCTGTGTGCAGAAGGCTGCTTCTTGAGCTCTCTGCTCCAGCAGTTATTCTGACACTAACAGTTCTCTATCCAGCCTCAAAAAGCTTCCTCACCTTGAACTGCAGAGACCAAAAGACAAAGGGTAAGGAAGACTTCTGCCTTTGCCTTCACCCACACCTTATGTTGGCTTCTCTAACATTTTGTTCTCCCTACACTTTACATGCTCCAGACTAACCCTTGCTTGCCAGGGTCAGAGAGTAGTGGATAACACTGACTGCTGTGGAGATACTCCAGGCTACTGCAGCACCAGGGGATGAAAAGGCTCATTCTGCTCCATGCCAAGTGTTCCCAGTTATCCTGCCCTGCTGCAATTTAAATCCATTTTGCAAAACTACATTATCTCCATCATGGAAATTGTCTTACTCTCAACAGATCTCTCAGGGTCAGACCCTTAATCAGGATAAATTGCTTTCAGCTCAAGCAACGTCAATAATCTATAACAATTTGCACAGCCTCCTCATTTTGCCTAAGTATCATCTCCTGCAAAACTCTGCTGCTTTACTGCAGATGAAAACAGTTGGAAGTATTTGCTTCAAACCATGAACAATGTTGTTATTAACAACCACAACTTCAGCAAAAATGCACCATCTCCTTAGAGGCTTAGACATTTTGAGAGGGATAATGGATATTAGAGAGACATAAAGGCCATTTCTGCTCATGAGGTGCAGCTTTTGTTTGCTGCTAACCCTTCTCTTCCCTTCTCCTGCCAACAAGTTTCCCAGGAGCAGCTTAAACTATGGTTTTTCAGGTGAGCAGCACTCAGTTGTGCTCAGGTAGGATTTCCTAGGGTACCTTCTTCTTCTTGGCAGCTCTGTTGAGGGTGGGAGGGTCATTCCAGCCGTTCTGGGGCCCTGGGACAGAGAGAAAACAGAGACTGTAAGTACTTGGGAAGAGGGCAGTGATGCCTCCTTAAGCTCAGCTGGGCCAGATCCATGCTATGGCTCTACTGGCAGAGCCTGCCCTGACCTGCCTGCTCCTCTGCCCTTCCCTGAAGGCCAGTGTTGCGTACAGCTAAAAACCTTATAAAAGAAAGGCCTTCTGATATCATGGCTTAAGTCTGCTAATTCAGCTGGGTGCAGCTAGCCTGTGTAGTTCCCATGAGAAAGAATTATGAGAATAAAAATCAGTTTGCATAACAATCTATTCTTGCAAAAAAAAAAAAATTACACCTGCAAAACCAAAAAGTCTGTCCCAGAAAATCCACTAAAAAAGTAAACTATCTAGAAATAAAGTTTAATAGACATGAACCAATAGCCATTATCAACCAATAAATTTCAATAATTTGCTAACCAATTAAATTCATGCACAGTGCCTACTGATACCATATAAAAATGAGCTATGTTCAAAAATTGGGGTTTTCTGTGTGAAAAAACCAAAAGTCTCATCTGTTTAATTGCAACAGGCCAGAACATCTCCTGCGCCAGTCAGACCTTCCCAACATCCCTGCCATCAGACCCTTTGGGCTCAGTGGTCACTGGGCAAGGTCTGGGATCTTGACCAACTGTTCTCAAGTTAATAATTAACTTTTTCTTATCTTGCAGGAAAAAAGAGCTTTGAGCAGTCATGCCTTTGAAGAGGGCCTACCATGCCCAAAAAAGCTCTGCTACACAGAGTGTATATGTGAAGAGAGCTTATCCACAACATTTGCACATGGAGTTCCCCAGCAACACCACACAAAAAGAGGCATAAGAGGCCTTAAGCATTTCAGGCCAGGTTCACCCAGTCACCTTGGAAACACAAAAGAGCCACAAACCCAGCTTTCTCCTGCCAGCTACAGCATGGTTTCGGGTGCTTTGTATCCCCAAATCAGAGTGCAGTTGCTTAAGCAAGGTGGAAAAATCTGGCTTTCTTTACTAGGGGTGATTTGTTTGAAACTGGAAGCACAGAGGTTGTCTGAGCAGATTCACTCCAAGTCTGGGGTGTTGCTCAGCACCAAACCTTCTGCTCTCCCAAGAAAGCAAGCCCCCCTGCAGCTGTGAGATTTGCACCCCAAAGCTCCCATTAGTGCATTAGAAAGAGCTGCCCATCTCCTCATGGAGCACATGGAATTGGGCCCATGGCATTACTACATCCAGGCATTACCCAAGTAATCAGGATTTATTGCACAAAGCCACAAAAAGCCAACAAACCCAAATCCCTGCTCAATGGACTTTTTCACCACAGTGTCTTTCACTTAGCAGATGATGAATTTACCTTAGACAGCACAGGTTAACATTACTGCAGAATTTGCTCAATTTATCTGAAATTTCATTTGCTCCCAGGCTTTTGTTAAGCAAGTTCCACATCCAGAATGTTAAAGGGGTAAATGAAAAACCATTTAAAACCCCTTTCACATCTGCTTTCTCTTTTTAACCAAAGGCAGTGCCATCTCCTGGCAGCCTCCTCTATTTCTCCCTATCCAGAAAATCCCAGAGTATTTCAGATACAGGGAGTCTAACTGAGAGGAGTAGCACATGAAAATCTCCCATATTGTTACTGCTGTTAATTTCTGGGAATAGTTTGCATTAAAAAAGGAAAAGATTTAAAAAGAATTTGTTTCTGTGGTTAAAAACTCCAGATATATTGTTATTGTTTTCAATTAAGGAATTAAAAATCAATTTAAGTCTAATTGGCAAACAGCATCACACTTAATTTTCTCTAAAGAACATCTGCATAATTGATGTCCATTCAATTAATTTCATGTAGTGGCCGTAATTATTTTCAGGTTAGGTGGTACCTAGTTCACCTGCGAAGGGAGAGGCCTGGTCTTGAGATGGTAGACTTTCTGTAGACAAAATGCAAAGATAACTAAAAAAAATTTTTTTCTTCAAAAATAATAAAACAGTTGGCCTTTAATTTTTGACCAGCAATTTAGTTTCACAACATGCATCAGCAGAAAAAAAATCACCTAACCTAATTACAATGCCAGCTTGGAGACAAGTCATTTGTCCAAGCTCCCCATGGAACTGCTTTTGTCCACCTTACCCCAAAACAAGCATGTTACTCTTTCCACGCAGTGTTTCTAGTTGTTTATAACAAATGTTGCAGCGTTCTGGCCGTTTTTCTTATCTCTTCTAGTGTTCTCATTTTCTATTCCAGTGCAGCTGGCAGACCATTGTTCTTAGCCACAATGTTCTCAACACCATTTTACCATTCCAGAAAGCTTTTCAAGAGATGCTTGACGTATCTTGACCTTAAGATGGCTCTCCCAAGTATTTTCTCAAACCAAGGCACACTCTCAGCTGCATGCAGCCCGGCAACATGAGGATGTTTGCACATCAACTTCACACTCACACAAAAAGACACACTCCCTGCACAGACTGAGCAACAAATCCAAATGGCAAAATGTAACCAATAAAGCCATCACCATTCCAAAGAGGAAAGGGACTTTGGGATGAATTAACTCATGCCCCTAGGGCTGGCCTGCTCATACTTCTGGTGCAAACCCTTCCTTTAGCTCAGGATTAGTCTATTGCATTTTCAAACAAAATTCAAGATGCTGGAAATTAGAACTCCTGTGAAAGTAGGTTCTAAGATGTATCTCAAAACAAAGAGGGGTTGAAAATAAAATTAAATGCGGGCTTTTCTCACTCACAGAACTTCCAACACAGCTTAACATACTGATGTTATGTGCCTTTGCAAAAAAACAGGAAATATTTACAGCATTCTTCCTTTTTACATGCATCTTTAAATCCAAGCCAGTTCAAAGGTCAGGTGCTTTTCAAGAGTTCAGATTTGAGATTTTTTTTCCCTCCTCCCTTATTCCTGCCTTTAAATGAGTCACAACTGCAAAGTGAAGCATGATGTTCCCAGATAAGATCATCACCACACACAAAAGCACACCACTTCATTGTCAAGATCAGCATCACTGCACCAGAACACTCAGAGTAACAGGTGAGATCTACTCCTGGCTGTGGATCTCAGTGGGTCTACAGATCTCATGCCAAGGCATCCCCCACTAGGCAGTGCAGCTGCTCAGAAAATGTGTTGGAGGTTAGGCATATTAAGCATGTACACTATCACTGCTGCACTTAGAAAACAAGGGGGTTTTCATTGTTGTTGGTACGCTTTCTGAAAGGTGTAATCTAAACAGTGGAAGAGAACAGAGTGTGCTCTTCAGACACACTTCATCTTTTTTCCACAGTTCTCCAGCTGCAATCATCACTTGTGTGTATGCATGAGCCATCCAGAGCTCAGCACCTCACCATGGAGTACACCTCTGCATTTCAGCCTAAGGCTGCAGGAATCAGAGAGGATGCCCAAGTTTGGGTTCCTGAAGGTCTGACACTTTGTACTGGCTACCCTGCTCATCATAGTTGCTGGGAAAGACAGAAGCAGCATCTCAGAAAGTTTGATAAAAAGCCTAACATGAACAACTTTTAACTCTGAAAAGAGCTTCACCTACCCTTCACTCTGAGTATGCCATGTGGACTATGTCACATCACTGCAAGAAACTTAGCAAGTGGCAGATCCAAAGTGCCTGCCAGTGATGCAAGTTGAGTAACAAAATGGGTAAGAAAGAACAATTCTCTTGTTCCTTGCATTTATTTGGAGGTGCAGAAGCTATGCTGTCTGCATTATAATGTACTGCTTGACATCCCAGGCCTAGAACCCTATCCAACACCTCTCCCTCTCTCCAACTTAATAACTCCTCTGGCTCAGAGGTTCAAGTTTGACATGTCCTGTGAGGTAGGGTCAGGAGAGGTCACAGTACAGCACCTTCAAAACCAGAAAGGACACCAAATCTGGCTGCATGGTGGATGGGAAAGACCTTTTTTCCCCTTGCAAGTCTGGCAGTCCTACACCAGTCCTATTTTTTGACATAGCAAAAGACCATTTTTCCCCCAAACACAAGGGCTATGTAAGCTGCCATCCTCAAGGGCACCAACAGGAGCACCTACTCATATGATTCATGGTGCCAAAGGCAGAATGCCTTTTCTGCACTGCATCAACCCGAACAGACTTCTAAAATAAAAGAGGGAATGACAGTGGGCACATTAGGGTCTGTCAGCAGAGCAGACATGCCCAAAACATCCCTGAAATCTTGCCCAGTATTCCCTATACCCTCTGCTTCCCAGACTCTTCAGCTGGACCACCTGAATGTGAAGGATGTTCATGAGGAGGTTTAGAAAAGGACTGCTGATTCTTCCTGCACTGTCTGACATGCAAAGCAGCTGTTTCACAGGCTGCTAAGTGAAGGGACAGGTTTGTTATGGCAGGCAAGGTCACTGTCCCCCAGCAGTGACACCCAGGCAGTCACAAGCAGACACAGAGCCCCACCTCAGCGAGTGCTCTCTCACCAAGCATGCTCCAACATGCTCCTAAGTATCAGCCACACACACATGCTTTTAATTGACATTCAGGGAAGAGACACGTAAAAGCATTTCTAAATCACTTCTGATTATCTTTTAAAGCATTTGCAGCCACAGTAAATCCCATCACAATAAGAGGTTATGGACAAAATCACAAAAGAGAGCTGATGCCATGGGAAATGCTGTTTGAATTAAATATGCTGCCAATCCCAGGCTTAAAAGGCTGCTTGAGAAGCAAAGACATGGCAAACCACATCTGCAAAATCATTCAGCAAAGAGAACTGGGATCATCTTGTCTGCAGCAATTAGGAAAACTTGCTCATTTCTGTACTTTGCTCTCTGACACCAATGTCAAAACTGAGCCATGATCCATCCATGGCATACAACAGCCTCATAACAATCCTGTTGTAGCATCCTGTCTTGGGCAGGACAAAAGCTCTGTGACTGTGGCAAGGTCTAGCTCACCAGAGAAAGGTGGCTGCTCATGCTGCTTAGTGCACCAGCACACCTCTATCACAGATGCACCAGGGTGGTGACGTGGTTTAGAAATGCTTTTAACTGATCTCTAAGCAAAAGCAAACTTTTTACAGAGCATTCACAAGGAAAAAAGTGCATATTTAACTGAGTGGGTGAAGACCAAACCCCTCCCTCCTCCCTGCCTGCCCCCCTCTCCAAGCGCAGACCTGTTCTCTGGGATGCAGGAAGGTCACTGGTTGCAGGCAGAGTACCTGTTGGTCCAGTAGGTAATGCATAAGCCACAGAAGTTGCTGGAGGTCCTGGCCTGC
The DNA here is from genome assembly GCA_013400435.1 of Pycnonotus jocosus. NCBI lineage: Eukaryota > Metazoa > Chordata > Aves > Passeriformes > Pycnonotidae > Pycnonotus > Pycnonotus jocosus. Next base: position 174,063 of record VWYP01001852.1, on the reverse strand, counting down.
CATGCTGAAAGGATGTGCCAGAAGGAGGAACAGGGAAGGAAGAGATGGGATTCAGGCTCGTTGGGGAGGGTTGAGGCTGCCCGGGGTACAGCGGGGAGGGCATGGAGTGGGCAGGGGCAGAGGGCAGGTAGGAAGGGGTGGTGTTAGGGGCAGGGCTGGGGTAAGAGGCTGAAGCAGGGGCAGCAATAGGCTGCTGAGGCTGATAGAGAGCTGGTCCCCCTGTTCCAGAGGAGTACTGCTGTGTGGCCTGATATGCTACAAACAGGGAGAAAAAACAATCAGTCAGTGAGTCCACAACAGAGCAGTGGGTTTCATCTGCCTCTGCTTCCTTCTTCACTTGATTCTCCTCTCTTCATGCCCCTACCCCCCAAAACCAACTACCTTTCCAGACAAATCCTTGCTCCCACAACTCTGCCTGCATTTGTAGGACTGCTCAAATCCCCAGCCTGTCACCAGGAGCAGGGAGGCACAGGGAGGATGGCCTTGGCTTAAAGGACTGCTGCTCTCCCACACACACCCTCCAGCCCAGAGCCACCACGCTGCTTGGGCTGGGGCTGGGACACATGGACATTGCTGTCTTCTGGACCACTAAAATCTTCACAGGGGCCCTCAGAGAAAGGAAAGCCCTGTCTCAGGTTTTCACAAAGGGAAAACTTAGGCGAAGGAAATGAATACAGACTCTGGAAGGGAATTTAAGCTCACAGCCTTTCTTTCACTGTGGGTCCTGCAGTCCAATTTCACTGCCTCTGCCCATCTGTGGCCATTTTTCCTCCTTAGTGCCAATACTTTCAGTCCCTGCTTTGAGTGAGTCAGGGCTCTGCCCCCTTCTTCACTTACCTTTGCTACTGCCCTCATTTCCTTTGCTACTCCCCTCTCCCATTTCCATGGAGCCCCAATGTGGAATGGGTGGCCCAGCTGCACACAGGTGAGCTGTGTCTCTCTTTACCAGACCTGTGCTGTTTTCCCAGGACTCGGACTTTGGAGTTTCCGACCTGGGCACAACCTTGGGCAAGGCCAGCTGAGGAGTGAGTCTGAGAGCTGTGGGCAGACACCTCAGCAGAGCAGGAATGTTTGACAGACGGTGTCTGATGTCTGCACCCCACCAAGAAACAACAACCCTCAGATGTGACCCCACCTTTCTCCCCAGCCTGCAAGAACTTTTGGACTGGCTTGATCTGAACACTCTTAACCACAAGGAGGGGACTGGTTATCCCTGAGTGAATGCTGCCCCACGTGGGTGGGAGGGAGAGGGGGAAGCTGCTGTTACTCACTCTGTGGGTACGCTGGCCGCGTTCCTGCTTGCGAGTACATGCTGTAGTTGGAAGATGCAGCTTGCTGTGGTGGCATGCTGGGGCCAACAGCACCTGGCATAATAAACCCTGGAGGAGGTGGGTTTTCCCCCTGTCAAAAAAAATTACAGGAAAAATGGTTGGGAGAGACAGGATTTAATCAGTAATGGTAATGCAGTGCTGAAGCAGAACTGCAGTAAAATGATGAGTTCATGTTTCAAGGCCTGAAACCACGTTCCCTGGAAGAAGGGAATCACCAGCACAGGGGCAAATGCCTCCAACCACCCCAGTGCCTTAGGGTGCCCATCTCAGCACTGAAAGCACAGCTGGATGTGCAGTGACTTGAGCAGCAAGCAGAGCAGCACATACCTGCCTGCACAAGGAAGAGCTCCCTGCTAGCACTGCCTGGTGTTCAGGCAGCCCAAGAGCACCCTGACATCTTTCAACTAAACTCAAATGGTAACTCTGAAGCTTCTAATCTCCATGGAAAAGGGAGAAAGGAAAAATCATACTGCAAATATTCCAGTGTGGGGCAAGGGCTGGAGAGACTCAGGTCACACTGAGCTCCCACTCAAGACTTTGCAGTGCCACTCATCTGGGCATTGGTGGAAAAAAAAAGTAAGGAGATGCAGAGGACTAAACCCAGAGCACACATGGGAGCTGCTCCTTCCATCTATCTGTACCAGACTGTGCCAAGCAGTCTACACAGACTACACCAGGGGACATACTGGGGTGGAGCAGAGGCTCAGAGAGGAATAATGAAGGTTATACCTGTGTGTCAGAGGGACAGCCTGCAGGAGGATGGCTGGGAAGGGCAGTAGGAGTTTTGTTACTCCAGGTAGTGACAGTAGGGGCAATTCTAACCTGAATCGAACAAAGAAATACCAATCATGGAAAACAAAACAATAAAAAAGTCTAAAGGGTTTCACAAAACAAGATGCAAAGAAGTGAACGCAAGAAGGTTTGCATGCTGGCACTTGTAACAGCCATAAAATCTCAGAGGAAGAAGGGAATTGCATTCAAGACAGACAAAAATCACGGTGCACTGGAGCCAGAGTGAACTGCAGAGTGAGGACAAAGCACAGTGGAGCTGCAGCTACAAGAGGCTGTGGAGCAAGTGCAGTGTTATGTGTGCCAGTCAGCCAGATCTCCACCTTTCATTACATTTCTCTTCTGCAGAAGCCCCCCCCCAAACTGGTCCATGACAGCAAGCATCACTAACCACAGCTGCAAGCCCCAGGTTCCATGTTAAATTCAAACATATGCCTCACACAAAAGGAGTCTGTTTAAATTGAGCTTCAGATAAATTTAAAAAGATTGAAATATAATTTTAAAAGGTTAAAAACTGATATTCAGCCCTTGCACATGCACAAATACACATCTTAATGGTAACTGCTTCCCAGCCAGTCTCCCGTAGATCCTCCTTTCCTCCATCTTCCTTTTTTGCCACTGCAAACGGCTTCAATTCCATACAACCACTCCTACCTTTCTGATGGGACAGAAATAAAGAACTTCCTGTGCCTGTGACATTCCTGAGCAAAGAGTGGGCCTGCTGCCCAACAGCAGGACACATGGGGTTCAAGGATATAAGCAGAGGGAAGGCTGTGACCTGCAGCCCTGGCTGGCTCAGCTGGCTTCAGTCTATGTGTCTCTAAGCCCACGCAGTACTAAGCTAATGGTGCAGTCAGCTGCACAACAGCCACTGCTAATGCCTCCATAACTCATCACTGGAGTGTCTAAAAGACTTTTTCACCCCCTTTCACGCCTGGTTTATTCAGATGAAAAAGAGAGTTCAACAAAACTATGCTGAAAGGAATCCAAGTGTTAAGAACACGTTCCTGTTTGGGACAGCAGTTAAACAAAGGCTGCCTCAAGCTTGAACAAGTCCTTTCTTAAAAGGAAGTCAAACAAAGCAAGTATCCTAAGACTCAAACATGTCATTTCTCTCCATTCTGGTTCATCAGCTGGGAACCTTTCTACCTGACACCTGTCCCCTTCAAGCCCCTCCTGCTGAGGATGAGCTCCCTGAAAAGCCAACAACACAGGGGGTTGTAACTCCCTGTTACTCGTGGGGTTATGATACACCCAGCCTTCAATTAACGAGCAGGGCTTGCTGAAATAATTGCTTGAGGCATTCTGGAAACAGTGGGAGAAAGAGGGAACTCTGGTTTACAAAAGCATTGCTCATATCTCAACATCTAGAGGAGAGTTGCTATTCCCCAGAGCCAAACAGGAAACACACAGCTTCGCTTCTCAAGGCAACTCATTGGTTACAAGGAGGAAGGCCAAAGACAGACAGCAGAGTAGACTTGATTATTAATGATGATACATTTAAAATCATAGGCAATGGGGTTAGCAAGGTAAATCCTGGATGGAGGCTTTCTCTCTTCTGAAACCTACCTGAAGAGAAGGCAGAGGCACACACTACTGCTGACATTGAGAATGCTCAACACCCCCTCCAACCTTTCATCCCTTTTTTCTCCCTGCCTTGGTTGTTTTTTGGCAGGCAGTGCCTGGGGGCAGCACAGACAAGAGATACCTCTGCTTGTGCCAATCTCTGCATAAGGAGAACACTCACAGCCCTAACACAGCTCTGCTCTCAGAAAAGCCCAGCCCAGAGCACCTTTAGAGGGCTGCACCTTTAGAGCTGCAGTGCTGTGGGATGAGAGACCTGGCAGTGCTCTCTAAGCACACACAGCCAGGGCTGCCCAACACACCACACTGCCTGATGGCCAGTGTGTTCTGCTGCAGTGTCATCCTCAGGTTAGAGGTAAAACCAGGGAATTTTCGTTCCCCATTTCTCATCTTCCTCCCTGCACAGCTCCTTTATTGGTCTCATACTCACCAGGTCCTTCTTGCAGCACAGCTCACTCTCAGCTTCCCCACCAGCCCATGCCCCCTTACACCTGGCTGGGAAGGTGTTTTCACAGCAGGCTGTACCCACAGCTGCAGAAAAGTGCCCTCAGTTTGCTATTGCCACTGCTTGGTAACTTCTGCAGCCAAAAACAGAGCTAGGGATGGGAATAATCTGCCCCAGAGGAGGCTGGTGAGCAGCATGAGCAACCCCCAAGGCCTGCAGGGATGGGACAACGTCAGGGACTGTGAGAGGAAGCACAGAGAACTCTCACACAGCTGCCCTTGGCACTGAAGGACGTTTCCAAACAAAGGGGGGAAACACCTAATCTTCAGAAGCAGGCTACTTGATAAGGTGTTTAAAAGATGTTTCCAGATGAGGAGTAAAGAAGGCATCTGTACTGACTGAAAGGAAGCACCAATGACCTTCACCACAAGGCTCTCGGTAGAAGTTTGTCACACAGCCTCAGATCAAGAGAAAGGAAAAAAATTATTACATCCATCACTTTGCAGAACTCAAGCACCATGGCAGTCCCTTACTGCCAAATCCCATTTACCTGCTGGTAATACTGCTGGACTGGAGCCTGGGGCGCCTGCATCCGTCCAGCCACAGGGCCAGCTCGCCCTTTGGGCATGGGCTCTCTCTCATATGGTCCCTTGAGGCCATCCTGTCCCACTGGGAGCTCCCCTTGGGCTCTGCAGAGCCGGTCCCGCAGCTGCACGATGTTGGGCTGCAATCAGAAAAGAACAGTGAAGGGAGCTGAAATGCACTGCCTGGCACCACTCAAGCACCATGGCAGGGCTGAGGAGCTCTCTCAGATGACTGATGAGCTCTCTCAGAAGCCTGCTCTGCTTTATTTCATTGGAATAAGTCTTTGCATGAGACATGAGGCCATTGGAACTGCCTTACAACTGCCTGCCTCATTCCCAAACCAGCCTGTCTACAAATACCAGCTGATGGAAGATGGGAAGTCAGAAGAGAACAACCAAATGTTAATGTCATTTCATCTGCTATGTCTGGCTTGCAGGAGGGACACCCTCTGGCAGTCACTGGCTGCAGGCTCAAGGGCATGAAACCAAGAGAGAGCAGAAGTCTGTGCACAATTGCCAGCTCAGCAAGGCCAGTGCAGGGTGAGGGGAACAGCCTGACTCTCACATTTCCAAGGTGTGTGTCAAGTGGCAGTCCTGATGCTGAACTGCACCGTGCAGAGACCTCACCTGTTCACAGACAGAGAGGCAGCAAAGAGCCTGAAGGGCCCATACCTGGTTGGTGTTGGCAGGGAGGAAGGTCAGTGCTGCAGCCAGGCTTCCCTGAGCAGCCAGGAGATTGGCATACTGGCTCATCTTCTCAGCCAAAAGGGCGCCCATGGCATTCGGGTCCACAGCCTGCGTGAGCTGCACGGCTTTGCGCAGGATCACGACCTTCTCTATTAAATCCTGAAAGATCAGCAGGAGAAAAACCCACCCATAAGTGAACAATCAAGTGAAGTAGGCCTTGGATACAGACTGTCCCTGGCAAGACCCTTCTCACCCAGTGGGAAGCCCAAGCCTAGAGCAGGTTTCCCCAACAGTCACAGCTGCACCAAAGGCATGGCTGTCCCCAGAGGACAGAACAGCAACCACCCACCAAGCAGCTTCTAACAGCAGAGTTCAAAAGAACTGCTCTTATTAAACAGGATTTCATGGCCCTATCAGCACTGAGCATGTGCCACCACGTGGATACTTTCATTATCAATTTCAAAGGATCTGGTGACAGCCTCAGAGCAAACAGACAATGTCACACCTGTCACGCTACTAGTGCCGTGCTGCTGCACATTAATTTACAGGGGTTTAGGAAGTCAGTTCTTATCCATCCTAAAAGGATCTAAAAACTCCCTTGGAAGTTATCCATAGTTTTCTGGCTGCTACAGCAAAATGGTTTGCTGATATTCACCAGAAATATTCTATATCTTGCCTTCCTTGCACATCCCCCAACACCAGAGCTGGTCTTGGTTGGGTTTCCTTCTAGTCCTAAATTATAGGAACATTTTCTGTTCAGTTTTCTTATGTTTTTCTTGCTGTATTTATATTGAAGGATATTACAAATATTCATTTGCCAAAATTAAAGTCCTTTTTAAAATCTTACAAGAGATTTAATGAGAGTGTATCACACAAAAGATTTCAACCATACATTACTAATAAAGATTGTTTCCTGGTTGTTTTTCCCTACAAATCAGCACTTCAAAAAAGGCAAGTGAAAAACAAACAAAAAAGGTTCTATTGCCACTATCACAGTAAACAAGCCACCTAATTAGGACTTCAACAATATTTTCCAATTTTACTGCCTGAGACCAAAGCCATGTAATCAAAATGCAAATTCAAACTGAAGGTAAATCTGTAAATAAAGCACTCAAAATCACATTATTTTGATAATTCAGAGAGTTAATAACATGAAGCAAAACTCAGATACACATCAGTTCTTTCAATTAACTAAACAAGAGTCTCATAGCATCATCAAGGAAGTACTTTCTATGACTGGTTCTTCAAAGACCTTAAACAGATGGAAGAAACTAACATTGTATTACAAAATAAATTATTCCATTACTGCTTCATTCCACTCATCAACCCTATTCCCTCAAGATATCTGCTATAAGCAATGTATTTCACTGCTGGAAACCAAGCTTTCTATGTGCAAACCCCTCAAGAAAACTCTCATGAAAACCTTCCCACAACTGTCTCTCCAGATTTAAATCTAATTCTATTGATTTCTTCTCCTGAACTTCCAAAAGTAGAAAAGTCCAAGTATTTCCTAACCATGAAAGATGCCAGCACTGGAAGATTTTTCTTTACCGAAACAGTAAGTACTACAATTTTTTTTACACAAGAAGTGTATTAGTACCACTACCTAAAGAACAAGGCAAGCACAAGGGCCACTGTACTTCCCAACATGTTTTCCAGGATTATATTTGTTATTTTTTCAGAAAGGAAAGGCTTGTATCCTGATGTACATCAGACAGCAAAACTCTACACTAGATAATTTGATTTAAGAGCCAAATGATTGCAGTCTGCTTTTGTCAACATCTTTCTTAAAAGAATTACCAACCTGAAGGGACAAGGGGCTGTTTCCATCCTGAACTTTGGTCCAACAAGCAACAAGCTTATCCACGTTGCCAGCACAAATGTAACAGAGGCAAGCTTGTGTCTGCAGAATGCTGTCCCCCTCATTCTCCAGCCTGCTACCCAGGAGATCTAGATAAAACAAGAACAAAGATGCTGATAAATCACTCTGGGTGATTCCCTCCCCACCACTGCTGAAGCTGGGGAAGCAACTGGCGAAGGAAGTGTGAGCAAAGCCATGATACTGCTCTGGAATGATCCAGTCTGTGAAGTGTCCTTACCGCAAAGGGCTGTAAACTCGTCTGGCCTGGCGTAAGTGAGCACAGCAGCCAAAGCCTCTCTCCAATTTTGCAGGTCACAAGACTGCACAATCTCTTTCCAGTTCTTTGTTACAACTGCAGTGATGAGCTACAGCAGGGGAGAGACCACAGTTAGGATCTTGGTAGGATTTCTTCTGTATAAGATACAGGACAATTTGGATCTGTTCCAGTGTATTCATCCCCACTCTATCCAGGGTCATGACAGGTCCTGCAGCACAGTTCAACAGCTGTACAAGAGCACATCTTACTTAAAAAGGAAAAAATCACAAAACAAGCTCCAAGAACACACAGAGGCAAATTATTCTTGCTACAAAATGTACAAGAAAAGAATATACAAATCTACACAAGCTGTTGCAAATGGTTTTCAGCACTATTTTTTGCAGACAAAGACAACCTACCAAGCATTTAGCTGTAAAGTCTTCTACACAATGCCCAGGGAGATGTATGAATTTTGTTTGTTAAACTGTTTCAATCAGCTTTAAGCTCTTGGTCTCAAGCTGACCAGTGAGGGGCAGTTGAAAAGGCTGCATAAAGGAAGCAGCAAGTTGGCAGCAATATCAATCTGAGCTGGCTATAGTACCCCTACCCTACACCCACCCACACAGCCTGCCTCTGCACAGCCCTCAGAATGAAATTCCAGTTTCTTCCTTCTGAAACTCTGCCTCCAGTTTTTTAGCTTTGAACAAAAGACAGACTTGGCAGCTGTGCTGCTCTTTAGTGAACAAAGTGCTTCTCATGCCAAGACTACAAGCTCAGAAACAGCTGAACAAGCAGTATGTGTGCAGTTTGGGACCAGAAAAGAAAAAACACACCTGAACAACAAATGCAACATCCTAACTACAAGGTCAATGTTTGCCTGTCAGCATAGGCACAGATAACTGGTCAGCTCTTCATAGAAACACCTTTTCCCAAAGGATGAACTACAGTGAAGAAATTCCTCTAAAAGCTGCCACCCTTGCTAAACCAATTGTTCTTTCAAAGCCACTTCTCCTGTTTCAACCTCCTGTCCCTACTTTCTCATATTGTAGTAAAAAAAAAAAAATTGCACAAGCAGCATCAGCAAGCCCTAGCACTGCAAAAAGCTGAAAATAACAATAACCAGCTGGCCACAACATGCTGTCTCCTAGACAAAGAGTGATTAATCTACCCTGGGCATACTTCTGTGCATGCAGTAAAACAAAGCATCAGCAAAATCTGCGAAGACCGATCACGGGCAGAAATCAACATAATGCTGCTGGCCCTGAGCATGAGTTAATCTGTGAAAAATGTGACAGAACAGCAGACTGAAATGTACTCTGCTTGAGGTATTTGCCTTTATTGTTCAGAATCTATTAGTGTACATCCAACTCAGAGACACTGGAGATGGATTAAAGAATGCTCTTGTGTACTGATATTCAGGTGGTGTGCCTCTTGTCCCCTTAGCAACGCATTAAAAAAGAGTAACAGAAATCCTTCTGCTCTGAGATCTTACAGACTTGAACACTTACTAACATCCGCCAGAAATAAACCTATAAAATGGCAAGAAAACTTTTTAAGGTGAAAAAGGGAGGTGCCAAAGGCATATGAGCTTGTTACTTCTGAGCTGCAAACACATACCCTGGTAATTTTGCTCCGCATCTTGGCAAAGTACTTCTCCTGTGTCCGGGAGAGCAGCTCCTGCCCGCCAGCGATGGCCAGGATGATGGCGTCGGCCATGCGGTTGTCGTGCAGGCACAGATCCACTGCACTTTCAAAGTTCCCTGTCAGCAGAGCCTGTGTGATCAGCCCATCCACATCTGCAACGAGACAGGGCAAATGCTGCCACAAAAACCATTGAGAGATGCAGCAGCAGGTGACACTGTACAACAATTGGCACAGCTGTCTGCAATCCAGCCTGCTCCGGGCCAGGTACTTACAGGGGTGATCACCTTCACCTCCGGCTTTAAACACACATAGGCACAGCCATGCTACAGAGGCACCATCAAGCATTACTTACCTTGTGACAGAGCAAGTTCCTAGAGGTCTAAATGGCCTCTAAAACAACTACCTGAATAGTGCAATAGAAAGTCAAACCTCGACAGGGGTCAGTGGCTTCTGTGTTACTCAAGATCCCCTGAGAGTTTCTGTATAAACAGCACTTCATGCCTGACCAAGCGTGTCTTCTTTTGTATCAGAAATCACTCAGAGCAGCTGCATGTCAGCAAAGGGGTACACAAGTGCTGTATAACTTCCTTCCTTTCCTTCAAAAAATTGTATTTTCAAGTGCCTTGAGATTGCGTGAGAATGTAGTTAGAGGCAAATAATTACAATCCTTCACAATCTGTGCAGAATTTGCCTTCTCGCTGAACACTAGTATCAACATCAGTACTTACAAATAACAGCACATACAATTAAATCAGTATCAAGGGTTTTTGTACCTCCACTAACAGAAATGTTAAATGTTGTCTTTGCAGATCCTAAGTCTTCAGTTTCTTTTTTATGGTCCTTCAGCACCTAAGAGAAAGGAAAAGCATAATTTCTGAGATTACATAAACACTTAGAAAATACACACATTTTAAAAATCGTATTGTTTTTGCACTTCAGTTAAATTTATAACTTTAGACTACCAGTCAACTCAGAGACCATTAATTTAGAAGGGAAGCTTATCCCTGTGTGCCTGTTTGGGCAGAGAAAGCTACTTTTCTTCACAGTAGCCAGTATGGGGCTGTGTGATTTGTCCTGGAAGCAGTGTTGATAACACAGAGATGTTGTTGCTTTTGCTGAGCAGCACTTGCACAGCACCAAGGCCTTTTCTACTTCTACTGCACCTCCAGTGAGAAGGTGGGGAGTTCATGGGAAGTTGGGATGAGATGCAACCAGGACAGCTGACCCCAGGGATATTCCAGGCCATATAAGATCATGCTCAGCATAATACAAAGCTGGAGGAAAAAGAAAGAAGGGGACGTTTGCAGTGATGGTGTTTCTCTTCCCAAATCACTGTCACATGTGATGGAGCTCAGCTTTCTTAGGGATGAAAACCTGCCTGCTCATGGGAAGCAGTGAATTAATTCCTTGTTTTTCTTTGCTTTACCAATTAAACTTCCTTTATCTCACAAGTACCAGCACCCAGACATCCTGGGCACCAACTTGCATCTGCATCCATATACACACAACCCTCTCCAAGCAAAGCTACAGCTACAATGAGAAAATCATAATTCTTTTCTTTTCCTCTCTTTCAGCTTTAAACCCTAGCAAGAACAGTCTACCATTAATGCTACCTAGGTTCCACTCTGCTTCACTTCGAATTTCAGCTCATCCTTGAAACCCTGTGCACTAGATACACACCCCAGTTTAATTAAGCAAACTACACATGAACACAAGCTTAATTTTCAACACAGAAGTCCAATGCAGCACTCAGTACAGGAGTGCTCAGTTGACAAAGGCTGCTTTTTTATAAAACTCCCCTGGAATGAAAATAGAGACCACTTTGTGCAAGTACTTGGATATTGGGATTTCAAACAAAACATTTCAATAACAGAAAATACAATCAAAAGGGAAGTCTCTCCTCACCATCATAGCACAGGCTAAGCAGAGTGCAGAACCTGACCCACAAACCGCCTCCCTTTGTCACAAGTCATTGCTCCAGTACGTGAAGGTGAGCTCAGGAACACCCTGCTTGTTCAGCTAAATTGAAGGACACAGTGGACCAAAGACATGAAACAAGCTTTATGTTTGGCTTGTGAAAAGGACACAGTGTCTGGAAAATTATTTGTTGTCAGATAACACCAAATGTATGTTTGGTATTGGTTGAGAGCATGTTGTGACTAGCACAGGAATAATGTGCCCATCCAGTCACTCTATGTATTTGACAGCATGCCCTGATGCATCACCAGTGGCTTCAGGCCAGGCACACAGGTATTCAGGTAGGCTAAAGCAACGTTTGGCTGTGAATTTTCTCCTAGAAGGGACATTTGTTATGAGACATCCAGTATCTTCATGACTGCATACAGCAAAAGCCTTACACTGTCAGACACATGTGTCTGCCACTACAGAGCCTAAAGAATTAACTACCAATCAAGCACCTAATCCAAGGAGAGCATTCTGATTTTAGTGTGTTTAACAGGCTGTTACGTGGAGTCAAGTGCATCACCCCAATATACATGAGCCTTAAACCATGGTCCCCATCTCCACAGACAGCTGCAGACAGGCACCAAGCACAGGAAGCACAGCTACCAGCCCAAATTCTAATCCTAAAGGGAGACTGAGGGGATGGGGAAGAACGAAGCTGGCTTGTTCAAACAGCAATACACTATTTTCAGTGCTAGTGATAGCTCATAAGGCAGAGGGTGGGTCCTGAGTGATAATTGGGGACCTGAAATGTAAAACACAGGGCTGAAAACAATGCTGTTCAAACGATGTAGGATCCCAAATGCTGAAATGGTTGAGCATAAACTGCCTGCAATAAACCTGGCTGAACATACTGCCTGAAGCAGATTAAATAAATCTCAACAGGGGTCCAGTTTTACCATTATATTTTTTTTTGTATTTCTGTATATCCTCAGCAGCAGGAGAAGTCAACAAAATGAAATGCTGTTAAAAGGAACAAAGTAAATACAGGGAGGTCAGCACGGTTAGTCTAGAGGGCAACAGATACCTCTCCCAAGAACTGTTCCTCTGTAGTCTGGCCTTCATCTCCCTCGTTTGGCACAGATCCATCAGATTCTGCAGGAGCCTTCAGCAGAGAGAAGATGCCATAAAAATCCACCAGCAAAAGAGGCAGAAATACTTTGCATTGCAGAGTACAGTCACCTTTCCACCAACTAACAGTTACAACCAGACTGAGAATGACAGAAATGCACTGGCAATGTATGCTTGAGCATCACAAACAGGGTAGAGGTCCTGTTTCCTTGCTCTCTGTTATTACACAGTACCTTGCACTGTTTTTATTTTAGCTGCCTCCAAACATTCAACAAAAGCTTTCTTCGCCATGAGGCAGCTACAGATGAACTGCCTGTGGCACAAAAGCACTGCAGTCCTGCTGTAGACTCAGGCCATTGCAATTAACAGTGGGCAGTGCCTGAATTGCAGTTACCACTCTTGTAGGAAAAGTTGCAGGACCACAGTCTCAGTCCTGCTTTCTTTAAGCCTGATGAAGGTGCTGTTCTTGAAAGGAGGTGCCAGGCAGCAAGGCTCTGCCCTACCTCACAGGCAGCACAGAGTGCCACAGTGGGCAAGGCACAGGCCGCAGCAAGGAAAGGTGGAGGGACACCAATGAGACCCCATATTAAAACCTGTGACTGAGAGCCCTTCATCGGAAAAGGAGGGGAACACCTGAGTGGAAAAGAAGTAGTTGTTTTTTAAAAATAATACCTTCATCCTACTGAATGTAGGAACTTGCCACATGCTGGATTATTTGTGACTTACTTTGAGACAGCCATGAAGGGGAAAAGGAAAATGACTCTTACTTCACAAATTACCATGGCATTATAAAACTAATCACAGAGTTACATGTTTTTGCTTACCTCTCCCAAGACACCATCTGCAAGACCTTCTTTATTCAGAGCAGATGTGATCTAGAAAACAATGAAGATTTAAGTACCCTTTTAAAGAGGCACCAAATTCTCAGATTGCAAAACTGGCACATGTAGCTACTACATTGTGAGCACAACAGTTAACATGAAATTAAACATTTTAACATAAAACTAAAGACATTTCCTTTTCCAGCCTAGTGATGGATTTATTGCTAAGTTCCCTGCACCCCAAGCTCTGATGGAAACAACAGCTGTCCTATGCCTTTAAACCTTTAATTGCTAACTCAAGGGCCTCAAACCCCACTAGAGCTGCTGGAAACCACAGGAATAAAAGCAGTATCAGAACATGAAGGACAAAACCTTTTGTCTGCTCTGGTCAGGGAAAATAAAAGCAGTGACAGTCCTTGTGGAACAGAGAGCCTGTCAGGAAGCTGTGGGTTCAAGCACATCAGGCACTTGCCTGTGGGCTAGGATTTTCCAAGGTAAAAAAAGAGTTAAAATGCCCCGCTTCTACTGCTTTGCAAAGCAAATCACGACTCCAGATTCAATTAGGGCTCTCAAAACCAACAATTTTATGTATACAGTTCCTATATTATTTCAGCATCAGGGAGCCTGGGTTTCACATTGCTCCTAAAATTATCTACTGCTTTTTGTATTGTAGGCTTTATTTTACCCTTGTAGGCTGGTTTGTGTAAAGAGTTGAGCTCAAATTGCTGGAGACAGTTTTCTCTTTCTTTTTTAATCACTGGTTTACAATAAAATTGAGAAACCCAGGACTTGGCTTGCATGAGAATCACAGGTTTTAAGAATACGACCCACCCTTTCCATGTTCTTAGCAGCTTATTACAAGAAGCTGCAACTTGTGATCCCTGTTTTTGCTTTCCTAATGCTACCAATAACAGGAAAATCAAGTTGTGATTTAGTGAGCTTTCTACCTGGTATCACAAACTTTCAGATGAGCTGTACTGTGCTGCTTCTTGACACTGGAAAGAAAATGGACTCAACATCTATGTGGAATGTTTTAAGAAAACAGATACAGAAAAACAGGACCTGGTAGCTCCTCTCATCTGTTTCCTAGATACTGAAATAGGATAGGTCCAGCATTCCAGGCCACCCAGTTCAGCTGCACCCATTTTCCCAGCTTCTTCCCATGCACAGGACATATCAAACCCAGAGCAAAAACAAGCAGTGGGCTTTAATATCATGGGGCCACTCTGCAGAACCACTACTAAATTTCAACTGGATTTTCTAATTGAAAGCTGTTTTTCAAAAACAGGATTACCCTTGCTGTGCTTGCCTTTGCACAAATATTTAGAAGCTGAGGACAAACTGTTATCAAAACCATGATTTTTTTTTCCATAATCATATTAATTTTGCCCTGAAGGACATTTAATTTGTGAGCACAATGATACTTTAGTGGAGCCAGTCTTTGAAAATAAAGCATTAGTTTGATATAATGAAAATGAGTCAAATGTTAAAATCCACTGAAACAGAACTGAAGAAATACTAGGTAGTTCCTGGGTAGACAACTGAAAACAGAGCCAAAGGGCACAGCAGGTAACTCCCTGTAACACTGAGTAAAAATCTTCCAGCTGGGAAGAAAGGTCTATAATGATGTGCAAATTGCTTCCTGGTGATCCAAATTTTGCTTTTCCAAATGTAACCACGTTTGACCTTTGGGCCTTTTTTTTTTTTTCCTTTCAAAAATGAATGAAGTCTCTTACAAACAAAAAAGACTATCCCAGGTTTTCCTAGTTAATGAAAACTGCTTACATGTTCTTCAGCCAGAAAGCATAAAAGCAGACCCCATTCCACGATGCTCGAGTAGAAGGATGTCACATAGCAAAGTTATACATGAATAGCCTAAATCAATAATATCAAAGCTTATTGATGAGTGAGAATTTCACATCATCAATGGACAGTCAGAGGTAGACAGACCTCTGAAGCCTGCTCTGACACTTCCACTGAACATCCATATTGCAAGACGACAACTAATGAAAAAACCCAACAGAGCAAACTGTTTTCTGTAAGAATTCTGAAATCACTCCAAAGTTATTTATCTCACATATCGCACATTTACCTTCTTCCTCAGATCATCCTTCCTGTATCCCAAGAGCTCGAGGTATTTAACTCGTGAATCTTCTTCAAAGTTCACCTTAAAAAAGTTAAAGACTGTGTTGCAGTTCACCATTTTTCATTTTCTCCCTCACTGGCACAAATGACCCAGTGAGATTTAGTGACTGAGTAGACTGAACGTAATAAAGAGAAATGCAAAAATCTTCAGTGACTTGGGCACCTGAGCAGGTGGGCAGGGCTTCCATCTGGTTATTGTAGGTGAACAGTCTGTTTATCTGCTTCACTTGGAAACCTCTAAATGCTTAGACTGAGCAGTGAAAAGCCCATCTAAAGCTATCCCTAAGTTTAATACTTGTCTCCAGCTCCCTATAGAATATGTGCTGATGGGGAATATGAAAATCCATGGGACACCCTGACCCACACCTCTGCTTTTCCGTGACTCCTCACAAACCCCACAAACACCCTGGTCCTGAGGGCCCTCCCTCTTCTTCTGGGCCCCCTCCAGTGACGTGGCTTATGGGCAACTATCCCCACAGCTTGCAGCTTTTGGTTCCCAGCACCTCTCCAGCTAAATGTGCAGAAGGAACCATGTCCTGGCTTCCCCAGTCCAAGGGGAACTCCTGAAGAGCTGTCCCCCTGTTACCTTTAAGAAGGCCCAGACGTTCCTCTCAAAGTCAGCCAGGGCCATGTCGATTTTCTTCTGGCAGTAGCTGACAAAGCCCTCGGACTGCACAGCCTCCTGCAGCTGGTTGGAGCGGGCCAGGAACTCCTTCTCTGTGACAACCTGGCTCACGTAGACATGGGGATGCTGCTGCTGCTGCTCCATGCCCGGCTGCTGCGGAGACTTGGAATTCTCAAATGTCACCAGCTTGCCTCCAAACTGCAATTGAAGCACACGTGCAGTATGTGAAAATACAAGTATACAGCGGGGAGCATGTATGAAAATGTATTTTTTATAACATATACATGATTATTGTCCAATAGCTGAACACTCCTGATATTTGCCCATTTATTTGTTCCCCCCTACCCCATATTTCCATGCATGTAAGGAGCTTATTGGGTAAGTAGGTTCACATTTAATAGGACTTATAAGCACAGCCATTCCTGTGCCTGTTTTTTTTTTCTCAGACAAAGGACAGACCAGCAACTGAGAGCTAGAGCTGTGGGTCTATACAGTACCCAACATCAGTGGAGCGTCACATGATACTGCAATGCAATTGGCAAAGAAACTATGCATCAATTGCCTATGCATCATTAAGTAAATGTTCAAGCATGATGTCTGCCCTGCTCTTGCCAGGCTGTTTAGTAGCTGAAACTCTACTGAGAGATATAGGCAGATTGGCAGTAAGTTGTGACAACATTTGAAGAGGTAAAATTAACACAAGAAAATAATTAGGAGGGGCTTATGATATTATTTCATTCTATAGCTCAAAGTTAATTTACACGGGCCAGTCCAGTAAAACCTGCGTTAGAAAAACGCAAAAGCCTAGCCAGTGAAAAGACTGACACCTGGCTCCTAGGAAACCAGGACAAATAAGGGAATAAACAACATTATAAAATGACACATCAGCCAGTGGCTAGGCAACATCACTTCTCTTTGACAGGAGAAAATTGCATTTAATTTGTGCATCAGATCATGAATAAGAGACATACAATGATGAAAACTGAGAAGAATTGCAGCAGAGAAATCAAATCCAAATGGACAGGCTAAAATCTCTAGAAGTTCCCAAATAAATGGCCTGTGGGTTTAGAAAATAAGCCAAAAGTGGAGCCAAGGAGCTGATGACCCAAAAAGCAGAGCTTGTCATCCCCTCAGCTGGCTCCTCTGCAAATCAACCAGCCATGGAGGAATCCAGCCTTGTGCTGCTACAGCAGCTCCTGCTCCCTGATCAAAGCTAACCTGAGTATTCTCCACCACCCTGACTCACATGAGTGCAGTTTGAAACTATGAACTCTCAGATACTTGGCCAGTTTGGTCTCATTCCCCCCTCCCATTCTTCCCAATGTATATTTATTTACTCTAAAGCAAGCACTGCACAGAAACAAAAGCAAAGCCCTAATGCCAACACAAACAAATGTCTCTCAGCAACATTTCTTTTTCCCGAGCATTTTGGTCAGGATTTTGCTCTTCCCAATGCCCTGTCTGGAAGCTGCCCAGAGCATCTCCCATTATGATGACAAATGGGAAGATCTTCCAAGGTGGAGCACTACACTGAACTGCCCCTTTCCTAAGGAGTTGAGCAGGTACCAGCACTATCTCCCTACTTGCCTGGCCAACCCTGCCCACCCCGTCTCCTCCTTACCGAGAAGGATGCTCCCATGGGTCGCCGGATCCACTTAGGTGGTTTCTTCAGGGGCAGCACCATACTCTGTGGGGCAGTCTGCTGGGGAAGCTGCAGGGGAGGCAGCGGCTGGCCCGTGCCAAACGGATCAAGGTTCCCAAAAGACGAGGAGAGCTTTGATAACACACAAGAGGGAAAAAACAGAAGTGACATTTCTCTAATAAACAAAATATTTATTTGCGCTGAAGCGGTACTCCTGCAAGCAGGGCTGCAGACAGCCACTGAAGACTTCCCATATTTTGTTTCCCCCAACTCTTTCTGTCCCATATTTTGTTCCCTCCCCTCTTTGTGTCCCCATTCTTAGCTGAACAATTTTCAACACCTGGTCAACTTGCTTCTGCCTCAAGCCGTCGGTGCTGCCGCCCATGATGGAGTAGACACTGATGCGCCCGTCGAAGGAGGCTGCAGACAGCACAGCAGGGTTCCTCGGGCACCACTGGATATCAAAGCACCACTGGGTGTTCGTGGGCAGCTCGTACAGCACCTGGGGAGCAAAACCAAGCCCAGCAAATCAGAGCCTTCATGGAGCACTCTGCCCCATAGCAACAATGTTCCCATGTGCCCTGACACCGGTGCGCTCTTCCTGCTGCCCAGCAGCCTCCACATCACCATAACACTGACAGTGGGCAAACCCTAATGATCTCCAAACAGCAGATTATCACACACCACTGCTTCATCTCCTTCTCCTCCCTTTAAATCTTCTGTTTAATCCATACAGGAGAGATGATACAGGTGGGGTATTTCTGTGCTGTCTCACTGAGAGCTGTCAGCTGCTGACATTCATGCTAGTTTATTCAGAGCTGATTTAGGTATCCTCACACACACTACATGGAAGAAATCTCTTTTCACAGGAAAACTGAAAAGGGTAAAACCTGCATCTTGGACAGGCAGCCTCTTGTGTCCTGGAACAGACAAGCCCTCCTTACAGAAGACATTTAACCATAAACCAGGAGAAACCTAAGAGAAGAAAATGCTATCTGTCAGCAAAATGCTGTCTCTCAAGGAACTGGTTTTTATTTTCAATAAAAACATGCAGCATGACTCAACCAACATGTCAAAACTTCATAAGAGCACAGGATTCAGCTCTCATAACTCAGCCAACACTGCACAGCTTTTGCACTTTTAGGCCAATTGTCTGAATTTTAGAAACACTTCCCACCCCACAATTACTGCCCACAGGAGGCAAGGAGCTCTCCAGCATGTCTGAAGCTTTTCTCCTGGTCTAGGGACAAACACTGTCTGAAAAATAGATCTGCATTCTCTTTGAAAAGTATCCCCAGGCCCAAAAGTGTGGGGTGGGAACGCATCTGAGTAGCTCTCACTGATCTGCCACTACTATGGCAACCTACAAAAACCCTCCTGTCTGGATAAAGTTCTTATAAAAGGAAAAAGGCAATTGCAACAATGATCCAGCCACACCGGAACAAAAACAAGAGTAGGAAGCATACACTTAGTTTAAGTGGAGCTATTTCCATCTCTTATAATGAACAGGGACATCAGTACCCAGTAAGAGAGAAGCTGCAAGGACAAATGTGTAATATTGACAATACCAAGAAGGAATCCTGCACCACCAGAACAAGCTCAGAAGATACATATAGCAAACAGAACAGGGAGCAGCGTCTCACAGGAGCATCATTCCTAGGAATGCAAGCACAGGAACACGTGCTTTGCATGTGCCACCTCTGAACAGACATGTTTGGGTTTTTTAAAGTGGTATGCATACAATACCTCGCCTGTGTTAGGGTTGGAGCAGAGAATTTTAGCATCCTTCCCACAGCTAAGTAGTAGCTCTGGATCTGCCATACTCCAAGCAATGGCCAATATACCCCTGCATGAAAAGCCACAATAAAAAAGCTTAATGTAAATGCAAAGTAGTGATAAAGCATATTTAGAAGTTCAGCATCCCACATCAAAATGCCCTCTCCAACCCTTCCTCTTACAGTAGGAATTTTTTAATGTTACCAGCCCTTGTTTTGTTGAAATAGATGTTTTCTATTTTCTGCATGAAAAGGTACAAAGACGCAGCCATTGCATCTGAAAATTAAATGCAATAGGCATTGGGGAGAACCTGGGCATTAGTAACAGTATGGTTTGTTTGCCTGCAGTGTCACTAATATCCACTGTGCAAACCTATAGGTAAGTTTTTCAGCTTTTGATTAGCACAGCTTTTGATTAGCAAGACATTCAAGGCAGCAGTTTTG
>VWYP01001852.1:101307-145153 GCA_013400435.1 Pycnonotus jocosus | reverse complement strand
CGCCCGAAGCCCCGCAGCACCAGCAGCAGCCGCCGGCCGCCGCCGGGACATGCGGCCCCGCGCCCCGGCGCGGGACCGTGCCGAGCATCCTCAGGGAGCTGGCGGAGAAGAGGCAACTTTCTGAGGAAATCGTGAGTTTGCTGCAGGCGCAGTTTTCAGGTACTGCTGGGGACGCTTGGTGAGGCAGAGTGCACTCCCTTGCCCCGGTTTCATGTCTTTGCTTAACCCGTTCCAAGGAAGAGGCGAGGCACAGTGGTATCGTTGCTGAGCCCTGCACTTACCGCCAGACTTCAGGACGGAGTGGTTGCAGAGGCTACGATGTTGCCTTGTATTCTGCAGTGCATTTGTGTCATGTGTCCCTCTGTTTCCAGCCATTTATTTGTTTCACTAAAGTTGACTTTTTGTGATTTCTTAAGCAGATTTGCCTCGAGAGTTGCACAGCTGGAAGCAGATGGCAGACTACTCTCCAGAAATGAGGCAATTTGTTTGTCTTCTCCATCTCTACCATATTAAGGCCTATGATCACCTACGGAAGATTCTTCCCTTCCCTCACCCTTACAGCCTGACAAAGCAAGTTTTTATTTATTCATTCATTCAAAATGTATTCAGAATGTACATAAGTACTTGTGTAGAAATAGGTGTAACAGATCTGTCCTTAAGGTGCATGGTCAGTACTTTCCTTGGCTTCCCATCAATAGGGTGGGAGAAAAGAAACTCGGAGGACTATGCATGAAGGAAAGCAGGGCTGCCTTCTTTGCCCTGCATGTCTCAGCCTGCTCTGCAGCTCTGGGGATGGCTGACCATGTCCTAAGTGGTAAAAAGTGCTGCCTGTTGCTTCAGCTTTTCCAGAATCACGTCTCCTAATCACATCCTCCTTTTTTTTCCCCAGCTGGCTATCTAATAACGAGCCTGCTGCAGGCTTCAGCAGTGACATTTTTCTCCAGCTTCAAGAAAAGGTGGAGAGAGGGGATCAGGGCTACCGCCACTGCGCTGTGCTGGTACAGGACGTGTCCCTGCAGAAGCGGCAGGAGTGGGACCCACAGACCAAGCGGTTGTCGGGCTTTGTTGACTTGGGAGCAGGCATCCTTGATGCTGACGAAGCTCCGCTGGCGTCGGAAGCGATAATCCTCATGGCAGTGGGCATCTGGAGCCCTTGGACAGCCCCCCTTGGCTATTTCTTGGTGAACAGCACCTCTGGCCGCTTCCTCGCTCAGCTCCTTCGTCAGGCCATCAATAAGCTGAACAACATTGGGATCGTGGTCCTGGCTGTGACATCGGGTGCCTCTGCTCATGGTGCTGAGACTGCCAGAGCTCTGGGGATCAAGATAGATCCCAGAAGGATTCAGTGCACTTTCCAGCATCCACCCGGTTCTGCTCACAGCATCGCATACTTCTTTGACGTTTGCCATGCTGTCCTGCTGATAAAGAATGCTCTGCAGTGCTTCCAGAGGGTAGAGTGGCTCGGTGACACCGTGTGGTGGCAGCACATGGTGGAGCTGGCAGCTTTGCGGGAGCAGAGGGTGTCGGAGCTATGCAGTCCTGAGTCAGGCAGGGCTGGGAGTAAAGGGAGTTACCACCTGAAGGTCAACCTTGCTACCCTGCTGTTCAGCGAGGGTGTTGCTGAGGCACTGGAGCACCTCCAGAAGCTGGGCCTGGCCTCATTTCAGAACTGCAGCAGGACTGTCAAGTTTGTGCGTCTGATGAGCTCTCTGTGCGATGTATTTTATGGCAGAGGTCCCTATGGAAAGGAGCCTTTGCTAGCTGGAAATTACACCAAAATAAGCAACCTCTTCGATGAGGCCAAGAGCTGCTTTGTCAACTTAACAGACTCTGCGGGGAGATCCGTTATTAAGAGCAGACGCAAACTGGGATTTCTGAGCTTCTTGCTCAATGCTGAAAGCCTCAAGTGGCTTTCCTCCAACTACACATGTCCAGAAGGCACTCCTTCCCACCACTTCCACATACATGCCTTCAGCCTGGACCCTCTGGAGCAGTTTCTCAGGGCCCTGCAGCAAGCCTGTGGCAGCAGTGGCAGCCCCACCTGCTCTGTGTTCCAGGCTGCTTACCACAAACTGCTGGCCAGCTGCAGCCTGGCACCTGGCTCACCACACAGCAGCGGCAATGCCAGCCCCTGGGACATCTCCCTGTCTCAGAGGAGAGCTCTGACTCTGGGCAGCATTCGTGCTCAATATCACCCAGCTCCTGGGAGGACTCTGGCCCCGGAGTACCCCTACAGTGCAGGGCTGCTTTTGCCCAGCTCTGCCCTGAGCAATGCACTGACAGATCTGTCGCTGTACACACAGAGCCTCACCTGCACTGCTGGCTGGGTGGCTGAGCAGTTGGCCTTGGACTTGCAATGTGAGGCTTGTCTTGCTTCTCTGTTTGAGGCAGATGAGAGCAGGCTAAGATGCAAGTCAGTGCTGTACATAAAAAAATTAGGTGGCATGAGTCTGCCCTCGGCCAGTGTGCACCACATAACAAGCATTTCAGAACAAGTCCTAAACCTATATGGCAAGGTAGGAGATGCCAACAACAATACCGAGCTGTGGCATTTGTGTCTGGAACAGAAAGTCTTCCAGGAGCTTCTGGGAGAAAGCCCCCTCTTTCCCACCCTCACATACCATCTATTTGATGGGCAGTTGAGCATCAACAACCACTACACAGTCTTAGTAAAGGAAATAACACGGTGTTACTTAAACATAAGAACAAACCCCGCCCAACACCTGAATTTGAGATACCCTTGCAGAAGGCACAAACTGAAGAGGCTGAAGGGAAAGTATTTGTTTCCATCACCACTGGGTAGTTGTCAGTCAAGCTAAACCTACACATGGTCTAACTGAATACTCTGTGGTTCCAAGGATGGCTGTTCCTGCTGAGGCTCAGTGCTGGGCAGACATAGGCAACACACATGAGGAAACACTGCTAGCAAAACTGGTGATATTTGGGCCACTACAAACCCCCTAACCAGAGTTTTAACTGGGCAAAGCAAGGACGTTTATCCAATCTCCTGTTCTTTCTAGCAATCCTGCAAAGTAGCCATGTATTTCACAAAGCACACGGCAGGTCAGGCTGAGCAAGGGCTGCTCGAGGTGCCTGTGGCACTGGTAGGAGACTGCAATGTCCCTGGAAGTTCTGGGTGGCTTTAGTGTTGCAAATACTCTTGCCAGAAGAAAAACTGATAGTTGATGTAGTTACTGGGGAACCACATGCACTAGCACTTTGATTTCACCAAATAGATGTGCTTTATAAAAGCTGGGGGCAAGAAAGCTTGCAGAGCTTCTATTTAAATAGGAAAATGACGATGGGAAAAGAAAGTGGCACTTTTATCTCCTTTCTAATGTCTCATCAAATAGCTGAAGATGCTGGTCAAGTCTGGATCCTCTGGAGCAGTGCTGAGCCTATGATCAGACTGTTGGATCCAGTGGCATCCAGGAGCACCAATACCTTCCTCCAGAGGCAGGAATACATAGGGGTGCTGCAGCAGGGCAGGCATTTCAGTTCCTATTTCATGGCCCCATCCTCCCAGGGCTGGCCTGCAGCCCACGGCACAAGGTACCCTCCCCACAATGATTCCACTGATGACTTGAGCCATAGCTCTGATGCCACCAAGTAGGACAGGCTTCTTCAGTTAGTTCATTTCCATGGCAAGGAAGCTGCCTTCAGTGCTTTGCCTGGAACAGCAAGGTTTGGTAGAACTGCTGTTAAGGGGTTTCCCTTTGCCATGCAGAACAAGAGTTGCATCCATAGAGATGGAAGACAACTAATTCTCACAAAACCTCCTATTCAGTCACTTTCAAGATCCATGATGGAGCTGGGATGAAAAATGGTATCTGCCACATCCTAGGGCAGTAATAAGATTAAAGGTACCATTCTGCCTACCAGTGACTTGACAAAACTGTCCCTTGGGTTGGTTTGGGTTTCTCCTCCTTCCCTTAGTTGTGCTGCACTCAATTCCTCAAGCTCTGCTTTGAGAGTGGCACCACAATCACTGCTGGGAGGAACAAACTGTACCTCTGGGCTTTTTTTTTTTCCCCCAATCCAAATATCTATGCAAAAATCCATGTTGAAGCCATCACTGTCATGGAGCCATTCCAGCTACAAGAGACTGCAGGAAACTATTCCCTCCTCTCTATGTGTGATTTTTGGGAAAACTGGCAAAATGCTGTTGAAATCCCAGTGACAGGTTGATTGCAATCATGTAATGTTGGAACACTTGCATTGCCTCCAGCTCTAAGATGAGTAATTATGAACTGTGCCATGACAGCACACCAATAACCAAGGGATGTTTATTTATCTCCGGGAGCATTTGGTCTCACACTGAAAATCCAAGCCAGTACTTGCATCAGAAGTGGACCTAGTGTTAACAATTTATTTTGATATTTCAGTGACAGACCTTCTTTGTATATTTGTCAGTATGGAAGCAAAGGAGTGCAAAAAAAATCATATTTACAGAATAGTATAAATGTTTATTTTTTGTGATTTATCTGACTGTTTTATTTGTACAATATAGAAAAGTGTATTCTTTGAATAGGTCTTGTAAATATAAATTTAATTTTCTACTTTTGGATGTAAACAGAACTATAAAATGAACCCTTGCCCCATTCCCAATTATTTTTTATGTAACTGGATGAACTTGACTGTTAATCTTGTCCAGCAGTTTGATGCAAATGGCTAAGGAAGTACAAAAACCAATTAATACACTCTACACCAGGGAGAAGGGAGAGAAGAATCCAAGCTTAATATTTGAGAAAGCTTGTTCAAAACAAAATAGAAGAACTAAGAGCATTTGATTGCACCTTCAAAGTCTTTACAAGCAAAATATTCTCCAGCAATGCCATCATACATAATTACAACTGTAATCTAAATTTCACAAGTGCTTTTGCACACTGTATATAAATACACATCACAAAAGGTGCAATTTAGAGTAAGACACTGAATATATACAAAATTAACACAGATTGAAGTCTAAACAAAAGGCATATTGCAATCTGTTTGAAAAATAACGTAAGTAGGTATTACTTTATTCACTTACACTAATTTACATTTATACAAATCTTACTGGACAGACTATATTAGGTCACTAGAAGGGAACGGAATATCCGCACTATCTACAGGTAAAGTTACTGCACTGATTTTTTAGTAAATCCAAGTCTTAATCATGAAAAAGTGTGGCATTTACTTACACAAGAGGTGGATTCCCTTTTCAGAGATTTGCACAAACATTGGTATTTATGCTCAGGGAGATGTCCTCAGCAGACAGAGCCTTTCAGACAGTGACTGGAGGCCACACCTGGTCTGTGAGCCCACCACTGCTGCTGGCTGCCTCTCAGGCCCTTCAAGGAGGCACCAGAGAAGGGTCAAGGGCCTTCTTCTCTGCACAGGGCTGGGAGGTGAAGCATCCTCCTACCCCATTGCCTTCACACACAGAGGCACATCTCTCTGCTGCTGGTGTGCCTACCCCCTACCTCTCCCCAGCCTGGCCCTGCGTTTCTCTGTATTTA
The DNA here is from genome assembly GCA_013400435.1 of Pycnonotus jocosus. Classification (NCBI taxonomy): domain Eukaryota; kingdom Metazoa; phylum Chordata; class Aves; order Passeriformes; family Pycnonotidae; genus Pycnonotus; species Pycnonotus jocosus. The sequence continues at coordinate 139,652 of VWYP01001852.1, read as the reverse complement.
CAGTTTTATAGAAGGAATACAAAATCCATTTTGGAAAAAACTTAGCTAGTTCAGGCTGCAGTGAGACAGGTAATAACAATGCCTGTGATTAAACATGGTTAATGGATGTTCATGATAGGTAAGTAACCCACCAGGTTAATTCTGCAAATGTGTTCCACTATCAAAAATGTGATCTGAGATTGCGTGTAACAAATACTGAAAAAAATCCCCTGCCTTATTCTATACCCAGCAATAGCTGATTGCTCCCCTTTTAGTGTAAAAGGATCTGTGCCTGTTTTTGTAGCAATCCTGATTCTGTGCTAGTACTTTCATCACAGCTCTCACAATTATTCTAAACAACACTAAAAGAGCCCTTATGCCAAGTAGATTGCCAACATGGGGAGAAGCAGCATCCTGAACACCCACAGCCAGGCTGAACATGATCCCTACCTGTATTTGCAAGTTGATTCAGATGCAGATTGTCATCTCCCATGACTTCAGCTTCTCAGGCCTAAATACTTTTCCAGGGTTACAGCTTGATCCTAGAAAACACAATGGACTGCACAGCCCTACTTCCAGTGAGGGATTAGGCTGCTGCAGACCTCTGAAAAACTAAGCTTCACCTAAACAACAGCATCAATCTGCTACATACTTAGGTAACACTATACTGGGCAGACAGTCTGGCATCGTGGTGTGGCTGCTCTTCCTCACTTCAGAGGACAGGCCACTGTCTTAACCTTCAAGTTCCGGCTTAGGAAACACCTGAGCACTCTGCCCCATTCCTATCAAAAATTCCCCGTAATGCCATTTGCCTCTACACTCCTTGGGCCCTGCTCCAGAAACATTCTCCATGACTTGCTCAGTGCTCCATCTGCAAGCAACCCCTCTATTATTGCCTATGTATCTCACAGTGCTCTGAGCACTAAAGCGACATGCTGTGTCAGGTCCTAAATACAAGTACTACCTTCCATTTAGATGCTTATTTCTACATATTTCCTTTCAGAATTATCTTGGATACACTGGTACCTCCATATTACAGGCCTGTCAGCAAAAGTATGACCTGGCTGTCGACATCACCTGTGTTTTCCTTTATGCACAGTGATGCAAATCCATACACTGTAAATAATATATATTATAATAATTTATATATGCCCTTCAGACAATTATTCTGGGGGAAAGGGGAGAACACATCTAATTTTTAAGAAACCCAGGGTAAAAGCTGTACATTGGGAAGAACTGACCTTTAGGCATTGTCTTACGTAGAAGAGGATTTAGCTAAGATTTAAAAGGCTCTACATCTTGTTATAAAAGAATTTCTTGTTTCAATCTTACATGGGTCAATTTACAACAAGCACCAAATTAACAAATATTATTAAATCCTTTATGCTAAACCAAAGTGTCCCTGTGCCTTAAGTGTTCTGTTCAGTCCACTTCATTGTGGCTCATGTGCACGAGTCAGCAGTTCATGGCACAAGGGTCACCTTTGGACTTCCCTGCAGAGCTGATAACCCTCATCAGACAGCGTCCAAACTCCTCCAGGATCATGCGCTCCGCTGCAGCTTTGGACTTGCCAGTCTTCTCCGCTTGCTCTGCCTGCGCCAGGAGGCATTCACAGGTCGCATCGGCCACCTCCTTGGTGACAAATGTAAAGGGCAGCCTGAAACAAAGAAACATCCACTTAACATGGATGTGTGTGTTTAATATCCATTAAACACACACAAGGCACCTAACTCCAGGGCTGGCAACTTTTTAGTCTGAGGACTGATGAGATTTCATCTGTCCCATTGCTTCCAAGAGCCTTTGGATAGTGAATAAGCCTCAGTTAACAGCCAAATGAACTAGTGGGTCAGAATCCCTACTGTTATAGGAACAAAATGTTCCATTCACCTGACTGCTGCCACCTCTACAGCTTACACAGACAAGGCTCAGAGATGACAGGGACATACATACCTGTCACACGAATCAAAAACCCGCATTAGAAACAGCTCAAAGAGGGTGCAGCATCAACTTACTTCCCACCACCACTGCTGAGTGCTGGCGTTGGCCTTGTCAGCAAGTCGGAGATCTGGGAAGATAACTTGGTCTTTGCAGCAGTCTGCTGCTGGACCCTGACCTCTGCAGCATCTGCTAAATGCATCAATGTCTTTCGCTCCGGGCTTTCTTCAAAATTTTTACAGCCAATGCATTTGCATATGGAAGAACACATGATTTTTGCCTGAAAGAAACAAACAAAACATAAGAAACCTGCTGCAAGTTTGACTCCCCTGATGAGAAACCACAACAAAAAGGAGATCTTATTTTCATCTCTTACCAATTAACCACTAGAACAAACTCCCAAGTAGTAGTCTCTCTAAAGTCTTACCTCAAGTTGAGATGTCTTCCTTCAATGTATACTTGAATCAAATCATAGAATCATAGAGAATAGAATGTAAATAAGTGGTTTCCCACTCATCCCTTCATCAACATCCAGTTTCCAGTGGAATTTAGACAGCTGAGTTTTGAGAAAAGTCAGTCTACACTGTCTCTACATCCACAGACTGATCAGTTAGCAGATGAAGTAACAACTTTTGCTTTCGAATTCCACAGATACATTTTATCCCACAGCATCTGTGGGATGCTGATTCAACTCTTCCTAGGGACTTTGTGCAGTAGATTTCTTTAGGAAATGGTGCTATTCAGTAAAGAACAAATCTAAGTCTAAGTTCAAACTTGCTAAATTGTTTAAAATTAAAATTATAGAACAGTAGTGACCAATATATCCACGTATATGGCTTTCTGTATGCAAACTGCTGAGAGAAGAGGTAACATTACAGGAATGGAAACAAACAGAAGAGAAAACATTATAGCAATACAAGGAAGAGACAAAGCAAATGAGAGAAGTGACTACACTAAAGAGAAAAAGCTACTATTTTTCAAATGAGATAATGCTTCATACCTCGTAACACTCGCAGTAGTTTTTGAGACATCCCGAGCGTTTACAGTTACACCCTTTGCTGTGCCTCCGATCCGATTCTCCTTCTTTTCCTTTCCCTATTTTGGGCTTGAAGGCTTCAGGGTTTCTGTCGAGGCAGGCCTGTCAATGCAGACCTAAAGGGTCAGTCATTGCATGCAGGGAGCAGAATTTAGAGGTGCAATAAAAGAACTTAAGCCTTGCACATGTGGGAGGAGATCAGGGCATTATACACCCACTCTGCCCCGCTCTGGAGCTTCAGAAAAAAGAAGCTAAATTACTTTGATCCCAGGGGGCAGGGGAAGAGGCCCCTCACCTTTATTGCTTTTTGCCTATCATTTTCATGGTCCAGGTTGTTATAACAATTTGTACAGTTGCAGTTATTGCAGAATTCACCATTTGCAAAACAGTCACAATACCTGAAACAGAAGATGCAGAAAGCATTTGTAAACGTTGACCATTACATTGTGTGTGAACACTGACTCACACACTGCAGTAGCAGAAGTTCCTACTCTGGCACCAATATGGGTAAGGCGTCACCCTACGCTCAACTCCACACATGCAAGTGGTACCAGCCTCACTGCAGAGCCAAAATCCTCCAGTGCAAGTCTAGCTGCTGTCTAAAGACAGAGGTGGAGCTCAGCGGTGTCCACCCGAGCTCATTGCATAGCACAGGTCCCCCAGGCAGCAAGAGAAGCTAATGAGACTTTTTCCAAGAGGGACTCTTGGGTCATCCACATATTGAGGGCCAGTCTGCTGCAGCCACCTCCTGACCCAGTCAGTCCAAGTCAGCCCTCAGGAGCCCCCATACAGCCAAAACAAAAGGCAAGCAATTGGAGTGACAGTTAACAGGCAAACTAACCCAGCAAGGAGCTTTTTTTTTTTTTTTTTTTGGTTGGTTTTGCCCTTAAGCTGGGGTGGAAGAATAGAAAAGGAATAACAATTGGTACATCTCGGAGGCTTTGAAGCACAAGTAACCAGGGGAAAGATCTGAATGAGGATAAAGTTGACTTTAAAAAGGGACGAATATGTGAACAAAAAGCAGCAAAACATGGACACGGAAAGCAAATCATGTTGCCATGCCTCTTATGTGCCTCTAGTGCCTCCCATCAAAAACATCTCACCAATGCACAGAGTCACAGATCTGATACATGGAAATACCACATTCATCCCCAGCTCAAACAGGGCTTTAGGCCACAACAAACTCTGACATGTTTCAAGGCTTCCAGGACCACCTCCAGCTAATAGCTAAAAACTGCTGATCCTCTTCACTTGTTTTTCAAATGCTACTGGGGGTGTATGGTCAGTTATTTGGAGCCTAAACCTATTGCTAAACTGGCTTTCTGTGGCTTGCCCAGCCTAGCGCTACATAAACTAGATTTTTTGTGCCCTGCAGCCCACTGCAACCCTTCATCAGGTAGAATTGGATTTTGGAGATTTTTAGCATCTTGAATGGTCCCAGGGACAAACTAAATCAAAAGCTTTTACAAACTGTAATAGCTCTCCTTTCTTTTTTAAAATTCAGTGGTAGAATAGTCCTGGTTTCCAAAAAAAGAAACCAGTACCAGCATCAATACAAAACATAAGTGAGCAAATAACTGAGTTGACTTCTTAGTAGAATAGTTATGTGCCTACCTTACATAAGCATTTAGGAAAAAATAAGTTCCCTTACAGACTGAAAAAAGGTTTTACTAGTGAGAAAGCACTTGTGCCAGAGTGAATTAACCATTTGTTCTGCACCAATGCCCAGAACACATAACATCAGTGATTTACAAGAAGTTTGTTTTCTAACAGCATTCTGAAGGTGTGAAGTATTCCCAGTGATGCCATTATGCTCCCTGAATTTCTAGGGCACATTCAGGCACCACAACCTGAACAGCTACACATCTAACCTTGGGCACTGTGAGGTCAGTCATGTATGTAAAATATCTGAAAGGCAGATACACATCTTCCTGCTATGCAATGGACAAGTCCGAGACTGGGAAACACAGGGCACACCTCCCCGTACAGAGGGGTGCACTACACAAAAAGATACCCAAGCTTAAGAGTTTAAACACACTTGGGTTCAGATGCCATTGCATCACTTCCCCTTCAGGTACCACATCCCTTATATCCTCTTCATTGTCTAGGATTTAGAGAACAGATTAATTTCAGTATCTCCTCCCACTCCTGTCCCAAAAATGTCAGTAAACTGACTTTGCCTCAAGGTGAAGAAACTCTCCTTGGCTCCAGATGCTTTTGTGTCAAATGCTTACAAATACATGGAATGGAACAGCAAAATATCTCATGGATAGGCAAGAGGCAGACAGACCTATCAGTGAAGAATCAATTGTCTATTCAATCCTTTAATAAAATACACACAGCCCAATTTTTCTGAAGTACTTCATCCAGCATGGTATTACTGATGCACTCCACCAAAGTATAGTAAATGCCCACTAATGATACCATGAGATACCATTTCACTCATGGTACCAACAAGGCAACCAGAGCTGCTGAGTGGAATTGGCTCCATTGTGCAATAAGGTACATGATGCAAAATTAGACATTTTAAAGTGTTGTGGTCCATATAGCTCACAGGAGTCGCAAAATTACATAGGCTCTGCAACATCTCTACCAATATCCACCTGAAATCAGCATCTAGACATAAAATTTCTGACATACTTAAAACCATTACGTTCTGATACTTGGTGCACATTTGTGATGTTAAAAATAAGGCTTAAAAGACAGGAACTATACCAAGCTGTACTTACAATTTCAAACACAGAGACTTAGTACAATTGCAAGGCTTCCTGGGGCGGTTTGCAGACTCAGAAGAAATAATTCTGTTGGGGGGAAGAGAGCATTTATACACACACAGTTTTTATCAGTTTACTTTTTATTTATAATAAAAATTTTGAAAAAAATCTTTATATTCCTTATAATCTCTTATATTCCTTTATATTCTATATAACCTTGCATTAGGTTTTTGGCTGACTGTGTTTAAGTAACTATCATAAATAGTGCCTTTCCAACCCAGAAAGAGATGGATTATTTGCTGCAAATTTGGATGCATGCCTGAAGTAGAAATTAGGCTTCAAAGCTAGAGGAAGCATAACTGAAAAACTGGAGTCAGGGAAACCTTCCCCACAATCCCTTCAAGTACAGTGGGATCAGATCCAACCAAAATTCAAACAACATGATTGTGCCTTTTCTTTTGTTTTACTTGGAATTTAAAAAAATCCCAGAAAACAAGAAATAGCCCCTCTGGAAAAATAGGAAAGCAAGCCAAACATGGCATTCAGTTTCCAGATAAATTTTATAGTAGACACGGTCTTTAACTGCTCCTAAAACATGGATTTTGTGACGCTAATCGCTTCTGATGAGATTTGCTCCATTCCTATCCAGCAATTTCTGCACTAATACCAGGGAGATTAAATCAAACCCATTCATTTGAATAGCTGCATCTGGATTTGGGATTAGTTTGCATCAGTTGAGGTTGCAGCAACAAAAAGCACCTTCATGTTCACAATTTCCAGCAAACAGTAACACAAAAAGACTGTGCAGAACAGCTAAGCCTGCTGGATTGGCAAAAGGAAAATAATATACGTTAGCTGTTATTTTCATCCTTAAAGGAAAAATGCAAGACTGAAAAAACCCAAAGCCTCCTTTAAGGATCCATTTTGCTGTTTGCCTGAATTTCTTGCATGTGTTTAGCATCTAGCTTGTATGCTGTCCAGAACCTCTTTGCAGCAATGTTGAGAAATAGTTGAGGCCTGTAGCTCACAGCTGCTGCTGCAAATAAAAAACGAACAACAGAGAGCTTTCAGATAAATTTCCTGCTACATGAGTTCAAAAAACAGAAAGGGAAACACAGCTTTGGTCAAGAGACTGGCTCAAATGCCAGAGAGATCCACACCTTTCAGTCAGAGGTAGTAACCACACCATAGCACATTTGGGTGTCTTGGAGAATTTCCCAAACCGAACTCCAAGACCTCATGCCTATTCAAGCAGCCTGTTTTACAGGTTTTGGGATTTTTTTTCAAAACTCTTACCCGTTAAATGGCAGCCGTGCCTGAGACTGGACACTGGATGTCCCTGTGAAGCCAGTGTTGCTCGCTATGGATACATAGGATGACTGTTGTAGCTAACAAAACAAAAAGGTTAATGCCTGGCATGAAAGAAATTATACACAAGAGGATGTGTTGCTAGTTTTTAAATTAGCTTTCCAGATATTCCTATAAAAATAATTTGCTTCTAAGAACACTTTTAGATACTTATAGAACTTGGACCAGGTGGCAACTTCCTGCCTCCATCCTTAGCATAAAAATACTATTTTAGATTATATTTTTTGTTGCCCGTTACAGTGTCTACATCTATACAGATGACAGGGATAACACACAGAAATGTTCAGACCACAAACAGTTCCTGCTCCTAAAAACATGTTCATTTTCCTCTGATAGAGCAGAATTGCTTCCTGCACAAATTAGTAGCTTCCTTTATATACAAGCCACTTACTATGAAAGTAAGCAAAATTATTTGCATTCCAACTCCTCTGCGTACCTGAACCCACCATTAATTTTTCACATTTAAAAGCCCCAAAATCTCATAAGAACCTGCCAAACAACACTGCTCTGGGCTACCTTCTTTAGCATTACCTACAAGCAGCTGTTGGCTCCTGTTGGGACAGGTTCTGGGGACATATTGGCACATAGCAAGATATAGACCTACTGGGGCCAGGCAAACAGGGGCAGGCTGTGACTGGAACACAAACCTCACAGAAGAGGTCCAACAGATGCTAGTTTTAAGTAAAATTTGCAGAACTAGACTGGAAGGAAACAGAAAATCTTCAGGGTCAAACTGCCAATGTAACAAAACCAAAAGGCAACCAGAAACCAGTCTGGTACCAGTAATGCCAGGAGTTATCAGAGGCTTTGTTTCTACAAACTTCAGCCTTCAGCAGAACATTTCATTTACTCTCCTTTTCATCCTGAAGGTTGGTCAGATCTTGGCAAAAAGCAAAATAATCCCTAGGCCTCAGTTGGGGTGACTGGTAGCAGCTGCTTCTGACCCCTGGCAATGTACTTAGCATTAACTAACACCATTTTATAATGAAGACAGCCATACTTTGTGACCAAGCAGGTCACATCTATGCTCCCTTTCTCCTCATCATCAGGCCCTGAAGGTCCTGGGAACCAAGCAGACAAAACCTAGGATTTCTTCTTCCCCTCACTACAAGTGTCAGGATTCTTGGGCACCATGCCAATTACTCTGTTCCTTACTGGCCATGGAGGTTTCAGGCACCCAGACTACCAGGTGGTGGTGACTGTCAGGGAACAGGGAAGTGTAACAGTACACAGAGCAGTTATAAAATTGAGCTGTTCCAAGTCCTCAGTGATGAACCTGGACTGGAACTGCAGCTGGACACTGAGCCCTGTGACTGCCAGTGGCCAGGGTCACCTCCACTGACACCTGCTTCCTCCGAAGACCAAGTGACTTGTACTCTTTCATATAATTTTCAAGTCTAGGTTATGATTGTTAAAGTGATGAAGCAAACTGTATCAAGATCTGACCCAATATGCAGAGGGCCTAGGTGATTAGAAATTCCAAGTTCAGATCTAGGTGATTCGAATAAGCTGGCATTACAAATTCTGCACTATACTACTCAAAACTGTACTACACTGATTCTGCTTATAGAAATTATGCTAATAAAAACTGCTTTTGAGGAAAAAAGCTTTAATTGCAATTATGATTGCAATTAAGTGCCATCATCATTCTATCAAGGGTCTCTAAAAGAAACCTCAGTGTCAGGTGACAGTCACAGAGCAGGAACCTTTAAGAGAAAGGCAGAATGTTGCACAAGAGCAGCATTTACTTAACCATCTCTGGAAAGGCCATACCTGTGTGACATACTGAGCTGGAAGGACTGCATAGCCAACATTTCCTGTGCCAGGGGCTGGTGCCAGCACAGTGCCTGGGGGGAGGCTGGTGAGGTTGGGCTGGATCTGTGGCAGTGGAGTGGCTGGCATGATAAGTCTTTGTTGGGGCTGACTAGTAGTGACTATTTGAGAAGTTGAGTTGATTGGTTTGGGCACCACCTGGAGAGAAAAGAGCTCTTTATGAAATCAGTGTTTCAGTCATTTAGAACACACTTTTATTAGTAGAACATTTCTTCACAGTGCTGGAAGCAGACTTTTTTTCTGTCCAGCCAAAACAGGCCAGGAATATTACATGAGTTAAACTTAACTCACCTGTTTCACAGTCTGTGCAGGTACTATGGGGACTGACATACGCACTGGGGTCGCGTTCACCACCACGGGCTTGGCTGGTGTCAAGAAACAACATCATATGAATGTGTGTTAGTCACTCCAAGTCCACAGCTCAGCCCTCCAGACTTCCACAGGTGCATAACACAGAGGAGAGGTACTTAACACTGTAACTCATGGCATGCAACGCTTGGGTCTAGAGAACATCTTTGTAAACAGGTATTTGACCCAAGAGCATGTGCACACATTTCACAGCAATGGCTTAAATAAACAGCCAGGGTGCACATCTCCTCTGGACACTGGATTTCCCTTATGTTTCTCTTCCCTTTGAAATCTTTTATTCCATCACTGCTCTGGAAAGCATGGACAGAAACCAACAAACACATCTGGCATTTGTAAAGCAATTTACATGGAAGGATCTTCATGTTACAGGAGATTTGGCAATATGCTTGTGGGCTGTCCTGCCTTCACACTCTTCATATAGAGGAGATGGAAGAGGCCATGAACCACCCACAAATCTCGTAAGCTAGGGAAAAGTCACCTAAAATGCTCCCAGGATTCAGGCCCAATTACAGAGCAATTTGACACAAAGGAGCATTTTCACATACAAACCAGAGGTAGCAGCAGAATATGGCATTTATGGAAGTCTTACCACAAAACCAAGTACATCTGGCAGTCTTAAGAGATCTCTTATGTACTCATTTTAATCATTACAGAACAAACATTAAAGAAAAACCCAACAGAGGCTTCAGACAGTATGTTACCACCAGCACTTACCCTGTTGCAGAGGCTGAGTATTCGTACTGGGATTTTGACTGGCAGATTGGGTTGAGCTACTGGCTGTTGTGGCAGTAACGAGTCTGACATAATGAAACTTGCTTCCAGGTACCTGAATCTGCTGAACATTGGGTGCAGTTGCCAAGGGAATAATTGTCTTAAATTGAGATGTACCCACTCCTCCTACAGTAATGGTCTGCACTGCTGATTTCACAGCCTGTTAAGCCAACACAGACAGCATGAAGTTACTTGTACAAAGGCAGAAAGAACACCAACATGTTTATTTCTCAACTCTAGCATACATTCATACCCTTGAGAGGGAAGACAGTTACTCCCTTTTTGCTTTCAAAAGTAAAATAGGTGCAAAGAGATTAAATGCCTCTCAACAGCTCAGAGTAAACTCAGCTCCATTTTCAATGCTCTACACCAAACACCAGAGTAAACTAGTATTTACACGAGTAGGGTGACTCAGTACACAAGATGCAACATCTGCCAAAACTATTTCAGGTGACTACAAAGAACATGGCTTGATTTGTTTTCCACAATCAAACAACCAAACAGAACTATTTCTACTATTAAAAGCACATGGTAAGAACTTGTGGAACAGTTTGTGCTGGACTGCATCATAATTTATCTGTGTGTATACAGATATGTCCTGTTAAAATTGTGATTAATCCACAGAAATCACTGTGCAACCCTTGAGAGGAAAAGGGAACAGAATCCATAAATTGATGGACATCAGAAAGAGTATAAGCCAGGAAATGAAAGAAGCAAGAACAATGAGGAGTAGCAAAACAAATTCATTAAGAAAAAAGGCAAAATGCTGAAAGAAAGGGAGCTCAGCAGACCTGTGCTACCTTACAACTGGAATATCAGTACACCTGGAATTTGCAAAAGTTCATCTTTCCAACTTTTCTCAAACTACAAACAAGTTTTATTTCATTTATACACATACATAAGTCTACTGGTGTGATAACAGCCTCTTTTCCCAGACTTGCTCAACCTCAAACCTTGATTTCTTCCTTTTTCTCCTTCCATTTAACTTTTTTTAGAACTCAGCTTTTTATTCTCTGTATCTTTCACTAATTGAGCATATTGTCCTTGACGTCAAGTTTAAGTATTACATTTGGTTGACAGCATGATGTGAATTCTCATGAGAATACTTTCCCAGCTGCCCAGCTTTCAGCAACTACACGAATTAAATCTCAATTTGCACACGTTTTACTAGAAAAATGACCCTGGTCTGACCAGGGTCGTTTTTCTAGTAAAACGTGTGCAAATTGTTTTCTTGGGATTTTTTTATCTTTCTTAAGACACTGAAACCTTAACAAGCCAGAGCATCAAAATAAGCACTATGTGCAAGCAGAGTCACAGACATTATCAAAGGGAGACCAGTTCTCTCTATCACACAAATGAGCATCTGCTATCCAAGGACAACTGGGAAAATTGTAAAATTCAAGGGACAGTTCTTCTAAAGGCATGTTCTTGAGCCCAGTGAAGCCAAGTGAAGCCCTTGTGTTGTGTCAGATAGCTCTGCATCAGAATTCCCATAGACATCTCCAGTTTCTCACTTAGGGTGCTTGCATTAGAGAGATTTAACCTTTTAACAACTATTTGAAAAGACAGCTTTCCCTAGGGAAAAAAAAAGTTCCAATCTCTATGATGTCCATAGTCGCATATCAGCATTCCAATTATCTCCTGTATCAGTAAGATAAGGCTGAGAAAATCTGTCTGAGTCTCTGGTCTCATCCTGGCCATGCGTGTCCACTCCCAGCTATATCCATACTCTGGATATATTTACACCCATACATATCCCTTCATGTTTACTACAACAATACAGTACAGATATTATGATAGAAAAATATTCACCTAAGACCGCAAAAGAGGAAAATGGCAAAAACTGTCATTTGTAAGAAAGGTCAGTTTTGTCTTGTGATTAATCAATGCAAAACTATAAAAGCTATTACAGAAAACCCCATTTTTCTAGAAATGTGACATAGGAAATAAATAATTTCTGGTTCTGTAAGTTTCAGCCCAGACCTCTACAGCAGGAATATGAACTCCACTGCTGCAAACCTCAGAAATACCTGGAAAGCAGCCCTAGGCAGTGGCATAGAAACACTGGCAGAAGAGAGGGAAGCACCCAAAGTACTCCTCGTGTCACAGAGTTCTTCAGGTGACTTGGGAGATTCAGTACACAGAAACTAGAATTTGCACCGGGCTTTCCAGGTTGGAAAGCTGCTTTCTAACAGCATGCCCTTGTATGGGCTTGCAATGGTTTGGACCTCTCAACTGAAGAAGTACATGCTCCTCAGGGCAATACTTTTGCCAATTCCTAAATTCCTAAGCAAACACCATTCCAAGAACACCGTCAGATGGACCGCTGCCAACTCGTGGTCGAACACTGCAGTTTCCAGCAAGCAATGACACAGACACACCAGAACACAAAGGAAAATCAGTCTGTACCTGGGTGGTTGTGTGGTTGACTATAGCCTTCCCAGGGGAGGAAGGTGCTGACTGCTGCACTGTGAGGATCTGCTGTCCTAACGCTACATTCAGTGGGACGCCCACCGTCTTCTGGGGGGAGCTGGGAGGCTGGGAGGCCACTGACACCACTGTTAGCTGCTTGGCAAAACAAAAAGCAGTTTAAACCTCTGTGCAGGATACAGGACCCTGTACACATCCATTCCCCTCCTCAGGACAGTACAGCTCTCCACCAGAACAGAGCTCTTTCTGTGAACAAAGGTGCTGCATTTCACCGCAACTCACTCGAGTCCAGCTGTAACAACAGCAAATAGAGCCCTTAGGAACTTGAAGGCATCACTGGTTTCCAGCACCAAAAGGCTCCTGCAGAAACCTAGCACAACCTCTGGGTGGGAGTGAGGGGTTGTCTTTTCACTTGTCAGGATTTTTTTAAGGAAATGATCCCATTGAAGCCTGAGCATTGTCAAGAGGCATCTTCTAAATAAAAGCGTTATAATTGGTACAGTGACTATTTCATCATAAATATGAATTTAAAAGAAAAGCTGTTCAAAAGAAAATTCTCACCTCACACTACTGATTCAGTCAAAGTATAAGAACATCAGTATTTTCAAATCTAGACTGCAATTTCCCACAGAGATCCAGTCTTCTGACCATCTTTCTGCAGAGTGCAGTGTTTGAACACTCTATATAACCACATCCCTTCCAAGGCTGGTATTCTACTTTTTGTTCTAAACTTCCTTATGTTTTAAGAAAAATCAGGTACTTAGAATTACTTATCTTCAGTAAATTCAGGATGTAACCCTAAAGAGTCTTTTCACGCTCAAACCTAGTTTAAAAAGTTACCTTAGAATAAAAATTAAGTTCTTCATGTTGCTTCTCTTACTAATAATTGTCAAACACAAGTCTTTTACTCCATCTGTATAACATTATAACACTATTATAATGTTATTATAATTAGTGTATAATTTAGTGTATATTATAACACTAAAGCACAGCCAAACTGAAAGAATTCTTTATTCTTATTTGCTTTTTATACATGATATTTAGTTTGCCTGCACTGTACATCTTGTCCCTCTACCTCCCTTTCTCCATCAATACTCCTCAAGACAATTATCAAGTCTAAAACACAAGTGTCACCTTGGCCTGTGCCATCTCCAGCTCTGGAGGAGCTGCAAGGACCACTGCAAATCTCATTTACTTCAGAAGTGATCAGGGAAGACTAAATTGCCTGTGCAGTAGCAGGCAATGGTTAAGAAGTACAGACCTATTAATATTATTGAGGTCTCCTCTTAAACAGCCTGTTGACATTTTATGAAGGCTTTAAAAATAGTTTGAGTGCTTGGCTAAGAGGGAACAGCTGCTCTCAGAATTGATGCTTAGAGAATTGCAAGAAATGGCAGGAATGGGAAACTATGCAGTAATGCATATCTACTTAAAACCATAGTAAGGGAGCCAGTTGAAAAAACCTCTAAATTAGGGCATTACCACAGAGCATTGTGATGCAAAATGGAGACTCTGGAGATATTTTTATGGACTCTAGAGATATGTTTATTATCTCTGGAGAGATAATAAACAGCTTGTAGCAAAGACACAGAGAGCTCCATTCAGACCACTGTGCAGGAGGGATAGAAGTTCTGCAGCCAGAACAGGTCCTTACCTTATTGGGGGATTTGAGTGGTGAGATAGCTATTTTATTCGGTGTCTGTTGTGTTGTTGTACTCAAAGATGATCCAATGACTCCGCTCTCAGAGATCGTTATTGTCTTTGGTGGTGTCCCTGGAGCAGACTGTGAAAAAACCCTACCTATAAACAATGAAGATACCATCAGCTCTAGTTATCCCTGGTCACAGTAACTTGGAAAGCAAAGTTTTCCCTGCCATTTGTGCAATTTATCCCTACTTCTGAGGATGTACTAACAGGAAGGACACTGGCATTCTTGAAGGTAGATTTAGCAACAAGGGGAAAAACAACTGCTATTATTACAAATAAAAGACAGTTTGCTCAGGCTTAAAAAAAGTGCCAAAATGCACACTGAGCTTTCTGTGCCATTCAGCTGATAATTCTTGACAGCCAGGACAGCATCCTGAGGAGCAGAGCCCTCCAATACACCTGCACCACACACAAACACCCAGCCAGCTGGCAGCTTCCTGGAAAGCCCTGGGCTGCTGCCAACAGACAGAAACTGAGCATCTGTGGGGGACTGCTTCCTTTGAAACCTCAGCCATCAAAAATGAGCTGTGTTACAGTGACCAAGAAAAAGTTGTTTGGTCTGTTTACAATCAGTTCTGAGGTTTTGGGGTTTTTTCCTTTTCTCTGTTGATGGTTGCTTCTTTCACTGCCTAAGAGTTTTTAGTCACACTGCCACCCATGTTTTCATGTGCGTGTCATATATCCTCTCTCTTTTTACAATGCCAAAGAAGATTAAACATCAAAAACAGCAGCTCTAAATCATGACATCAGTTTCAGGAATATTGCAAACTCTCAGAATGGAAAACAGATTTTCTTTTTTTTTCCATACTTTCTAAGTTTCTCTCCAAAGAGGGCTTGACCACTGAGCTTTCCTCTGCTCCACTTTGGTTCAGACTCATTTCTGTCATAGCTTCTGTCACCCATTCTCTTGTACTACATTTATAAAAATAAGAAACAAACAAATAACTTTTCCATCCAAAATCAACTAGTGGCATAACAATTAAAGTCAACAGAAACTAACAAGAAGAAGCACTATCCTCATGGAAAGCTGATCTCCTCTGAAGTCTATGTGCTCTAAAACAACCACTTTTGTGCAGTCTAACAGCACACAGATAGTTGCCAGCAGCTGCTGAAGCCACATGCAACCTGAAGAATGTCAGTCTGTGGGGAATTTCACCATCTAGAGGTTTCAATCCTTTGTTATTTTCTTGGTGACAGCTTTCCCCTTCTCACTACATCTCCTCCGTACCCCTTAGCATCAGCTACCTAAACAGAATCTGGCTGCTTATACTGACAAGTCTTTCAAGTTTACAACTTCCACCTCAGCTTACAGGAATTTCCAGGCAATTAAAAATATTTATCAGATTCATGAAAACATGCATACAAAATCAAAACACAAACCACAAATGTCACACCTTTCCTAAAGTGATGCCAGACTCTCAAAGCTGGCAAGCTGTGCTGGCTGTTTGGAATGGTGAGGGAAAAACAATATTTACAGATTTTCCTCTCAATTAGTGAAGCAACTTTACCTCCTAGTGATGCTTCTCTCACAGGCTCAGGCACAGATGATTTTTCAAAATATTGATTTAAAAACTGCGAGTGATTTCTAATATTTTTGGGTTGGGTTTTTTTGTTTGTTTGGATTGTTTTTTAAACACACAAACAACTTAATTCAAATATTTATAAGCATACCAATCTTCTTACATGTCTATATATTTGGTAAGGGGACAAACTGGCGAGTGGGATGGGGAATTTCTCTTTCACCTCAAACACATGTCAGGTTGCAGGCAGCCTGACAACTCAAGAAAAGACTGTGTTCCAGCTGTGGGTCATTCACTGGCATCTATCTGTGTTTTAAATATGAGAGACAATTGCATCCTTTTTAAAACCAGCTCAAGTCTTAGTGCTGTAAAGACTTAAAAATTTTTTTTAAATATGAGGTAAAGATTTTTAGGCCTACTTAGGCTGCTCAATCTGTAGAGCAGTTAAAGACATCCTTCAAAGCTCTAAAGACAACTCCAGCTTCCTACATTTGTCTTTTTCAGAAAAATTACATGTCTAAGATGTTTAGCAACAGATACACTGCCATTATAAACAAGATATTACACTGTGGTTTTTTCTGTAATTTTGTTGGTGGTTTTGCTGTTGTTCTGTGGTCGGTTGAGCTTTTTGTTTTTTTAATAAGGATATACAGAGTTGTTTTCCAAGCAGAAAGACAAATAACAAATGGTCTTTCTTAGACACTTCTGCAATGGTTATTTTTAAAGTGGATGAGTAACTTAACAAAAACAACACAGCTTTATTCGCTTTCTTCATTCAAACTTTTTTCTGTTACTTGCATGTATTGCATTTAAGTCTAACTATAAGCAGATTAAAGTAATACAAAAGCATGTGTCTCCCTTTCCTCCAGTGTATTTACATAATGTTTCTATAAATACTTTCTGTTCATCAAGTAATCTTTTCTGTGGCTCTGGGATATTTTTTTCTCCTTCCCAAAATCCATGAAGTTAAAGTACCTTGTAGTAAAAGCAACTCTGCAATTACCAAGATTATTCTAAATGAGCTAAGTATAAAGGTACCAACAACTGCATTTATCTGCTTCTACCCAAAAAGTTTTCTGATTTTTTTTTTACAACGGCTTGAGGTACTTTGACAGAAACTACTGTAAAATTGTTGAGACAGAAGAATTTCTACAATTACCATTTCTTTGAAAAGCCTTTAAAAAATGGTAAAGCAAAACAAGTCAAAGTAGTACAACCTGCAATGACTGGTGACACTTGAGTGGTCTGCCCTGTAACAGCTTTGCTATTGATTGGTTTTGCAAATATCAGCTTGGTGATCACCGGGCCAGAAGTTGGGGTTCGAGTCTTCTTCGCAATCTAAAAGATGGAGGAAAAAAGATCTAAAGTAACTTGAGCATTTTGGATCTAAATTATTGTATTGTTAAGTACATTAAAAAATAGAAAGGGCAATACTTGCACACATAATTAGAAGAATAACTGCATATCTTGCATTTCATCTCCATTTCTCCTTATGGAAAAAACTAGGAGATAGTCCTTGACATCTCAGGATGCCAGCTACCAAAGTAGCATAGCCAAATCCCTCTCAGCTTTTTCAGAAGATAGCTCTCTGTGCAAACATCTCATCATCAAGATGCTGAAATTATTTCCTACATGTGGTTGGTCTACGTAAAAATGTTAAAACTAAATGCACAACTCTCATATTTGATGCTTTAAATGAAGTCACTTCTTCTTCAGCTAACCAGGACTAAACTTGTCCCCCAGTGATTTAAATATGACCACTACTGCTCTGAAACCTCTTTTGACCATTTTGACATAGCAGCACACTTGTTTTGCAAACGGGGAAAATGCTTTCTGCAACAGTTCCCCAGAAGTACGTGGATCATCAGCACCTGAAAGTTTTGAGTACTCACTAGCCAAGAACAAATCACTTGGCTATCTCCAGGTACAAGGGGATCTATTTTCATATTGTAATCCAGTCTCCTAAAACACATCTGGACCAAGAACATGTACAGCAATTCAATGACAGAATCACTTCAGCTTGAAATCTTTGAAAGAAGACTTTTCCCCCTTTTCCACACTGAGAGAAGTTAACTACCAGATGCATTTATTCCAACAGTTTTTATACACTGGCACCCAGCTAATGAATAGTTCAATTTAGAGGTTGACTTTTTCCAAAGACTTTTAACCTGCTGACTGCAGAGGGTGCCTGTGGATGTGGCTTGAGTCTATGTGAGCACACTGGACAGCGTTCTGAAGCCCTGTGGGGGCTGAAGCCACAGGTGGGGCACATCCTGCCTCTCCTCCACCACACACCCTCAGGCACATCCTGTGGGCACAGCCATCAATTCCAGCAACATCCGAGAGGCACAACACTAACATCCACGTGGGGAGCCACTTCTCAAGGGCACAGAGCCACCTTTATTACTCAAGCAGCTAAATCAGAAATCTGCCTGACATGCAAAGATACAGAGCTGACAGCTACTTTCGACAGCCTGAGAAAGTTACAAGTGCTCAAATGAAGCAATTGAGTAGGCTGGAAGTTATGGTTTCCTACACAAAACCCTATCTATAGAATTTGTTGCCCAAAACCACCTTTTTTACAACCACATAAGGCAAAAACATTCAAAGTATTCAGTGGCACATAACAAATTCCTCAGGTGCTCCACAAAAAGCACATGTGAGGCTGCCCCAGCTCCCAGCAGGACAGTCATGGCACAGCCAAGGAAGCTGGAGCTGCCCTCTGCCATGGCACTGGAGCCCTCCAGGCTGCTATGGAAAGCCAAGGGCACCTCTGTATGCTCAAGCTTCACCCAACCAGGGAAGCCAGCAAGGAGCAGCTCTGACACCAGGCACTACCAGAGAATGGATTCCTCATCTAAAGGAAGCCACGTGCTGCTCCACAGTTACACTATAAGTGTTCCTCAGAGGGAAGCTCCATCTCAGAACAAATATGCTGCTGCTCCTCAGGCACAGTAGGTGCTTTATGGGTGATATACAATTGTCAAGGCTTTAAAATGAAACAGAGGAGAAATAAATCTGTTATTTTTGGAGATATATTAACTAAAACCTTGAAACATAAGTTGTTTGAAGGAAGCTTCATTCACAGCCCTGTTCACCAATTTAACTCAAGGCCATTTTTAAATTTTAAGGATTCAACTGTCTTAGCACAAATACAGACGATAGGTGAGCAGGCATTTTATCCATAATTTTTTTTCAGCTTGCGTACGCTTTAATTTCTGATCAATTCTACACATTTCATCTGCTTGATTTGAGATTTCTGTTTTGCTTAAATTAACCTTACCTTGCCATAAGGTATTATTGCAACTCAACTGCTATTGCTTTTTCTCTGAAGTGAGAGCAAAGTCTGGCTCAGAACATAATGAACACGCATCAGGAACAGCCAGCTCTGGATAACAGCAGTTGTTTCCCAGTAACAGAAAATAAATGTGCCTAAATGACTTACACTAATGTGTGTAAAATACTACCAGACCATTAACACAAAGTATTTCTGAAAAAAAATTAAAAATCCCAAAATAACAGGTCAACACAAGTAGCCCTGCTTTCTTCATACTCAACTTGCAGTATCCACCTCAAATAAATTTCCCCCTGCTTCTTAGGTAAACTGTTTGTCTACAAAGAGGGAGGTCTAATAAACAAGTGAAGCCCTTCAGAGCTTAGGAAACAGCAAGACAAATGTGGTTGGCTATAAATGAGGAACAGCACTCCTGCCTCTACCTGCTGCCAGCCAAGCCTTTCTGAGGTTTATGGCACTGGATAACCTCAGCCAACAGGGAGAAGCTTTTGGTACCACTGGGAAACTCACTGCCCATTTCAGTAACGACTGGAGAAACCAGAGGAAATACTCAAGATGCCCCTTTGATATTTCAGAAGAGGCAAGTTCTCTGGAGCACTCTTCCATGGCCTGTACCGATCACAAGGAGCTTAACATTATCCCCCTGCCTATGTAACCTAAGCATGCCCTCTGCAAGTTACTTTGAGTTAGACTGCAAATATATTCCCTGGAGCAACAAGCTCTTCCATAAGAATGTTATATTTAGGAGCACACACCAACCTTCTTTCCCCCACAGCAGTTACGAGATTTACTTGCAGGCAACTTGACTTCAAGGGTCAAGTTATGTCTTCCTAAACACTCTCCACTAAAGATGAACTAGCAAGTTCATACAGCTGGACTTTGTTTTCAGACTTTCTTCTATTCACACAGAAATAGAAGAGATATCTCAGATTTCGTGCTGGATATCCACAGTCAGCTACCATAAAGGAACTGATACACTGTAAATCCACTCCCTAGATGACCTCTTGGGAGCCTGTCCATGTACCCACTTTCTATGTAATCTACATTTGGCACAGTATGAAAAATCAGGGACTCTAGAAATAGAAAAGAACACCTTAACTTCAGAGATGAAGAAACTGAGCTAGGGTGGGAGTCTGAGGTTACGGAGTGCATAAGATCCCTTTCAATGATGAAATAAAGCCACAACGATGGCTTAGCAGCTGCCTTGCCATGGTAGCAACAATACTATGGACACTGCTAAAACCAGAGCCAGTTACAACACAAAATAAGCACAAGTCAGACTTAATGGAAGCCATGGTGATGTGTCTGGACACCTGGTTCAATCACGTGGAAGGCCAAACCCCTGCTTAATGAACCTGGACTAAGGCAGTAGAGCAGCAGGCACACCACCACTTTTAAGGCTGTAGGCAGGCAGGAGCCATAGGCTGAAAGCAGATGTACTTGCCCAGCAGTTTTTTTCCACACATCCATGGCACTAGTTTCAACTAAATCAGGACAAACTGCTAAGGACAGTAATTAACTTCTGTATATAGATGAGGCCAAAAGCCCTGCCACACTTAACACTCCAGTCTCACACATCTAGAACTATAAGTAGAGAAGAGTGAAATTCCAAGGAACATTTTGCTGAACTCTACCAATTATGCCTCAGGTGCTGAGACTTCAACTATCGCAATTAGATGACAAGATTAGATTAGATGCCAAGGCAATTGAGTTTCTCTAATGATATGCAAAACCTCTATGATAGTGACCAGAAGAACTGATAAGAGCTCTCTGTCATCTAATCTGTACCAGTTCACTTTTCAGCACCAAGTCAGTCCTGTGCTGCCCTCCATCCGGAATAGCTGGTTGACAAAGCCACAACAGATAAATTACACAAGACCCATGGGAAGTAAGGGAGGCATTCACAGTCTCCTTTTCCACTCACTGAAAGCTTAAGGGGCTCCTCCAGGGTGATGGGGTAAATGAATCACTTCATTTTCTAAGGCAGGGACTCAAGATGTGGGATACCTCCCCTGTCATTCAGGGTAGAGCAGAGCCAGAATCTCTCACCCAGCCTCATATATCACCCTCATACTTTTGAAATTTTCTACAGGGAAAAGCACTGTCTGTGAAGTGCTAACACAATCATTTCCCCCTGCAATATCAGGTGCTAACCTTGTCTTCTTGTTTTTCATTTCTACTTCCTCCTCTCCTTGTGGGAAAAAAAGGAATGTCAAGTGCTAACAATTCAATCTGCTTTGCAAAGGGAACCAATGGCTTAACAAAAAGAAATCACAACAAAACAGATTTACCCAAACTGCAATTAACTAGATTTAAAAACAGGTGCAAGCCCATTAGTAAGAGCTTCTGCTAAGGAACTGTAGAATTCCCAAAGGCAAACTGCAGAGGTCCATGGCCAAGTCACTGATTTGAGTCACTGACAGCACAAATCATCTCATGCAAGGAAAAGCCACAGATAAGTCCTTCTCCTCAGTTTCCTCTGTCTCTCACTTGGCAGTGAATAATGAAGCCAAATAACAGGAACTGATCCACTCTTAAATGTTCCTATGATGACTAAAGAGCAGAGACTTCCTTGCAAACCATAGTGATAATCATTTATGTTTCAAATGCCCATTATTAAAGATGTTTCCAGGTAGGATGTAGCAAGAAAAAAGGAGAAAGTAGAAATTTGCACAGGAATCATCTGCAACTTTAGAGAAAATATTCAGAATTGATCTTATTCACCTGCCATGAAATATTAATCAAGGAACATCTGGCTAATAAAATTCTTTAAACTTTGTCATTTTTCCGTGCAGCTGATTATTTTTAATAGTATATTTAAGAGTTTAATTTCTCATTTAATTTAGACAGTAAAATAAATATTTTTCCACCATCACCTGCATTGAGTCTACTTGTCCTTCACTTCAAGAGGTCTTATTTCTGTCTCACTGCCAATAGAACAAAGTCACCCTCATTTAGTTCTGCCACATAGCAGATGAGAATCAGACCCTTTGGGTCATAACCCAAGTCTTTTCAACACATTTTCAGATCCAAGCAGATTCTCTGTGGTTTCAAATATCTCAAGATCCATGCCGGAGACTGGGAACAAAACCTTGAATGTTCAGCTTATGACAGTGTCTAGTCCATCACAGTCTATTAACAAGCTTAACTAGATTTGAGGCAGACAAGATACACTTTTCTGTTCTTTTGCAGATGCTAGAAGTTTTTTCAGAGAGTTTATTTAAACAAACTGAATGCAACAGGGAGAAGCTACTCTTCCATAAAGGAGTGTATACTTGCAATAAAGAACAACAGGCACATAAAGTTGAATTCAGTCTTCCTGAAAGTTTGTAGAATTTATTTTTATAAAATGAAAATAATGAGAAAATTATCTTCAATTTGTGGAATAGTTCACTTTCTCTGAGACAAACCCTAAGTTTCTAGACAGTAGCTAGAGGAAAACAGCATAAAATGGCAAACACATTCACAGATGAAAGCATGGGCTAAGAGCAGCATTGTATTTTTTAATACAAAGAATAAATGCAAAGGCTGAAAGCAACAGTGTGTCAATCAGTGCAGGAAACAGACAATCGCAGTAACAGAACTGGTTTAAGATGTTTCATCAGCATAACTCATTTTACCTGTACTGTTTTTACTTGCTGGGACTGCAAGACAGAGGGCTGGGCCGCAGTGTTTATCAGCTGACTTCCCTGCGTCAGAGCTGAGACACCCACAACAGGTTTCACTTCCGACCGACCTCCAATGACAACTTTGATCTGCTGGCCTTGTACCTTGGAGTCTCCACCCTGGGCTTGGGACACGGCCTTCTGCGACTGCGGGAGCTGGCTGTGGGGTAATGCTAAAACAATAGGCTGGCCAGACTTGCCCAAAGTTGTTACAATCAGCTTTTGCCCTTCTGGTTTAATATTCTGACTGCCTATTTTAATATCGGTGGCCTTGTTCAGAATAATCTGATTAGCTGAGATAGTGACAGGGGTCTGAGCACCAAGTTTATGGAGGCCACCTGGAAAGGCAGGCTTTACTGCTGCATTCACATCAGGGCTCGGGGCTGTGCTGGTCACTGCTGCATCTCCTGAGTGGCTGCTGGGTGCAGGAACCGATTCCGTGGTGACTGTGGCTGTGGATGAGGAGTCGCTGGTGGAGCTTATGTTCACTATCTCTTCCAGTTCTGTTTCCATGGGAATAGACTCTCCCATCGGCGAAGACACGATAACGGCCTCGATGCTGTCATCTTCCACCAGAGTTATGCCGGTGTCCATGATTTCCTCAGGGAGCAAGCTGTTGACTTCTGCTGAAACCACTTCCATTTTTGTAGCTGTGGCAGTGATGGCAGGAGCAGGTACTGCAATATTGTAAAAAGTTATTGGCTTCCAGAAAACACATATTTTCAAAGCTTTATGAATAATATTACCAAAGAAGAAAATACAGTAGAATTTTTTCAGACTGAAAGTATTATGCATGCACAGGAGGGATATCACAGGAGGGGAAAAAACACCTGTTATCAAAATGTTAAGCTAATTTACTCTCTGAATTACTAAGCTGAATTTACTCTCAGTAATAACTTACATCAAATCTTTACCCTGTCATTCACTGAAGTCAAATGAAGGCATTAGCAGTCCACTCTTCACAACACAGTATACAAAGAACCAGTGTTTCCCCCTGAAGATGTGGGCACAGACATTTATACTAAGTGAAGCGTAAAGCAAGAGTTAAACAGCTTTAAAAAAATCTAATAAATGATGATGTCTTCTCATACATGTCAATGTTGATTAGCAGATTATCTTGCTCAAGAGACTTGTTATCCATACCAGATGTAACATTCTAGCCAAATTTTAATTTTAGAAATATCTTGAAAAACAAATGACTGTTTAGTGATGGACTTGAACAACCCCAAAAGCTCAATCACCTACCACAGGATCAAGCCAAAGCCCTGCCACTCACAAGATGAAGAGATAATCTCTTGATGCTGGCTATGAAAAGAAGAGCTCAGTAATTGTTTTACCTCAATACTCACCAGAAAATATAACACACAAATTCATGATTAATTTGAAAGGCGTCCTAAACACAAAACAAGTAACACACTGTGTGAAGAACAGGGAATTTTTTACGAGTACCCAAATTATATACTAAACAAACCCCTGCAGTGAGATTGAAAGCCAGAGTCACTTCCACTTGAGAAACCTTACAGACATTGCTGGAAATGGTCACATTGTACCATTCCCCTAAAGCTGTATCACTGTCCAGAGTCTGAAAACAGATCAGCTTAAAAGGGAATTTTCTGCACTTGCTGACCCCACAAGCACACTTTGGCACTGCATGGGTGAGCACACCACGTGGGTCTGCCTACATGCTCCTGAGTACTAATTATAAGGTCAAGGGGGCAAAATCCTTGCATATTCTGTTTCCTACTTGCTAGGAAAGGCAGAGCTGAGTTCTAACACTAATTCATGAGGAACTGTGCCAGTAAAAACACTAACCAAATGCCGAGGTGACATTGTTTCCTCTGGAGTCATTGTGGGCCCACTTTGCACAGCAGCTAACTACAGAGCAGCTGCATTTCACCCACAAGGTGGAAGAACTGGGGAAAGAAGCCCTGCTAGAATTACAGTTTCCATGCCGAGCTCCAGAGGCTATGCTGGAGTAGTCCTGGCCTCCCTGATTGCCAAGGGTGCCACGCTGACCCCCCTCACCTCAGAGTACCAGCCAGATCACACTGCCCTGACACTCAAGAAGCCTGAGCTCTGAAAGAACTCCACTGATGGTCAAACTCACAGCTCACTTATTGGCAGGCATTTAAAGACACAAAGTTATCTGATGTCATTGCCAGAAATACCTCCTTTGGAAAGCATTTCTCCCACAGTAATGCCTGCACAGTGATGCCAGCCCTGGTAAGCAGCCCTAGACAAAACAGCCAGCTCCCAGGGACACATTAGTAATAGTATCACATTGCTGCCTTAAAGTCAAATAGGTTCACTGCACAGATGATTACTCAAAAATAGGAATAGAAAAAGTGGACTGTTTTTGAACACAGCATATGTTAAGGCCACTAGGTCTTCTTCTGAGCGGTGTCACTTGACTGTCACCTCAGCAGTTTGCAAAGGCTTGTGGCTCAGATAGTACAACTTCAAACTATGTCACACACAAACTAAATCCCAAACCAAACCATCATTCTGTTCTATACTGATATGCACACAGGGCTTGGATCCAGAAGTTAGACTCCTAGTGTCAAGCACAATCCATATAATGATTGCCTCCAAATTTGAAAAGGAGAGAATCATCTAAATCAGACAGTGGGGAAACCACCTCACCTTCTAATTATAAAAAGCTTGAAATAACTTGCTTTTGGTTTGCATTTGTACAAGTTCTTCCCAAGAAGAAAGGCCATTCTTAGTATCTTTTAACAATATAACCATAAAATACTTAAATATATCTAAGTAGTTTTATAGTTCATCAGTTATTTGCATTCTTTATCCTTGCCATTTGGTTATGTTACAAAGCAGCAAGTGGTTATTAAATACCTATATCTAGTTCAAAGAATTCTTATATTAAATACATGGAGTCAGGCTTTTAAACATTTTGAGTCCCAACTAACCACTGCAAGTCAGAATGCAGAAGAAAAAGAAATACATCACATCAAATCTGGAATCAGAAACAGGGAAGTGAAAAAGAAAGAAACATTACTCATAGTTACTGGATTAACAGCTTATGGCAATCATATTGGAAGATTTTGCAATTATCAGGTCATTTTAAACTCAGCTTCCATTAATATATTCAGCTAGTGTGCTCAACAACAGCAAAGAAAAGAAAAAAACCAAAAACCAAACCAAAACAGAAAAAAACCCCAAAACAAAAACAAAACCATAACACAACCCACTTGTTCAATTTCTTCACTGCATATTGGACATGACTGAAATAGATACATGAAAAACAACCATGAAAATCTCATTCTGGCTATACCAGAGGCTGCTGTCAAAGGCAACTTCAACATCCCTGCAGATTTTTTCTTCTTGGTATCTAGCCAGTATTTCTCAACAGTTCAGCTGTTTATTTTTTACTAATGCTTTTATACAGTTTCCATTTTCCCACCTCCGCTACTAAAGCGATTACCAACAGTAAAAGCATGCAAACCTCTTAAGATCCTAACAGCCTTGAGATTGTCAAGAAAGGGCAGAGAATAGTTTTAACTGTTTAAACCCTTGAAAGTTTCCTTCAGTTCAGTACTTATGCTCTGAGTACTGAATAATGCAGAAGCTCTAGCTACAACCCCTTGAAAAGACGCATCACGAACTGTTTACTCAAAACATGAAGGAAAAAAACAATCTAGACCAAGCAAGTGTTTAAGCTTCAGACTGGAAACCTCAAAAATATCCTCAGTTCAGGTTACTAAACAGATAATTTTAGCCTAAAAAATAATGGCCATACAATTAAATTTTAAAAAAAAAATCACATAATGAAGATTTGGAAACATAGCTAACTCAGGATACCCAACCAGTGAAGCACATTAAAAAAAAAAAGTTATGGACTAAAGCATATTGTCAGCAAAGCCTTGGACCAACAACTTTGGAAAGTGCTGGGTATGGTAGGGAAGAGAAGAGGAACAAACTTTCAGCTTGAGCAAACCACCTGTGATCATCTTACTCATAAAACAGATTCTTATTCTTGATATTCACAAAGAAAAATATATATGATGATGTAAAGGATAAAGAAGATTTGTAAGGAAGAGGATAAAGAAGACCAGAATTGTTGGCAAAAATACAGAATGGTGTACTGCAAAATATCTAAGAAACTCTGTTAAAAGTATTGAGATCAATAATATCAACATCTTTGTTGATAAAATATCAGCCACACTAAACAAGAAAATTTTAAAAATCAATATTATAAAGCACAGTGATCTACAAAGAAGTAAACAAAATGCAAGACATAACAATGCTTGTACTTTACAGTAACTGCATCTTATTACATGCAGAAATGTCTCCATTTCACTAAGAACAGCCAACCTTCCAGCCTGCAACCATGAGCAGTTCAAGTAGGGTGACGTGTTACAAAACCATCAGCAAGGCAAAACACATGTTTATAAATTCAGATTCCACAGAAACAGCACTGCTGAGACCAGCTTTACATGAATTCCTGGGAAGGCGATGAACATTAGCAAGGACACAACAACGAAGCAGAGGGCCAAGGCACTCATCACCATTTGTGGCTGCTTTAGCAATCCCCTTCCCATTCTCTTCCCAGTGCACAGCACTGGCCTGGTGGTGCTCAGCCATGGGAACACTGGTGTAATGTGACAGATCTAGGAACACTGGCCAGACCTGCCTTGAGCCATTGACAATGCTCATTTTTTAACCGAATTCTCAAGTGTCACTTTCACCAGAAAACAAGGAAATCAAATCAGCAACAGCTTTTATATGAACACTTCTTGAAGTAAAAAACAAACACACATCACCCAAAATCAAAAGCTTCATAAACGAAACACATCTAAGGTACCTCTGAAACAGCAGGGATTCTCTTGGGACCAGCAAGAAAATGCTAAGTGAAACTAAGTATCGTTGCCAGGTACTACTGTATCTGTTAGTAATTCTTTAAAGCCGGGACGGATACACTTAAAAGTAGCACTCCTAAATGCCAGTAAATGCAAATATTTTCAACTTCTGAGCTAAAACACTGCAAAAACCCTTAAAAAGAAGTCTGAAGAGAAACAATGAGCCTGCACGCAAGAAAGGGAAGAATGAGGCTGAAAACCTGAATCAGATGAATGGTGGAAAAGTAAGAATGAGCAACCTAACAAGTAATTGTTCACTGCAAGTACTGTGGACTCTAATCAAAATGAATACAAAAGAATCAGGATCAACAGTTAGTACAAAAGGGGTAACATTTGGAATTTCCATTGCTGAGACAAAAATGTACCAACACCATCTCCTCTCTTCCCAATCAAGGTGCAGCAGAGCACCGACAGCAGGCTATGGCTCACATGTGGATATTAAAACTTAAAAATCCCACATTACATGGTTACATTCATTGAAATGGCATATTTAAACCTTAACTAGCAAAGGTTTTAAAACACAATATATTTCATTCCTAAGTCCATTCATTAGAACAAAGGCAAGAGCAGGAGGAAAAAGGGGAAATACAGAATGGATCCTTGATGATTTAAGTGAGAAGCATGAGATACTGTCAACCATATTTTAGTTGCTTAAAGGCTTTTCAAATTTTCAGCTTCTGCTTATCTGCTCTCTCCAATACTGGCAGCAGATATGTAAACTCCTGAAGGCTGCTGAGCTGAAGAAATCAAATTTTTGGGGGGCTTAATGCTTAGAGATTAAGCAATTTGAAATGCCCATGCCTCAAGTGCCAGTGCAGAGACCTCTGTGCCAGGGCAGGGACAGGCAGCCAGACCTGTCTGCTAAAGGTGTGTCTAGGTGTTGGATCCCCTGCAGCAAGTGGTAGGAAAGAGTTGGATGGCTGGTTCCAAGCATAGGCTGCAGGAGACTCAGTCTGCAGCCAAAGAGCCAAAACTTCCCCAGCAGCACACCCAGAAAGGACAGGGGAAATAATGCTGAAGAATGGAGGCTTGCAATGGCAAGGACTGCAGGGAGGAAGATTTCTCCCAAAGGCTGAGATGCCCTTGCTGAACGGCATCACTGCTCTGCAGACTGAAGAGGAAACACCATCACATCAGGAAAGATGCTGGAGCTAAGGCAGCTCCACCCACTCCTTTTGCAACCAGCAGGGGTTTGGGTGCTCAGACCACAGGACTCGCTTGGAGAAACCTGGTCTGTGAGGCACTGGGGGGTCCATCTGAAGAGAAACGAAAAAGATCTTCGTTCATAGGCTGGTCTGGATGGTGAGGAGGGTTTTAAACTAAAGTTGTCAGAAGAGGGAAACCGAGGGTTGTGATCTGGAGCAGAGTCTGATTGGAGGCCTGCAGCCAGCAGTGTTTTCCAGGAGGTCAGTACTGGGTCTGGTCCTGCTGAACTTGTTAAATGACCTGGATGAAGGGACAGAGTGCATCCTCAGCAAGTTTGTGGATGATTCAAAACTGAGGGGCATGGCTAATACATCAAGAGGTTGTGCTACAGTTCAGTGAGACTTCAACAGAGAGGAACCTAATGAAATCCATCAAAAGTACAGGGTCCTACACCTGGTGAGGAATAATCCCACACACCAGTACAGGCTGGGGGCTGACCTGCTGGAAAGCAGCTCTGTGGAGAAGGATCTGGGAGTTCCAGGAGAGAAGCTCCATGAAAGCCAGCAGTGTGTGCCATTCTGGCCAAGAAGGCCAATGATACCTGGGGTGAGTTAGGAACAGTGGGGTCACTATCCAGAACTGCTGCCCAGAGGGGTTGCAGAGTGTCCTTTTCTGCACAAGGACCTAGACATAAACACATGTAGCCAGCCTTAGGTTCAGTGGGACTAGATCAACCCCAACCATTCTGTGATTCTGCCAGCAGCTGAAAGCTGCAACAATTTAAGTACAATCCAGTGGAAACACTGTATTGCAGGAGCAATTCATTCATACACTCTGATTACTCTTCCTAATCTTCCAGCTCTTGCGACAGAGGGGAATAAAAGCATGCTGCAATTATTTAACTATGAAACAGTTACTAAGCTCTCCATGCTGCTATAATTAACAAATAATATTACAAAATATTGACAAGGACACCTAAAACACAACGAGCACCCCTTTCTGCCTAAAAATCCCCAATACACAGAAGAAATAGATGATGTTCTTTGCAGACATGCTGTAAAGAAAAAAATATTTTAACGTTTTCAAAAATATTCATGTCTTACCATCTTCAAAATAGAAATGTTTTACACAACTGCATTTTCTTCCTTCACCACAGCTACTACAAATATAGTTTAAGACTCAGCTATCCTGTGACCTATAGCTGTTATCTTCACATCAAAACTATTTCTCACATAGAAGGAATCTCAGCATGCTACCACAGAAATTCAATTACACACACCAAGTACAAAGCAATTTTTACAATTAAACTAACAAGGACCTTAGAAAGAGTACATAACCAAATATCCCCACGAGTCAGAGTCTTCCAGGGAAAACGGAAGGTGGAGAGAAAAAGGAAAAAAGCTATAACTAAGCTATGGATAAAAAGCAGCATGTCATACAAATTGCAAATGGTTGAATTATGTTACATGTACAAGTGAGTGCATTGTTTCCTAGAAAACCAGCATTTCAAAACACTGGGATATCTAGCTCTGGGTTGGACAACCCTTTCCACCACAAGAAAACACTACATTGCCCAAAGGTACCACTTATTACAAAAGATTATTAAGGAAGAACATTCCAGCTGTTGAGAGGCACTGAGCAGTATTACTGAACAAAACAAAGGAATCCAAACACTCACTCAGAGTTATTAGTTAAAGTCTTAAACACTGTCTGTTTACCACACACCTCACTTACAACAGCTTTCCAGGAAAGTACTGGAAATAACATTCTGTGCAGCAGAATACTTCAAAGCAGTTCAGAAGTTCGGACTTCTGTAATGGGAAACAATGTTCTACTTTCAAGCAGAGCTTTAGGCAAACTAAAAATAAAATAGAAACTAAAAATAAGAACATTTCCCTTCACCCTTCTTTTGGTTTGCATACCAGTTTCAGTCATTTTCAAAACATACCACAGCACAAAAGCTAAAACACAGAACTGCACAGGTGCTACAGCCACTAAATACATTCTGAAGGTGTACACTACAGTGAATGATCCAAATTTGGGGGTTGTAGATTTCAGGGCCTTTACATTAAATCGATCATTCTTCTAACCTTATGTTCCATACAAACTTTGGGGTGAGACCAAAAGAAAAAAAAATAAAATAACTTCAAGTAATTTAATTTTCTGCAGTGTTTAGTAGGCCAATAGTAAGGCATTACAAATCTAAAGTTATATTGAATAAACACGTAGTGAATTTAGCCTTGACTGATAAAAAACCAAACAAGCCTGAAATGTGAAGAGTACTTATCACTAGGCCCCAAAAACACTGATTTTTGTCTTCTATATATAGCTTAAAATAAAGGTCTTGCTTTCCAAATTCCAGACACCTCTTGAATGTGAGGCTACGGAAGAATTCAGAAGACAAAACAATATCACCCCAAGAACACTCTGAACAACAAGTACGAAAACTACCACCATAGGCTTGATATGAAGTTCCCCACAGACTTTTAGCAGGTGTTATCATATTGCACACCTTTAAGATCAGGCTTGCTGCCAGCAATTTCAGCAACATATTAGAGCTGTACATGAACAAGAGTTCATCACAAAAGAATTGTAACCTATCAGTTTTACTGAGACTTTCCTAACTGGGAAGCACAATGATGATCCAAGTGCATTTCACCTATACCACACCAGCACTGCCCAGTTGAGAGGAACTATAAATGAAGTTCATTCTAACTGAAACAACCCCCCCCCCCACAAGACATTGATTTCAGTGCAGTATGTAGTTTGAAAAAAATATGCTAAAATGACACAGAAAATTTTGCTCTAAAAGCTTAATTACTTATGTGTCTTATGCAATCACAACCCTTTCCAAAGTTACAACACCACTGAGATGAAAAACAGAGAAAAACCTTAAGATAATAAAGTGCAACACTTTAAAGGTAGTGCTGTAAAGATTTGTACAGCAGTGAAAGCTGCTATGGCCACTACTGTTTTTTAAACTTATCTAGGTTGGCTTTCTTCATCTTTGACTCAAGTGGAGCATTAAAACAAACAAACAAAATTAGTCTGAACAGTTATTTTGCAGTGATTTGCAGGAAAACATGCTTCTAGTTGCAGATCTCAGCGGTTCTACCAGCTTTAAACATGGCAACACTCCACAAGTACAGAATATATGTACTTGCAGAAGGGCTGAGCTGAAGATAAATAGTTCACTTGCAGGCAAACCAGGACTTCATTCAGAAAAACTACTATTAACACCCCCTTCCAACTTCAATCTCTAGATAAAGCACCTCTGCATTCCTTTTCAGAAAATTTACTTAACTACAACTGTGCAAGAGCTGACTGACCTTTGTGGAATGAAATTCCACATTGAGATTTTGAGTTGAGATCAATTCAACAGGAGAAATAGGAATTTCTCTGGAATCTTCATCCCTGCTCCAGTACCATGTGGGTCACTTCAAATGCAGGCTGCTCAGACCTCTGAAGTCCCATCTGTCATAACATAACAAGCTGAAGAGCTTCTGAAACACAAACTCTTAAGTTTAATTAGCTGTAGGCAAAAAAATCAACAGCTTTGGAGAAACACTTCAAAAGCGCCCCAAAACTTACAGACAGGACTAGCCAGAAAGAAGCATTTCAGTGACTAGGACTACATTGTATCTCTTACAACCTCTGTTTTCAACATGCTGAAAGTGACAGGGCAAGATATCAACACTGTATCTTATTCTATCCCTGAAGAAGCTTTATTCCACACAACATGCCAAGGCCACTTAGGAAGAAGAGTTCTTCACATGCACCCTCCATGCTGCTCACTGGGAAGTCTATTCCAGTACCCAATCACCCTCTGGAGGAAGAACCCTTTCCTAATACTCAACCTAAACCTGTACCAGGCTTTGAGAAAAGCCCCAAATCTGTCCTTACAGGATACCCTTCCAAATCTGATTTTCATGGCAAACACGCTTAACCACCAGTTGGACAAGTCACCACTACTCTGAGCTGATACAGATCCAGAGTGTTCATCTTCTTCTCAGAAATACTAAGTGAAGAAACAATAGTATGCAAAGCCTTAACTGTATTTTTCCATGGAAAAAGTTGTTTGACTTTTTTTAATGTGGCAAGATCTAGCTCTTTACTACATTTAAACCAATTATATATAGAAGAAGCTTTTGCCAATAGTCAGTTCACAATTGTGAGGACTGGAGATTAACAGTGATTAACATATGACAGGACACTGGAGCTGACCTGCAGCTTGGCAGGTTCTCTGTGTGACTCAGCTGCCCTGTTCATCACTACACAGCGAACAGCACCCACAAAAAGCTGGACACACCTGAACCAGAGGCTGTCACTCTGTAAGTTCTCCCAGTCCAGCTCAGGGGACACATCCAAACAGCTCTGTGTTAAACTGTACAGTCTACTTAAACCAACCCCAGCAGCAGCAATAGAACTCGAAAATAACTGTGGGAAGTCCTTCTCCAAAATCCTATAGCAACTGCATTTATCAATGTCATTAAGAACTTTTGTCAAGAATCCAGGACATCCAACTCGTCAAAACCTTTTACTCAACCTACTTCTTTTTGCTGACATAACACCAAAACTCACATTCCTGTTCAACAAAGAATGAGCTCTTATTCTTCCCAATCATTTCAGTAGCAATGGTAACAAGTAACCTCCCTCTTGCCTATTTTCTGCTTTTCTCCAGGGGAAATCCACATTTTTTTTGTCCATAAGAAACAGGAGTGACAAACTTTGCCAATATTATTGAGTGTAAAACTGACTACAGCCTTGCTGGTCACTCCAGGGCAGCCAGTTCACAGCACTGGCACCAAAACTAATCCCTGCAAATGGAAAAACACCCACTGGGGTCATTTAATGGTTCAGGCATTCTCCCAGCAAAGAAAAAACTTATTTTAGGAAAAGATCAATGCATAACAGCACAAGGTTCATGGTTCCCAGAGATTCCTGACTGCTTGCTAGTGCAAGGGCTTTAGAACACCTACTTATGCTAAGTAGAGTCAAGTTACAGTTTAGAAAGTGAAGGTCACTTGTTTGCCCAAGTTGATTTCCAGAGGAAAACAAATAAATCTCAGAGAAACAAATCCTTTTATTGGGTCATTTTATAAGCAAAGCAAACTAAAGAGCAGGCTAGGTAATCTCTTTGTTTGCTGTCATCCCTTTTTGACAAATACAAACAAGCACATCAACTACTCCAAGCAACTGAAATTCACGAAGAACAGCACCCCAAAAAAAAAAAACAAAACAAAAAACAAACAACTAGGAAATGCAGTTCTCAAGAAACTACTGTCACCAGACATGCCTTCATTCATTTGTTAGAAAAGCCTTCACAGAAGTGTATGTATAATGAAAGAGCACAACTGCATGTAAGTGATCGTGCTGTACTACAGTTCTCTTAATTGCCATTCTTCAATTTTGCTACTTTTTTTTCAATAATAGGGAAAACAGTGTCATTCCTTTTAGGCATTCCCCATTTTCTTACTCTCTCTGACAGTCTATGTTTTGTCTCTAAAACTGAAAAGTTTGTTTTGTCATAAAGCAAAGAATTACAAAATCACTCAGCACTGTGTTTTTTCAACAGAGAGGCTTTTGTTTAATCTTACTAAGCTAGAGATGCTTTAACAAAATGTGTGTCATGAAACCAGAAAATTAAGAATCTATGAGGAAGCTATGATTAACAAAGGTAAGTGGAAAAATTAATCATCTAAGACTACAAACTCACCATGTTTGCATATATAATAGCAGAGTGACAGCAAATAGCTTTAACACAGTTACAAAATATGTATGTGGAACACAGACAAAATAATTTCCATCTTCTTTCCCAATCCCCACATAAAACAAGGCATGGAGGCAGTTTGCATGCTTCCCAGAGGATCATGGCTCTAGCTCTGTCAAATACAAAACCAGTGGCAAACCACAAAAAGGAAAAAACTCCAATCTCACTCCTTATCAAATGCTGAATACATAACCAGTGTAAGTACCCAGTCTTTTTTCCAACGGTTATAAGGAATACTTAAGAAAATACCAGGTGTTCTTCTACCACAAATTAACCATCTCTAGTCACAAAATAGTTCCCAAGGCAACCATAATTCCCTCAACCAACGCACACCATTCCCTTCCCATTACCCTACATTCTGCTAAGTGAGTGATCACTGCCTGAGACACCACACAAACAACTGTGTGCAGCAGATCAGATGAATGGGCAAGGTACACAAATTAGCAACTCCTACGTGTTTAAACTGACACTCATCAAGTGATATGTACATGAGAATTTTATATTACACACTTGAGGGGTTTGGGTTTGTTTTGGGGTTTTTTTTTCCATTGGAAGATTGCTTAAGCTCATATTTCCACTGCCATGTTTATAACAGAGGTGCTAGCTGGTTTCTTTTTAAGACTGGACAGTGAACATAAAACCCAACAAACCAACTAACCTTATGTCCACATACCATTTATGAGGAGATTGTTCTTCCATTGTCAAGTTCCGAGTAATTTATGCTCCCATTATAATTTTAAAAGGAAAAGCAAAAGCTAAAAAACATTATATGTCAACAAACTGATAATTATACACCGATAAAACAAGCACCTCCTACAATTTTATAGGATTTAGTGAGAGCAATATCCTAGCAATACCTTTATTGCACTGTTATTTCCAATAGCATTGTTTCCTACTTTGTGTGTATGTGAGCAGCAGCATTACTTTCTCTATATTTCAATTCCCTGTGTGTATTAAGCCAGCACTACTGCTAAAGGTCTCCTGTCCACCTTTGGCACCTGCCTTTTTGTTTCCATAAATTTTCCCTCCTTGTGCTAGCAAACATCTGTATAACTGCAAGAGCAGCCCAGATGAAGAGCCAGGCAGGCCACTGACACTGGTGTTAAACCCAGGAAGAAAACTACTCCACAAAGCAGTAAGCAAATTCTGGTGAGTCAGTGTGCTGAGATAGCTCTGTTCAAAGTCTGTGAGCACCAGAGCAGCACCAAGGGATCACACCCAAAAGACTTTTCACAGAAACAATAATTTCACCCAAGGAAGACAAAGTTCTCAAGTCTGTAAGAGAAACTGCTGTTACTCCAAAGGAATAAAAACCCCAAAACAGTCAGTCCCTAAAGATGGGGATTCAGTATGTACCTAGAACTCATACAGCAGATCAAAGCAGAGCTCAACATTAAGGGCATAACCCTCGTGTGGGCAGCAACATGTCTGATGGCAGAAGGATGGCTTCTGAAGGGGAGTGATGCACAAATTAAGGAACTACCAAACCACATCCACATCAGGAACATGAGGACCTCTCACATCATGTAGCTTTGCACTCCACAACTAATCAAGGGATTATTCTGTCAGTCTCCCTCCTTCTTGTGCAAGAATATTCTTTTCCAGACTTTTAATGTTGTCAGGTGAGCAAGGCTAGTCACAGGATGTGCTGAAAGCCACATGCTGCTTATCAGCTTTGTGAGCAACTGAGGAAACCAAGCTATTGAAATATAAGGCCTGGCAAAACGCAAACCTTCAAAACAAGAATTCAAGAAACATTTTCCACTTCTCTTTGGCACCTCCTGAAACTAAGAATAATAATAAAAAACCTGAAGAATCCTAAGTTTATCTCCTAGGTACTTGCTATGAAGGGCCCCACCACACCCTTGTGCTGCTGTAGTGTACAGCCCCAGCAGGACATTAGGATGTGCTTCTCACAGCATGTGATGAAGAAAGCGCTGCCTCTACAGCACATATGGAGAACAAAAGCACAAACACACCAAGCAACAGATAAGGAACCATGCTTGTTGCTGAAGCAGAAATCAAAACACAACCCCCCCTCAATCTACCTTAGATCCCCCTGCAAACATTTTTCAAACAGTGTGAAGGAAAAGAGCCTAAGGGGCTCTGATGGTTTTTCTCAATCTAAAATAAAAGATATCACAGCATATGAGATAATATCTCTAAGGTTGAATTCTGAGACTACTCTTCATCATCACCCTTTCTATTCCCCTGTGGTTAGCAGATACTCCACTTGAAAGCATTTAAAACTTCTCAAGGATTCTGACTGAACTGTTCAGAGCATTCAGTTACAAACTATCTGAGGTGGACCTCACTGAGCATAAGCAAACCAAACATCAGCAGATACTTCTTGATACATAAGCTGAACAAGCAACCTTGCATAATGAACTGCTGAAGCTTACCCCATCACAACAAGCATGAAGTACTTTTTTAACCCATTAGGGAAGCTGGGCTGGTTTTCAAACACACCCTCCAAGCCACCCTGTAAGACTGTTTGGCCTACAAAGCAATCCAGCAACACATCTCTCTCTAGCTTGGTGCAACTCGGTACAAGGCATGTAACTAACATGTAACTAAGTGACAGATATGTAAACTGGATATCATGACAAATAATAATTTAAAAAGGGAAAAAGACAAGTCTAATGCATTTTATTTTCCAAAAATATTCCAATCACAAAAGAAATATATTCAGGTGATAACCCACTATTCTTCTTGCCTCCAATAAGCCAAAAGCTATTGTGAAGAAGAAAATCACATACTCAAGGACCGAGTAACCTGTTTGCTATTGCAAGCTTCATGTAAACATTGCAAAGGATACTCAAATTATTTTTCTATATTCAGTATTTCCTTCAGCAACTGTAATATATTTCAAAGAACCGTTCAGAAAGATGAAACTAATGAAAGGTGATTTATATATACCTGTCCTTTCCTCACCTGACATCCTAAGTCTGAGAGCTTTCCTCTTGATTACAATATATTCCAGTGGACAGCTTCACGAGCTCTCAATGCCACAGGGCTTTTCAGAACCCAAATCCTCAATATCAAGCATTACATAATTAGTACATGACGTGTTTCAAAGTCAAGGCCACAAATAATTAAAAACACATTCTGAATACTAATATACCTCATAACAAGCAAGATAGTGACAAGAAAAGCTGTGACTGTCCCAAAAGATGGTCTGGCTACATTCACAGAACCACAGATTTTAAGTTAAGTTCAAAAGGCACCTCTGGAGATGATCCAGCCCTACCTCCCTGACAAGACAGGGCCACTTGGAGCAGGTGACACAGGACTATGGTCAGGTGGGTTTCTCCAGAGAGGGAGACTCCACAACCTCCCTGGGCAACCTGTTGCAGTGCTCTGCTACCCTCAACATAAAGTTCTTTCTCATGTTGAGGTGAGACTTATGGCCATTTATCCATATCCTGTTGCTGAGCACCACCAAAAACTCTGCCACCATCCTCTTGGCACCTGCTTTTGAGATATTTCCATGCATTAATGACACCAGTCTTCTCTAGACTAAACGAGCCCAGCTCCTATAGTCTCTCTTCATAGGAGAGATGCTCCAGACCCCTCACCATCTTCGCGGCTTGCACTGGACCCTGTCCAGCATCTCCTTGTTTTTCTTGTACTGAGGAGGCCAGAACCGGACACACTCCATGGGAGCTGGGGACTGTTCGCAGCGGGGCAGCGCACTCCCAGGTGCGCCCCGGCACCGTGGAGAGCTGAGGAAGCCCCGCACCCGCTCCGCGGGGCAGAGCCGGAGCGAGCATCCCTCTGACACAGCCGGGACGTCCTCACCCACCTGGGGCCGTGCCCGGCGCAGCCCCGGCGGCTCCTCGGGGGCAGCCGGGTCTTCTCGAACAGCTTATGCCGTCGAGTCGCCCGGGCCTCGGAGCCGCCCGACGCGCTGTCTCCGGGCCGTGGCAG
>VWYP01001852.1:0-100513 GCA_013400435.1 Pycnonotus jocosus | reverse complement strand
ACCTGGCGCAGCTGATGAACTCCAGCGGCTCCCACAAGGACCTGGCGGGAAAGTGAGTTGCCGGGCGCCGCCGCCGCCTCCCCGCGTTGGGGCGAGGGGTGCGAGCCGCGTGCGGGGCGAGGGAGCGCCCCGCGCTGCGAGGGTGGGTCGTGCCCAGCAGCCGCGTTTATTCCAATAAAAAGGACACAGAAAGGTTTCACTTCACGGTTGTGTAGTTTTTTTGTTCACGGACTCCTGCGTGTCTGCTCGGCCCCCCTCAGGGCTCGGCTGCTGCTCCTGGGCTGTGCCACAGCGGGAGGCCGAGGAGTGTGTTTTTCTCTGCTGCCGTGGATATATCAGAGACTCTCCTATTTTTAGTAATAATTATTATTACCATTTTCTTTAGGTGGGTGTTTTGGGGGACAGCCCTTAGGGGCTGAGTTTCTCGTGGTGCGATGTGTCCCTTTGGTTTTCACGCCGAGGGTCCAGTCACATGCGGATCTGTCACCTGGAATTCTTTGACTCCCTGTCCAGTTGCTTGTGTTCTAGGGGGGCTGTGTCACTTTTAGGATTTTCGTGTAAAGCCTTGGAAATTTTCCCCTCAAAATGCAGCTTCCATGCGAGTGTAGTATTTCATTAGTACCACACACTGAGGGAAAGTTTTGTTAGCTTGCTGAAACAAGAATAGAGAACTTGCTAATTTTTGCACGAATAAACACTTGAAAACACATTGAGTACACCTGTGTTCATGTGAAGTGTCTGTGACATAGTATTTGTCATAACGCTATTTCTTAGTCACATTGAATGTGGCATTTTGAGTGTTTGACTACCTCAATTAATCTATGAGCAATCCAGTTTTCATTTCTTTTTCTAGGCACTGTCCTGAACATTTGATTATCATTATTATTTTAAACTTCCAAAATTGTGCATATGTTCTTAGATACTAAAATATTGAGCTCTGTTATCTGAGGATCTAATCCTGGGATTTAAGAAGAGCTAGGTACCAATTTCAGGTGAATGTTCATGACACTTAGGAACAAACTGGAGAACTGCCACCTCAAGGTATAGAAAACATGAGCAAAAATAGGGCTCTGACATAGAAAGTAAGCAGAGAGGCCGAAGTCCTTAGTGAAAAACTGTGATTTTTAACCTTTTTAAAATTTATTTGTCTACAGGTACCGTCAAATATTGGAAAAAGCCATTCAGCTGTCAGGTGTGGAACAGCTTGAAGCTCTGAAAGCTTTTGTAGAAGCAAGTAAGTGCATCTGGTATAAGTGGTTGTACACTGAGTGAAGGCCAGAGCTCTGTGTATTTGTGTGTGTATTTGTTAGCTCTGTGTGAGGCTGTGTAAATGCAATACATTTTTGTCCTGTTGGAACTCAGACACAACAGGAAGAGGAACCCTCATCACCACATTCAGAAGTGAAGAGGGAATGGATTTGTAAGCTTTGTGGTTATTACAGCTTTCCAACCTGTCGGCACTGGAAGGTGAAAACAAAGCAGTCTCTCTTGAGTGCTGAAGTTGGTGCTGGATGCCAAGTGGTATTTAAACTGACAGCCTCCTTCTTCACCCATCTGTTAAACTGCCAAGAAATTGTTTTGAGTTTTTTTCCTTTGTCTTGTACTGGGTGTTTGACTTATTGAACATCCCTGTAAATTTTATCTGCTATAATGTTTTTAAAGTTGAGAATAAGCTTAGTGAGATTTAGCCCAAACAGGTACTTTGTTCAAGATATTCCAGCAACTGAGAACTATAAATCAAGGTGAAAAGTTCGTTTATTATCTGTCAGGGGTTAGAACTCTGGTGACCTCTAGTGTAAACAGTTTCTGAAAGAAAAGAACCCACCTTTCTTTAAAAAAAGGGAAAAAAATTCCCCTTCACTTGCATACAGTTTTTAAAATTGAAATATTCAAATTCAATGTAAAAGCAAATTATCATCTGTAGTGAAGGCACTAAAAAATGTATCCATTCTGTGTTTTTCTTCTGTGCATCTCTGAACCAGTGGTGAATGAGAATGTCAGTCTGGTGATCTCACGGCAGCTGCTGACAGATTTCTGTACGCATCTCCCAAGTCTCCCTGACAGCACAGCCAAAGAAATCTACCACTTCACCTTGGAAAAGATACAGCCCAGAGTTATTTCATTTGAAGAACAGGTGAGAGATCAATGATGAGAGGGTTTTGGCTTGTGAGTTCAGCTTTAGTTTTTCCGCTCCTTGTCTGCTGACTATTTCAAGCCTTTCAAAAGGCTGCTCAAAATAGATATTCCTACTTAGAGTCCAGTTTTCCAGTTCTGTACATGGAAAACCTGAGCTGAATGCAGAGAGCACTTAGAACTGTGCAAGGATTACACTGTCACTTCGTCCTGATGATGGACATGTAATTCCTCTGCTACCAGTAATTGGCTTGTTACAATGAAACAATCCTTGAGCTGCTGGAGGTGTCTAGAGAGACAGACTGCTACTCATTGCCTTGCCTTTTGCCAGAGTAGTACAACAGACAGGTAGTGTGAAGAACATGAACCTTAAAAAATACCTTTTGTTTCAAAATAAATACGTTTTATCTGTGTGTTTATTTTAGCCATAATCATTTTACCAGGAAAAAATATTTTCTTGAAATCCAAATCTGCTTAACAACTAAATATGCTGCTCTGCTTTTTCAGTTCAGTTCTGTGTTTTGTTGTGTGAATATGCAGTATCATTTGAGGGTCCTTAGGGAAGTTGTTTATATAAAAAGCCCTTAGGATCTAGTATTGGAGTAGAA
The DNA here is from genome assembly GCA_013400435.1 of Pycnonotus jocosus. Lineage (NCBI taxonomy): Eukaryota > Metazoa > Chordata > Aves > Passeriformes > Pycnonotidae > Pycnonotus > Pycnonotus jocosus. The sequence continues at coordinate 97,772 of VWYP01001852.1, read as the reverse complement.
AGTCAAGGCAATTTCTGCCATGATTTTTATTTGCTTCTCTTTATTTTTAGTCTTTTTAAGCAGCTTTTAGTCTAAAAAATGTATGTCATCATGATTATGCATAAATTAAATTCAGTACCTCAGATTATTTCTTTTTTTTGCCCATACTTCCAGTTAAAAACCCAGGTTGTAAACACAAACATTTTACCTGCTGACAGCCCCTCTCCAATGTAGAAGTTTCTTCATTAGGATCTAATCAGAGTTCACCTCATTCCTACCTCGCAGGCATGAGGTGCAACTGCAAGAAATGGCTTGTGACTCTTGGTGCTCCACTTCTTGAAAGACTTGTTTCATCTTTCTAAAAGCTTTATAAATGGTGGCTACTTTTGCTGTTGATTTTGTTGTTTTTCAGGTGGCTTCAATAAGGCAACATCTTGCATCAATCTATGAGAAAGAAGAAGACTGGAGAAACGCAGCACAAGTGCTGGTGGGAATCCCTTTGGAAACAGGGCAAAAGTATGTTACACCCAGTTTGTGGTGTTATCTGTACCTGCTCTCTCTGCACTGAACTAGACCAGCAAGTGAGAATTTTGGGGTTTGTTGCACCAGAAGTTACCCACTATTAATTACTCTTGTTGATAAACAAGTCTTTTAAATATTTTTTTCAGAAATGTCTCTAGGGTTATTGAAAGGTCCTTGAAAGTTGGTAGTTTTTCAATGTGTCCACCTTCTCAGTCCAAAATGAAGACATAGTTTGAAATTGGATAATAACAATGCAGTTGGGGATTCTTTTGTGTGTTTGTGGGGTGGGGTTTGTTGTTTGTGGTTTTTAGGTGTAGAACTCTCGCTGTTACTTTTCTCTGTTAGTCCTTTCCCCTTCTTCAGTTTGCTCGTAGAAGGAATTGCTGTAGATTTTGCCCATTTAGCACCTATTTGTTCGACTACAAGGTTGATTCTTAACTCAAGTGGCTCACCACTGGTGGCAAACTCCCAGTCCACAAAAACCAGATCATGAGAGTGTACATTTTTGTCTTGGTGGACAGCATTACTTCTACTGGTGTTTGCAGGAGCCAGTTCTGTATTGGCTTTCATTTCAAATTTCCTTACTTAGTCCAGAAAGCACTCATTTGGTCATGGGAAGAAGAAAGCAGGGTAAAGCAAATGTCACCAAAAGTGCTTAAGAATCATAACAAATGTTTAGAGCAGCTAAGAGCAAAGGTAGTTCTGGAGCAACTCTGAGCACTTGCTTTTTTCTTTCCCCCACAGGCAGTACAATGTAGATTATAAACTGGAGACCTACCTGAAGATTGCCAGGCTGTATCTGGAGGATGATGACCCAGTTCAAGCAGAAGCTTACATCAATCGAGCTTCCCTGCTTCAGAATGAATCAACTAATGAACAGCTCCAAATCCATTATAAGGTTGTCTAACCTGCTTTATTGCTTTCTCTTTCTAAAGGGAGACAGTTCACCATTGACATCTTTTAATGCACAGCCACTAAAATTTCATCATGAGAAAAGAGACAAAGGGAAAAGCTATTTTTTGGGAGCTTGAGAGACACATCTTAGCAATAAATAAACAACTCATTCCTTACTATTCCTTACCATACAGAGATAAGTCTGTAATGGTTCCTTAAATGCCAACTTTATGGATAGAAAATAAAAACTAGGCAAAAAAAAAATCTGAAATACTATTGAAAATATTGCCTTCACCCTTGTCTATAAATCTAACAGGGGGAAAAAATTGCATCCAATATTAGAGATAGTAGAAGTCCTCCCACCCCTCAGTAATTAAATAATAAGTCCCATACATAAAAGTAGCTTAAAATCTTAGGTAATAAATTAACTGCTGACATTTCTGCTTTTTTGTGGATTTACTGTGTACATAATTCATACACAAATTTCTCAAACTATTTTAGTAACTGATGAGCAGTGATGACTACAGTGTAACAGAATTGGTCAAGTGTGGTGCTGTTTAAAATTCTGTGACACAAAGCAAATGTGCCATGAGCAGTACCTCAGCATCTGGTGGTTTTCATTGGTTGGTTTTCCCTTTCCTTTTTTTCTCATCCCATATTATGTTTTGAAGTTTGCACTCAGTTGAGAGTGTAAATATTTTCTGTGAATCTTAGAAAAGCACAAAGAAAGAAAGAAAGATCAGTTGGTGTTCCCATGCTGAAAGGGAAAAGCAAATACTTGACACACAAATTGATGCCTAAGTTGTAGCTGTCGTGTCAGTAGTGAAGGGGAAACTCACACAAATACAGGATCAGCTGTACAATATTTCAATTACTTAGGCTCAATACTTGGCTTTTAGACATTTGCAGTGTTTAACACCTGAACAGTGGTGGAAAAAAGGTCCTTTCAATTGATTTCCCTGACACTTTAGCAAGGACTTGACAAGTCAAGCCAATTCTTTGAAGGCACACATTTCCCTAGGAAGCAGAACAGCAATATTTATGGGAGCTATCACTTGATAGTGTGCAATTTTTACACACCTGTATTATGCAGCCACTTCTGCTGCTTTTCTTTTTCTGAGATATCCTTTCTTTCTAGGTGTGCTATGCTCGAGTACTCGACTACAGAAGAAAGTTCATTGAGGCTGCCCAAAGGTACAACGAGCTGTCCTACAAGAGCATAGTCCATGAGACTGAACGGCTGGAGGCATTGAAACATGCATTGCATTGTACTATTTTGGCATCAGCAGGTAAAATACACCTTACATGTTTGTGTGGAAGCTACTTCCCCTGAAGAAAGTCAGCTTGTGTATTACTTGAATTGCTAAGATTTGGTGAGGGATTCAAAGTTGTGAACATGATGTCAGAACTATGTGTGACAGACTGTTAGCTCAGAGTTGGATTAGTTCAGTGTCTTTGCCTTTGAAGTGAACACAACAAAATTCCTTCTTCAGTAGAGCTTTGTTGGCTGTTATTTGGATGCATTGGGGAAAAAAAGGTAACTTCCTGCTGTTTACCTCTAAGTACTCTGTGTTTTGGTGATCAGTTATGAGAATTCCTTTTGGCTTTCCTAGGACAACAGCGTTCCCGCATGCTTGCTACTCTCTTCAAGGATGAGAGATGCCAGCAGCTTGCAGCCTATGGGATCTTGGAGAAAATGTATCTTGACAGAATTATCCGTGGAAATCAACTGCAAGAGTTTGCAGCTATGCTAATGCCTCACCAGAAAGCAACTACAGCTGATGGTACACACTTCTCTAAAACCTTGTGATGCTATGTGCTCATCCATGGGAGTTAGACTTCCTAAATCAGTCAAGAAGTGTCATGGAAAAGAATTAATTGTTGCTTATCTCATTATTTAAGAAATGTTTCTAATGGAGTCTCTGTCCTTGTGAGCTTCTCAGGCACTGTTAAGAGTAGGGTGCCTAGAAACCCATGACATGCTATAAATATAGGCTATAAATGGTCTGTACTGATGATACATTTATTGGAACTGCTTCCTGACTTGACAGGAAGGTGACATAGTGAGGGGATGGTTTGGACTTCACACACGTCTGCACTGACATGGCACCAAGTCTTGAACCTCTGAACAGTCAGAAAAAATGTCAAGTAATGACTTAACTGATATCCTAAACACACTGGTCTCAGTTTTCTAGATTGAAAGAATATAAAAGTGGAAAAATATAGCATGAAATACCTCTGAATCAGGAAAATCTTCCTAGTGAAAAATAATTGTTGATTAAGGAAAAAATAAGCAACCATGTACTTCCAAAAGTGAAAACTGGGTTAAAGGTACTTGCTAGCAATGTGCTGCATTCCTTCCCTTGGTCGCTTTGTTTTTTATTTATAACCTGCACTGTTTGTCCTTAAAGAATGCAGGCTAGCTGGTGTTTAATAATGTGCTTATCTTCAGCTAGAGGTTAAGGGGCAAATGAGTTACACTGTTGAACACTGTTCAGTCAGGGAGACATCAGATAAAGGTTTATCACAAGCAGAGTAAAGCAAGAGGTTAATTGTACCCCTAAGAGCCATAATGAATAATAAGGAAACTCCCAGTGGTCTTTTCCATTTGTCAGGCTAGGATCACAGGAGGTCAAACCCCCTCGGTTCAGACAGTAAGTCTTGTAGCAAGGGCTCCACTTGATTACTCTAGAAATTAAATAAAGGGTTTATCTGTTTTAAAATCTGCCATGTGCTGTCCATTTGTTTGTGTCCTCTGTCTCTGCACAGCTTAACAAGGATGCAAGGCAGATGCATGTGGACCTTCTGCACATGTAACACTTGAAATACTTCATTTGCTGTACTATATAAACCAATATTTCAATCTTACAGTAATGTTTTTCTCATCTAACCCCAAAGGTTCCAGTATTCTGGACAGAGCTGTTATTGAACACAACTTACTGTCTGCAAGCAAACTTTACAACAACATTACCTTTGAAGAGCTTGGAGCATTACTAGAGATCCCTGCAGCCAAGGTATCCATTTCATACTTTAAAAAAAAACACAAAAAAACAAGGAGCATGAGTGGCATGAGAAAATATCTCTGGTAAATATTAGGAAAATCAGTTAAACATTAGGGAGTAATTACATATTCCATATTACAAGGAAGGTTAAATACCTAGCATAGAGAATGGGAAGTATACAATGTAGAATGAACAACAGTGGAGTTAGATGCCACTGATAGTTTGTCTAACCATTTCATGATGAGTGCTGTCTGTAGGTTCCTTCCCCTCTGTATGTGGACCTGGTTAAAAACCCTTAAAACTGTTAAGTCTGAGTAATTTCTAACTTCTCTGAGAGCGGACAAAGTTTCTGACCTCTTTCCTTGTTACTCCAGGCAGAGAAGATCGCTTCTCAGATGATAACTGAGGGTCGCATGAACGGATTTATTGACCAGATTGATGGAATTGTTCACTTTGAGAGTAAGTGCAACCACAGTATAAATTATTTTTTTAGCACCTTTCAGAGTGAGCTTTCTGAGGTGGTCCCTGCCAGGGGAAGGAAATTAAGTTTTTTGATAATCCCTTCTGCCTGAAGTGAGCTTGCTCGTCCTGCTGTAGCCAGGAGGTGGCAGAGTTGGCCATAAGGGACAACCTTTGACACTTTACCCACTCCCTGCAGAGGGCTTTGCATCTTCTTACCCACAGGAAAGAGTGAATTTATTCCATCAGTCTCCTTCTAGGAACTGGTTCACCAGGAAGTTCTCATTCGAATCTGCTTCAATACAGGAGTTAGCCTTGTAACAGGCAGTCAAAATAATTGTAGCTTTTAAGTACAGAAGTGATCCTGATGTCACTGCAAGGAAGGCTTCCTCTGTGAGTTAGGTGAGGGCAGTGGCAAAAAGAAAGGCTGCAGTTGACAAGGCAAGGGAATTGCAAAGACTTATTTTGTTTAGTACAGGTTGTTTTTCCATTTCTTTCCAGCTCGTGAAGCTTTGCCGACTTGGGACAAGCAGATTCAGTCCCTGTGTTTCCAGGTGAACAACCTGCTGGAGAAGATCAGTCAGACAGCCCCGGAGTGGACAGCGCAGGCCATGGAGGCCCAGATGGCTCAGTGACCGTGCCCCGCTGTCCCAGTGGAGGCAGTCACCTGCCTGCTGTGCCAGCAGGAGGACTGAGCAGGACTGGGAAACAAACAAAAACCACCTTCACTTCCCCATCTTCTGCTTTCACTATGACTTAGGACGCAATTAGCTGATCCCATGTTTGGTGTGACAGGCTCCCCGTTCTCTGAGCTGAGATGGATGCTCTTGCTGCCTCTGCGTTGCACTCTGCTTGTCCTGAAAACTGTGTTTTCCATTTAAAAGAAGCTGTAATGTCTGCAGCAAGCTTTGGGTTTGGTTTATTTAATTTTATTTTTTCTCCACTGTATTGCTATAGCTTTGTAGCCCATTATTTCCTATGATGCGTGTCCTGCTGTGAAAATAGAAGCACCATGTTTCTTTTAGTTGTAATTATTCTAATAAAGGCTGAGATAAGCCACTTGGTTTAAGTGTTGTAAGGACCTGTGGTTTGGGGTTTTTTTTATTTTGTTTTCATTGTTTTTCTTAAACAGTAGCTTGAAATAAATCAGATTTTTGTAATTGCATTTCCAGCTCCTGAAAATGTTAAATGAAAACCATTTTTTTTTCCTTCTTTGCTTGTAAAGTGCAAGTCAAGGTGTCATGTGATAAGCAGGACTGACTTGAAATGCTTATGCACAGCAGTGAAGTACAAAAGTGGCCCTTCTGATGTGTATCGGTCTGGAGTTGGGCACTCTTTACCCATCCTTGTACTTTGCCAGATACACACATTTAAAAAACGTGACAAATATTTGGGTCTGCAGAGGCTTCTGTGCTTGATTATCTCCAGTCTGTTGGAAACTCAATTATCCATTCAGTTGCATGTCTAGGTGCATACCTTGGATCCATCATATTTTTCAGTTCTTTAACGGCTTAGAGAAACAAAACCGAGTTGGCTGATGAGGCAAACATCCCCAAAGAAAGGAATTAATAAGTTTCAGGATGTCAAGCACATGAGAAACTAATTACAATTAAAATCTAAACAGGAACAGCAGCATGCACACTTGCTGTACTTACACTTGTCATTGTAAAGAAGTGCCTTATTTTCAGGATGTGTTGATGATACTACTCAGTAATAAACTGTCAAGTGAGTACAGACCCAATTCTAATGTTCTTTGCTGTGCAAGTACTGCACATCTTCATACAACAGCATCATAAAAGTAAGAGCAAAGTGATGACATAAATGGTGAGAGTAGGCTGAAGTGTATTTGACCATCTCTTTCCAAAGGCAATTACTCCTAACTTGTTTGAAGTGCTACTGGCTGAGAATTTTCTGTCTCTTCAAAAGCAGTGCTGACATAGTCACTATTAGTTTGGAGCCTGTTGTTTTTCCTTGTGCTCTGACTTCTGCACAGAGCTCTTCTCCTGGAGCATGCCCTTTGCAGATGGAGGTGTGCCATGTATGCCATTCAAATACATTCCCATTTAGGTTATTTGCTGCTTCACTCTGGTACTTAAAGGAGAATCCAGTCCTAAAAAGCAATACCAGTGTGTGTTCACAGCTGTTTTGTGGACCTTTTCTCTCTGTGGGCCAGGACTGACTTCTGGAAAGCAGTAAACACTTCTACTGAACCATTTCTGAAAGGGCAGACCTGAAGTGGCCAACTCAAGACTCAAAACCAAGATGACCTTTGGTGATGCGTATTTCAAACCACAAACTGATTTACCTGATGGCCCTTGACATAACTCAGATCTAGCCTGGGAATGCTGTGGCGAGCCAGGGACAGGTGAGGGAAGCAGAGCTTCCTCTGGACACAGAAGGGACAGAACTTGTGGCCTTGACACATGCAGCATTTGGGGTGTGTCATGCAACAGGAGTGCTATGGAAAGAGACTGTAATTTTCACATTGGCAGGGAAGATCTCATTTATTAGAGGAAGTACAGTTACCGGCAGAAATTGCTGTAATCCGTTGCCCAGCCCACACTAGAGGTGTTACAGAAACCTGTAAAGCGAATGGCTGGGAACACCTGGTCCAATATGTTATATATATGCAAAGAGTTTGAAGAGTGAAGAAAGAACACTCAGTGGTATCAGCCCAGCCCACTGGGGATACAGGTACATGATATACAGCATGGACATGGAAGTGTTAATGAATGTTTTCTCACAAAAATACAAATAAGAACATAAATGGGAAGGGCTATACACGGTCTTACTCTGCTCGTATTCTGCAATTAACAGTTTTAGGTAAGGAAAACTGGATCCATCATTCTCACATTAGATGAGTAGTTAAATGATTACCAGTTGATCAACAAGTGACTTTAGAGAATCCTTCATGATTTTAATATTGATAATCATTACCACTCCATGGCAATCTTTTTGGCCTTAATTTTGTTACACTTATTACTTGTAAGTGCAGTAGTTCAATATCTTGAATATTTTCTTTTTATTTCTTTTTCCTTAAAGTAAATCAGCAGGTATGTTCAATTAAACAGAGGGGTGATGAGGAATACACATCGTGCTGATGGCTACAGGCTGTGCCCTGGGTGGGGCGAATGTCAGGAGCCCAGAGCAAGGGGCTGTGACCATGCCAAGGAGTGACTGGTCACCCTGAGACTCAGCAGGAGCTGATGGACAGCGAGCAGACCCCAGACTAAGGGCACGCAGTCTGTGAAAGTATAACTGTCTGGAGAATCCTTTGTTCAAGTTTGCTTGTTGGAAGCACAGCTCGAGCTGTAACGGTGTTGCTGCACCACCATGAAATTACTTTAGGGATCCAGATGAGAGGGGCTGTGCCAGCGGGGGAAACCCGGGGTGCAGCCAGCGGGGGAAGCCTGCCTGGCTGTGTGGGTGTGGGAGCCAAGCGGGGGTCACTGGAACAGCCCGCCGTGAGGGGCCTCGGTCCCGGCAGTGACAGCCCGGCGTGGTGGCAGGGTGGCTGCCAGAGCGGCTCCTGGGCAGCCGGACAGGGAGATTTCCTTCACAAACGTGTGGACAGAACATTGCCAACCCCTCGAGCCCATAGTCCACTGCTGGCCCAGGATCCTCCCTGCTCCAGCCGGGAGCCGCAGCCAGCCGGTCCCCACTAGATGGAGAGCTTAGCGCACACAACCCGCATGGAGGCCTCGGCGCTTTGGAACACCAGCCACATTCCCAGTTTTGTTCTGTGATTAAACTCCTCTCATCCTTAGCGAGCACAGAAGAATAAATTAATTGGCCTCTGAGCTCTGTAGATTTGTGAGCCTTTAGCAGCATTCAGAGCAGATTACAAAGTTTGTTTCCCACATGCAGGGCTTAGGTTGTGCTTCTTGACTTCAACCAACAGTCCCCTGGTACCAGAAAGATTTCCCTTCCACCAAGTTAAAAATGACAAAAGGAGAATTTTCTTCAGAGTAAGAGAGTAAAAATTAACACAGGGTCACGCAGGATGATTCAAAGCAATATATAATATATTTTTAAGTATCATGTGGGACTGAATTTGGGATTAATGAGGTAGCTTAACCATTTAAAAAAATCTTAGTACAATGAGTACATTTATCTAGAAAAAAAGGATTTCTATGAAGAAACCTGAAAACAATGTAAGTAATCTATTAGGGGGGCAACACCCATGTAAATTCATTTCCTTTTTTTTTTTTGTTTTGTTTTGTTTTGTTTAAGGCTAAGGGACTTTGCTTTACACAAGACAAATTACTTCTCTATAAATGATGTTTTTATCCTTTTTATTCTTTTGTTTTTTATTCAACAAGTCACTATTCTAACTTGGTTATTCATTGCAAAAGATTATCCAAAAGCAAAGTAAAGAAGTTTACCAGACTAAGAACATTAGACCTAATAATAGGGGGTCAGCCTAGGTTCACAGTGAGTGTACAGCATTCATTTTGTTGCAACAGTGTAAACTTGAAATTATGACTTTTGAGGGAAGGGATGCACCCAGAGGCACCTTGACAGCCTTCAGAGGTGGGGCTGAGTGAACCATACAAACACAGGCTGGGCAGAGAGTGCACTGAGAGCAGCACTGAGGAGAAGGCCATGGGGGTGTTCATGAATAAGCAGCTCAAAATGACCTGGCAACTTGTGCTCACAGCCCAGAAAGCCAAATGTGTTCTGGGCTGCATCCAAAGCAGTGGGCAGCAGGGAGAGGGAGGGGATTCTGTCCCTCTGCTCTGCTGAGACTCCACTCAGAATATTGTATCCAGTCCTGGGGTATCCCATGCGTAATGGCTTTAAATTGAAAGAGAGAGGGCTTAGGTTAGATATTAGGAAGAAATTCTTCACTGTGAGGGTGGTGAGACACTGGCAGAGGTTGCCCAGAGAGGTTAAGGATGTCCCATCTCTAGAAGTGTTCAAGGCCAGCTTAGAAGGGGCTTTGAGCAATCAGGTCTAGGGACAGGTGTTCCAGCCCATGGCAGGGGGGTTGGAACTAGATCAGTTACCATGCTCTAAATCAAGCAATTGGTATATTTTCACAGCACAGCATGTGTAGATTGTTTGCAGCAAGGATTGAGGAAAACATGTGTTATCAGTTACCTCACCGCTTTGGGTGAGTCTCAGCACGATTATATTTTTTGGCTTTCAAATGCTGCAATCGTTGTAACTTCTATATTTCAGGGTATATAATGCTTCCATTATTGCCTGTATGATGCTTTATTTCTGGGTACAGAACCCTTCTCAGCTGCTGTGACTTTGCTTTCAAAACATGCACCGTGGTTGCACACCTGACCACCATTAAAGCCTCTGTAGCAATTGGCATTGATTGTTTTGGAGGGTTTTTAAGAACCAGGAGGGATAGAAGCTGCTTTTTCCAGCATGGTCTGTCTAGCTGATCTCTACTAGGTATGAACAGTCTTAAGGTACTGCGCTGACTATAAAATTAGGGGAAAATGGTAAGGTATGTGTAGTGGTTTTAAATATTTCATATTGTCAAACTCCATGATTAGCTATAATATGCTGCTCTGGAGAATGGGGAATAGCCACTTTCTCTAGTTTCTACTTCCTTGCCTTGTACATTTGTGTTGGATGTGGCATTTTGTTGTGAGTCTTCATAGCTTGTGTCATTGTAGGCAGCAACATGACTAGGCTTTTGTCCTTTGAATTAGCATGTTTGTTATCTGAAAACATAATTGTCATGATGTATTTCTACTTTTCAGTTATGGATAAAACCAGAGAGGACTAGTTGAAGAATCTTTTAAATTCTCACAGTCTTCGTAAGATGTTTTGTTACTTAAATGTGCTCCCAGCCTTTGCTATTTCCATTGTTGTCATCTTTTTGAAGGGCTGGAAATCGAGATCTGCCTTTGTAAGCCTTCTTTACCAGCAGCTTGTCAATAGCTTTGATCTGTGGGGTTTTGCTAATGGAGCTCAATACCTGTTCCTCTAACCTGGGGGCATCTTCTCTGATCAGATGCTTTTTCCTTCCATGCAGAATAAAGATTACCAGCCAGGGGAGGATTAGCAGAGAGGGCAAGATTATGAACTCCCTGGAGGCTGTTGGGGAGTTCAGGATGTGCATCCAGCCAGTGGGGCTAATACAGTATGTGTGACCCAAGAAGGTGTGTTTGTTCTGGAGGGGTAATAAAGACCCAAGACAGGATCAGAAGGATTTTTTGTTGTTGCTTGCAAAAGTTGCTGCAACTTTCATGGTGAAAAAAACTCAAACCCTTAACATGTACTCCAGATTTACATTGACTTTTTTAATGTGTGGATTTTAGCTGGAATTTGCCTTTGTACTGTAAGTGCTGTTTCTCCTCTTTGTGGCAGACGTGAAGAGATAAACAGATGGGGGTTGATCACCGGACTAGGCACTCATATTAGTTTAGGGCTCATCCACAGGCTGGCTGTTCTGTCAGTAGTCCCAGGGAAAATATGTCAAAACTGAAATGAGATTCACTCAATAAAGAATTACAGGATGGGAATGTATCAGTGCAAGTCAGTATGGCTTGAAGGGAAACAGGTGCTGGCAAACAAGCTAAGTGGGGTTGAAAAAAGTAATTGTGCAGGGGACAAGAGGTACCCAATTTCAAAGATGCTGGTGATTTGCAAGAATTAGCTGTTCAGAGCTGATAGGATAAGAGTTAACAAACTGATGCCATTCTAGCTGTTGATTAAGGAGTCCTTATCAGCTGGGGATTTTTGTTAGAGGCAGCCTCAATTCAGCATTTCTGTTTGCAGTCTGCAAGTAAATAGCTAATAGAATGATGTTTGTGGCTGCTGTATTGCAGTGAAGACAGACTGGTAAGGCAAGACAGTCTGGGTGGAGGGGTGTCATTAATGCAAAATAGAGCTTGAAATGGCTGCTTGCAAATTAGACACAGGTGTGTCAGTATTTCATTGCTTTTTGTGTTGTATATTGGTACTGGATTAAGCCATTAAGAGAAATAAGCCTGAAATATTAGTATATGTTTTTAAATCTGTGTTAAAACATATGGACAATACAGTAAAGTGTGGTCAGACTGATTTTTAAAAAGGTAAATATTTTTTGGGAGGACCTGAAGAATTTAGGTTGTTGAGTTCTCTCAGAGGTTTCTGGAGTGGCTAACTATCCATTTTCTTCCATGCACAGCATATTTACTGAACTAGAGTGAGAGATGCAGTAATAAATGGGTAAAAATTGAAATCATGCTGCTGTAACAAGAAAACAAAGCAGCAGTTCCTCAGAGCAAGAATTAAGCTCTGGAACTATCAAGGGGCAAGGGTAGGTTTTCACTGTTTTGCTGTCTTGAAATCTAGGATATCTGCCTGGCTGAAAAGTGGCTTAGTTGGTTAATACTGGCTGAGTTTAGTGCAAAGGCAACAGTGCAATTTAAGGGTCTGACCTAGAGGAGGTCAGACTCTGTGACCTAATGGTCTGTTCTATCCTTAAGCTTTTTCAATCTGTGAAATGATTTGAAGGTGAAAAGACTTGTACTGTACCCATTTCTGCACAGCAGCCATACTCTACCCTGTAATTGTTTTCATTCTGTGATGCTTGTATTTGAGGCAGAACGGCATCAGAAATTTATGGCCAGACAACAAAGCAATCAAATGCATCAAATAATAACTACACTAATGTCTGGGTCTGAGTGGAAGGTTACATTCTATTTTCCAATAAGGTAATCACATTTCATCTGCCTGTTTGACTTTAACTAATGAAATACATATTTAAATTCCTTGATCAGAAAGTGAGCTGCTAGAGGATATATTGCCACCTGTGAGGCACTCTGTTGTTGTTGTTGCTTGCCTTAGTCAAGACAGGAGAAGGTTTTCCAGGGAGTTATTGAACATGGGTGAAAAGCTAATAACAGTTTTGTCTTGCCTTCTAGTGAGAGACATTGACATCAGTGCTGATGAGTGACTCAGCTGGGTACCTGGGGAGAATCAAAGGGCCGGTGGGTGATTTTCAAATCAGTCTGCCCTACCTTGCAGGTGTATGGGCTGTTGTCAGCAGAGTGGTGGAGTTGTTCAGAAATGCCTTTAGCTGTCAGCTAGAGCCTGTGACATTTGGCTCATTCTGAGTATGATTTACAGACTGATGCTAGTCATGAAATCCCATCAGCACACTGCTCCTGGCATGAATGTGGACAGCCTTTGGGAGACAGATGGATCAAAGTCCTGTAGAGGACACAGACTGCATTATCAGTTGTAATACTTCATCACACACTGGACTCTTGCATAATTTTTAATTGAAAGAAGATAACTGACAGTTCAATTTCATGTCCTGTTGTGCAGGCATTCAATTCCATAGCCAGTTGCTCCTCTTCTCTCTGCCCAAGGACGGATCTGGTTTTACCCTGATCTCAGTTTTGTTCCCCTGGGACCATTAATCTCATTGCCAAGCTGTTGCATGCATCAGCCTGTGCAGAGTAATCCTACTGGATGCTACAGCTGGTAGGAAGAGGAGGTATGGCAGAAAACTCTCTTGTATCAAAGGGTTCCTTACAAACCCACCTGTGCTGACAGCAGGCATTGGGGATGTTTAGGTGTGTTTATGCATGTTGTGGGAGCTGGGAACAAAGCAATGTGCTCATTACTGGTGACTTATTTTTGCTCGAGTGTCTGACTGGGAGACAGATACCAGCCAGCTGCTACCTGCTCCTGAGGGTCTAAAACAATTCTGGTAGTTAAGAGAGAAGATGGTTAAAGATGTTCCATGTGTTCCTCCAAGCCTGTTGTTTCCCACACTTGTGGAGGCGTCAGGCATTTTCTTCCATGGCTGACATTCTGCAATTGCTTCTGGCTGCTATCAGCATTGATTGTGCTATTAGCTTGTACTGAAACAGGAGAGAACCTGTGCAAATTGTTGGCTTTTCTTTCTCACCCCTACTTGGCAATCAATTCTTAAGCTGCTGGGCCTAGAACAAATCACTGCGTTCTCACAGAATGAAATATATTCCATCTTGGTAGGAAGCCCTTTGTTCTTAGCTGGATTGATTTTCCTGAGAGCACTACAGAGCCACCTTTGGATTTCTAGATGCAGTACATTGGAAGGGAATCTGTTGCCTCAGATTTTAAGGGCTTCAGAAATGAGACACTGATTCTGTCTCACAGCAAATGTAACTAGGTTGTTCATTTGGAGTGTTCACCAGGTCTTTTGTGTGCTAGGTGCAGTTGTAAACCTGTCCTGTGTTTTTCATGTGGTTGGGATATGGCCCTGGATGGGTTAGAGTTACAACCCTGGCAGCCCAGTGTGCTCCATTTTCCAGTGTAACAGCTGTAAAGATGTCCCAGAGTGCTACTGATGTGCAAGATTAACAATGATTATTTCTAGTGGGGAGTTCCTAAGAAGGAGACCCTGGCTGGAATTAGCAGAATTGTACTTCTGAAAGCTGGTGTTGCATGAAAAGGGGGCACTTTTTGACAGGACTTCCACAGAAATATGCTGACATGGGCCTGACTCTGAGCAAGTGAGAAATCTCTGAATGAAATTGGATCAAAAGGCTAAAGCATGTGCAGCAGAAGGGAGTTAGGAAAACCAAGTGAAAATATCCTGTCAGGATATCTGATAGTACAAATGGTCACTGTAAAAATGGCACCAGTTTTAGTACCTAAAATATCCCCTGAGCTATACCCCATTAAAAAGTTACCCTTTAAACTATTTAGTTGTTTTGGGGCATGTCTTGAAGACTCAATGGTGTGGTATGGTTTCAGCTTTGATAAGGACTTTATTGCCTTGCATGGGGTATGTTTTATTCATGCTTTCCACACAGTTGGTTTTTTGTTTCCTGGAAATGGCTGCTGTGCACGGTGACCTGGAGAGCCACTGCTTCTCCACACCTGTGAGGCTGAAATGACTGGGTGGTTTCCCTTAATGAGCAGCTGAGTCCCACAGTGGAAGTTTCCATTGCAAGGACCCAGCAGGCTGCTCTGGCACTTTACTCAGTCCATCAGACTGGGGCTCCTATGGGACCTGTGAGTGGAAGATGAGAGGAAGCTGTGCCAATTCTTGCTGCAGGGCACTTACTTTGGATTTTGCCTTGTGACAGTCAGGTGGCAAAATGCAGATTTCTGTTTCAGGCTGATGTTTTCCCATGCTGTCTGTGCTGCAGAGGGTTTTGTGCCATAAACACATCCAAGCTACACAGTGAGGACAAGCTGGGTAAAACAGGCTGTGCTGAATTCTAGGCTTTTGTATGTAACCTGTCACAGGGTTTTGGCTCACCTCAATTAAGCTTTGCTTTCATATCTCTTACCTGTTCTATGTCATAATTAGTTTTTGTGCATGGCTAATTAGGAGCTTTAGTTTCTTTGAAATGTACAAGCTGCTTTCTCCATGTGTGCTGGTTTTGGCTGGGGTAGAGCTAATCTGCACAGCAGCAGGTATGGGGCTGTGTTTTGGATTTGTGCTGAACACACTGTTGATAACACAGGGATGTTTTAGTTACTGCTGAGCAGGGCTTGTATAATATCAAGGCCTTTTCTGCTTCTTGTACTGCCCTGCCAGTGAGGATGCTGGAGGTGCACAAGGATTTGGGAGGGGACACAGCCAGAAAAACTGACCCCAGCTGACCCAAGGGATATTCCAGACCATATGGCATCATGCTTAGCACATAAATCTGGGGGAAGACTAAGAAAGCAGGAGGAATATCTTCTCCTGAACATCCCTCCTCTTGAACTCCTTTTTTTTTTTTTTTTTTTTTTATTCTACAGTACTGAACAACCAATTTGCTCCATGAAACCTGAGTATGAGCCACAGAATATTTCATAGAACATTCTCAGACACTTGCTGCTTTGTCACATGGATCATTCTTGACGTGCTCTGCAGCTGGTCTCCTTTGCTGCTCCTAATCTGTGCTGAACCATTTTGAGCTCCTGAGGACACCCAGTGATTCAAAGTGGTTGTCATAGTTTATTTCCAGTATTAATACAGAGAAAGCATAATTTCACTGAACACGAGAGCCTCCTGTCCAGTGCATTAGGGACTGTCAGTAAAAGCCTTAGGAGCTGTTGAGCTGAGACTACAAGATCCTTTCTTAAACATAGTAATGAATAATTTTTCTTGAAAAGCTTGATTTCTCCTCTATCAGAGGTCTTGGTGGTGGTTTGTGTCAAAAAAACCCCCAAACAAACAAACCCTAATTCACCTGAATTAGGGTTCCCAAGTACCAAAGGGGAAAACCAAACACCAAGAGGTATCCCAAATGAGGTTAGTGTGGCCTGCAAGGTGGTCAGGGAGCAAGGATGCTTCTCACAGAGCATTGCCTGTTGCTCAGTGTGCATAACCAATCATCCAGTCTCCTGCAGCTGAGAAACACATAATGTGTTAGCCAGGGATTTAGTTTTGTTAGATGAAAAATTCCCTGCAGGGATTTCCCCACCATCAGAGGGCAAACTATTGAATTATGTCCATGGTGGTACCTTCTGGGTTTAAAATGCATTACAGGAAGGCTTGAGAGAAGGCTCAGCTAAGTGGTTTTGTTCCAATACCTACCTGGAGGTGGAAATTAGTCTTTGCTCTTCTACTGATTTCCCTTTAGGAAAGAATAGGTAGCAGTGTATTACTAAGATCTGCTTAGACAAGAGAGATTGCAAAATGTAGTCAAGATTATGTAAAAATTTAAGATCCCTCAGGGGGTTGAATTTTTCTCTGGGTTTGGCAACAATTCTTGGGAGCTGTAGCCTGAAGCTGTGATGGGAGGCCACACAAAGCTTTTGCCTGTCCAGGCAAATGAGTCCCATAGTATTTCTGGAGGGGAAAATGCAACCTGATCCAACAGTCCCTTGATGTCATGGGTTCAGATGGAGGAGGACATGGACCACTGCCCTATACCTTTAATTTACAAATGAGTTGATAGGAGCCCACCTGAATCAGGGTTTCTGAGAAGCAGAGAGAACAGCCAAACGTGAGTTGTTCCAAACCACGTTAGTGTGGCCGGCAGGGTGGTCAGGGAGTAAGGATGCTTCTCCTACAGCATTACTCTTTGCACTGCATGGATAATTGATTATCCACTCTCCTGAAGTTGAGAGACACCATAGAAGAGTAGTTCATCTTTTAAGATGTGTGGGACACCTTATGCTCAGGAGAGTGTTATCCTGCTTGCCTGTGGAAGGAGCCATCATACCTGGGATATTGTGTGCTTACACCACCTTTAGAAGGCATTCATTGGACAGGAGAAATGATATTCAGAGCACTGTCCCTCATGCCATGACAGCCACATGACCCCAAGGGTTAACCCTTCCTCTGACAGTGATTCAGGCCATGCCAATGGGATAACCTCTTGTTTGGAGATTGAAATGAGTCACAGATTGCTCACGTGAATGAAAAATGTGGTGTGGATGGTAACAGTGTAACTAACATGTGACAGTACAAAAAGGAAAAAAAGATAGTTTATACATGTCAAAACAGGGCTAATGGGACAAAAAAGAGTTTTCTTCTTGTATATGTTTTTGGGTGATTTTCTGGGGTTGTCTTTGGCTCCTGCCTGCAGTAAGCACTTTACTGAGAAAGCAGAGCTACGGGTACTCAATAATTCCCAAAATTGTGATTTAATGCAAGTATGTTTAGCTAAAGACTATTGGTCTTTCCATATTATTTAAATATCCTTCCTATCCTTCCATTTTAGGTGATATAATTTGTCAGCAGCACTGACAGTGTCAGGATTCCTGGGAAGTCCTGGTTTGCAAGGAGATCTTTGAGGTAGCAATAGAGAAAATCTGCAAAACTTAGCCTGAAGCAAGTGCTTGTTTTCAGGTGAAACCTTCCCAGCAGCTCCTTGTCAAAGGCAAGATGGAAGGTATATAACAGGCTCTGATGCCTGGCTGTGAGCTGAGTTGCCTTGGGATTGTGGCACAGCTTTAATACAAATATTGTCACACAGTAGGAAATTATCTTCTCTATCTACTGTAATACAGACTTTCCTCCAGTCATGGAGTATCAAGTGATAAACAGTGCTGAGGGCTGTCATAAAGAAGATGGTGATTGCTTATCTTGGGATTAAGGTTTTGTTTTCCTTGCAGAAACTATCGCAAAGCTTGTAGCTGGAGAAACTGTTGTGTTACTTCTTCAAAATGTGCCACAGTTAGCATTGCTTATGACTGAGGAAAGTAGGATGCAGTTGTTCTGTCTGTGATGGAGTGGGAACCACAAAGAAAGGAATAAGAATGTGCAGAGATTATTCCCTTTTCTCTTGCATCTTCCATCAAATGTACAGGCTTAATTATGTAGCTATTGGAAAATGTATGGGATTGGCATGCCAGCTAAGGGTGTACAGAATGATTCAGTGCACTTTCAACATCTATGCTGTATAAATGGGATGGCTGGGGCAGGGAAATTAACTGAGGAGAGATGGAAATGAGCCAGAAATTAGGGATTTATCTGAAATTCTGTGAGTTTGAGGGTAGAATTTGTGTTGGCAGGATGCATTCTTGAGACACATCAAATAACTTTGCATGGGTATCCCCCCCAGCACAAACCACTGTGTTTACAAAGGTCAGTGGTGTTGGGCTTATCACTGGGATGCTAACTGTGAAATTTGTTCTGGTTCTGAGCACAGGGGTCCTGCAGACACAGGTTGGAATGGAGGAATCCAAATAAGGTAAAGGCTATTTCTCAGTGAAATGGTACTAATGAAGTGTCCTGCTGGTCTCTACTGTTCTTCTGTTTACCCAAATGCCATTTATTGCCATTTATTACCATGCTTTCCCAACTTGCCTGTGTGAAAGCTGAGTAGGGACTGTCTCTGCCCCTTAAAACTGCTACAAATCTGTTAGACTGTACACATCATGGATCTAAATATACATTTAGGTAAAATATATAACACAGCTGCTAGGCAGTTTATTTTCACCAGTGGAAAGACTATATTTCAAGAGAGTGGTGAAATGTCAAGTGAATTATGGGGTTTGTCTTCTTACTTGTAAAAATAAATTGTATATTCTATAATCTGAACCAGACTAGGTTTTAATTATGCACTGTTTTGCTTTGATTTACTAGGCAGGTTATCTAGAGGCCAAAACACTAGCAGATATATTGTAGTAAGTCTGGAATGAATTAAAGGGCAAACATTAGACTGAGTAATTCATTTTCAACAAACTACCATAGGTTTTTTTTTGCTAGGCTTTCTTTCATCTTTTGCCTCCAAGCTTAACTCTTTCGTGGATTACTGTAACTTCATTTCTTTATAAAAATTCTCTTTATATTTTGGTTGTCAATTATCAACCCTGTTGGTTCTGCGTGTAGTTTATCCCCAAAGGGTTCTGGACAAATAGATGTAATTGAACATGTCTATGCAGGACTTTTAGCTAATTGGCTGCTTTTTCTTGTGGAGAGCTGAATCTGGAAAGATAAGCCACAGGCACTTCTGTTTCAGTGAAACATGTGCAGCACACGATGGGAAATGCTCACTGAAGTCTCAAGTTACTGGTAACAACACTGATGTCTAATCTCCCTAGATAAATAATATTCCAGTCAAACTCCAGAGATTTTTACCCTCTGTTTTTCATATTATGCTTGAATTTTGTGTTCAAATCAAATGCCAGAAGTTTCTGCAGAGCAGGATGGGTTTTGAATCAGACAGGCAGCTCTGATCAGAGGGTGGAACGCTTGTGGTCAGTGATGAACAATTGTGTTGGACATTCTCCTGCATGCTGGTCATGGATTCTGACAGCACACTGAGAGGTGCTGTCAGTGGGATTTCCATGTTGCAGTGACATGTCAGCCTTTAAAATGGCAATGGAAATGGTTAGTTAGGATTAGTAAATATAGGAGCTGAGAAATGATGAATGTGAAAATCACCTGTTAACATCCCTAATCTGGGCATCAAATTTAGGGATTTCATGAAATCCATTAAATACAAGGGCTGAAAAACTGAAATTAGACCAGAATCTCTCTATGTAAAGAATCCAGCAAACTTATCTACTGTACAGTAAAACAACAGCAACATGGGGATGGTCTGGGCTGATGTCTTGAAAGGTTTTATGATGGCAGATGTTTCAAACAAAAGCAAGGAGATGCTAGCCTTCACTAGAAAGCATTTTCTGGAAAATGTTACATCAATAACTGGGCAGCAGTGGTTCAAACTGCAGACAGACCAAGCGTCCAAAGTTAGTGAGCACTGATACTGTGCTGGAAGAATGACTACTGTTTTCATATCAAATGATGTTCTAGCCTGACCCTGCTTCCTTCTGGGATCTTAAGTATTTTTAACCTGTTTGATGCCTCAGATAACTCAGCTGTAAAATGGATATACGGGCATTCAATTTGTGTTCTGGAAAGTGGTTTCTTGACATGTGATCAGATTCTGCAAAGCAAGCTGGTAATTTTCAGTGAGCAGTGGGACTGGGTTTGTTCACTTGGGTTTGTAATATTAGCTACCTAAGTTGGATTTTTGAGTTGCTTTTTGACTTTTTTTTTTTACATCAATACAAAATTTATAAAAAGGCATCAGATCTATCTGAGGAATTATGTGAGTAGAAAGCCAATTACTCAGGAGTAGTGCCCTAAGTGCTCCCAAAGTATTTAGTGTCCATTACTTGTTCTTTGCAGTACTGGAACAGCATCTCCCTCACACCAGACCCATGACTGTGGTTTCTAGATTAAGTCAGGGAAGAAAATTTGGCCCTGTTCCTCAAATAGCCATTTTCTATTTCACAGTCAAATATCCTGATTTTAAAGAAACTCCAAAACCAGCAAAACTCTGTGGAACTTTTAATTCACCCACTTTGCTTAACAGTAAGAGCTAAATGTATGTGCTGACCCTGCGATAAAACATCACCAGAGCCTACTCTGACCAGCCCAAAAGCAATGCTTTTTTTCATTTATTCCTGTAGCTAGCATGCACTGGGGCTAGGTTGTGGAGAGCTAGAGTAATCACTAAAATTCTTTGCAGAGCTAGAGCTGAACCTGATTATTTTTTTAGCAGTAAGTTTTTAATTACCATGTCACTTTATACCAAATTTGCCAACGGGCTTCAGTGAGCCTGTGCATTGCAGTACAGCTACTGAATGTAGCACATGATTGGCGTGCTTTATCTTGTAGGTCTGTCAGAGGGGTTTTTATTCTTTGTATTAATATCAAGTTATTGTATATGGAACCTTAGGAGCATGCATTTTAAACATTTTTCTCTTGTTAAAAAGTAATCTGTTAGAAAGAAAAAATGGGTTGAGAAACACCTTGTACAATCAGGAAGCAATGCTGTGTTTGCTGCCTCTTAATGTCACAGGAGTTCCTAGTTTTTTGGGGTTTTTTTCCTGTTGTGGTGGATGCCTGCTATTAGAACCATGTGATGACTGCTGTTCAGGCAAATTATGGACAGGTATAGAAGGAATGGTTGCACTTCTCAGAAAAGGAGGAAATAGCAACGGGTGGCTAGTTAAACTGATGATGTTAAGTAAAAGGGAGGGCTGATGAAAGATATTGAAAGCTGAAATATAGAGGAATATTTNTGGGGGATGCTTGCTATTAGAACCATGTGACAACTGCTGTTCAGGCAAATTATGGACAGGTATAGAAGGAATGGTTGCACTTCTCAGAAAAGGAGGAAATAGCAACGGGTGGCTAGTTAAACTGATGATGTTAAGTAAAAGGGAGGGCTGATGAAAGATATTGAAAGCTGAAATACAGAGGAATATTTATGGAAAATAGGAGGAGAGAAATATAGCCTTGTGCTGCATTTGCCCTCTGCCTGATGACTAAAAAATTAGCTGCAGTTGCTGTGTAATACTACCCTGGCTGTGGCCTGACAATCACCATTTGTTACTCCGCAATCTGTTTTTCTCACAGAATTTCTTTTCCTGAACTAAAACGGAGTGAATATTTATATGTGTCTGCATCATACATTCGTTTTCTTGCCATAAACAAGTATCTAAGGCAAACCTGTAACCTGTGCCCAAGCACAACAATTAAACAGGAAGAAGTAGAAAGTTACTCTGTAGAGAGAGCCATCTTGGGAAGAAGCAGGGGTTTTTAACTTTTAAATGCTTCAGCAGTGCACAGGAGGCTGCAGTCTGCACTTCCTTTATTGCTTCACATGACTGTACCCATTCTGTTTTCCTGGGCGTAATTGTATCCAGTAAGAAAATGGCACGAGGTTTTCACAGCAAACAGCATTGCTTGACTGAGGTTTTGCACTTGCTTAACTTTAAAGGTCAGTGAAGTTTCTCTGGGTCACAGCAGAATCAGATGCTCCACAGTACCCAGCCTGGGTTTGCTCTTGGCTTGACACTAAATATGAGAGAGCAAACCAGGCAGTGAGCACAAGGGATAATTCTGTGCCTCTGGAGAAACTCTGTGTATTGCTGGAATTTGGGAGGTCAGGTGGCATGATTACATCTGTTTCTTTTAGAATTGAAATCAAGGAATCCATACGTTAGAGAAAATGAAAGTATTTTGCCTGCTCATCAAGACTGACATTTCAAATTTGCATATTCAAGTGTAGCCATTGAAATTCTCCATTTTATGGTC
Source organism: Pycnonotus jocosus (assembly GCA_013400435.1). Taxonomy (NCBI): domain Eukaryota; kingdom Metazoa; phylum Chordata; class Aves; order Passeriformes; family Pycnonotidae; genus Pycnonotus; species Pycnonotus jocosus. Next base: position 75,470 of record VWYP01001852.1, on the reverse strand, counting down.
ATGGTTCAGAGCCTGAAATATTTAACATCTCTTAACATGAATGCAGCTTAAGCACTTGCACAGCTGGCAATCATGCCATATATGAAACTTGGGTGTAACTTTGAAGAAAAGAAAGCTGATCATTTCCACTTAGCTGCATTAAAAAGAAGTCCTGTTTCAACACTTGTAGTGTTTTTCAAAATAAGTGTTACTGAGTTGTTGGATGTGTGGCTGCTCTTTGTACCCACTTATAAATGACTTACATGCCACTGAATACATTTATTAACCTGCATTTGATGGAATAACCAAATAAAGTTTTAAAAGGTGTATTACAGAGATTGAGATCTGTGTAGGCTGGTTGATTCATGTTCTGGTTTACTTGTAGACTGTTGGATAATAGAAATGTGATGTTACTTGTGGTTGATCTGAATAGGATTATCAGGGGTTTCCACCAATTACTTCCAGCTGTTTCAAAGGTAAGTGTGAGAAATGGAAAGTTGTGGAGGAAGGCTGGGTGCAGGTATGCAAACTCTTCAGAGCCTGTGTAATAAATACTAAGTGTGAATGTAAACAATGCTACTGTGATGATATGTAACAAGGATTTTGGGGATGGTGCTCCGTGGCAAGTATACTGAGAGCAGGCAGGGAGAAGATTAATAATATCTGTAAAAGCAGTAATTGCAGTATTAGAAAAGAAATAGTTCTAGCACTTCCTATTAGTGAGATTTCCTGACTGTTTGGTAATGTATGGTATAATGACACAAAGAATCCAATTTCTCATTTGCTGCTACAATTCCTGAGAGTAGAAAAGTTTGTTTTTTTTTTTTTTTTTAAGTAATACTTTCATATCTGAAAAAATATGAGCTGAGTGCTTCGGTAAGGCCCTGTTTCCATCCCTGATAGATGGGAAACAAACCATAGATACTACCAGAAATGAAATTAAGTGAAAATGAGCACCACTAAACAACTAGGCACTGCATCTTAAACTGTAGAGGGGAGGATTGTGCAGTCTCCTGTGTCATGGTTTTTTGTTATGCAAGAGTTAGAGGTGTGAAGTCCCAACTTGACTGCTGCTGGGGCCCCTGGAGGCAGGGAGCAGAGTTGTTCTAGCTGAGCATCTGCTACATAGCTGAAAGAGTGAAGAAAAATGCTGTTCATGCATTTGCTGTTATTGATTGTTATTGATTTAGCAGCATCCAGTGCCTCAATAACTCAGCGAGCTGAAACAGGTAAATTAATGACACCTTATTTACAGGCACATCGAGCTGTGGTGCCTTTGCCAGTGGCCAAATGCAAATCATCCCTGGTCTTTTAGCCTCTTCAAAATCTGGGCAAGTAATTCTCTCAATCTCCTGATTATCTCAGGAAATTTTCCAGAGCTGTCCAAGTTGCAGTAGAAGCTGCTTCCAGTCACTCTGGAAAGAAGACAAGTGCAAGGAGTGTAGTCTAAGATCAGCTGATGTTCAACAGGCAGGTGTCAGGCTCATCTCACCTTCCACAGGCTTTATCTTGTGTCTGACTGTGTGTGAATAGTCCTGTCAATGTTCTAAATCTTAAGGATATAATTTTTCTTTAAATTGGTAAGTGGGACAACATTGATCAAGGTTTTTACAAGAGAGGATAACAGTTTGGTCTTAAATCAGAAACTTATCCCCATTAGTTGGTGTTTTCAGCTCCTGGAAAGGGTTCTAGAACAGAACCAAACTATTTGTAGTACAAGTTGTAAATTTCCTTTGAAACGGAATAAATGTTCTATAAAAATATTTTTTCACAATAGATGAAAAAAACCCAAAACAACAAAACCAGAAAATTCAGAATAAATACATATTACTGAGACACTAATAGCTAAGTTTTATCTCCTTTATGCTCATGTGCTAAATTACAAATGCTTTCACAAATAACTTAGCAGTAGAGAGTTAAAATACCTCCTCTGCACTCAGTCAAGTTCATAAAATGCGGTAATCAGAGAAGGTTCTTAGTTCTTGGTTAAATTAAATGAAAAACATTTGAAGTCTAACAGGGTCATGGCTATAGTCTGTGCTTCAAATTATTTTTTTAAAAACTTTTTTGTTCTGCTTGACTGAGAAGCCTGAAGCACAATTTTGGTTTCCCACATTAAAATGAAAGCTCTGTGCAGCCTTTCTAGTGGTGATTTTCTGTGGGATGCTATAGTATAACAAAAAGATGCAGCAGTCTGTAATATCATCTGCAGTTCTGATGCAACTTCAGCTGTAAGCTATGGATTGTAACTTGTCATGGCTTTAGTGTCCATACTACTGATTCTAGGAAATGCTGATCAATGTCTTCCCCTTCCCTTCCTCAGTAAGGCACCCAAACAAATATTTGTGCTTCCCTTTCCTCTCCTACAACACAAGCTAATTTCTGAGGTTTAAATGTCCATAAGGGCTGGTATGAATACATTATTTTTCCACCAGAGTGATGTATCTGCTTCTGCTGGTGTGGTCAGGTGATCTAATAAATTTTCACCTCTGCAAAGGGAGCGTTAGAAAGCTACTACATTATTTCCTCATTTTGAAAAGCATTGAAGAGCAGCAAATAACACACAGCATTTTCATACTCCTTCATAGGATGATTTAAGTTGTAAAGGACCATAAAGATCTCATTTGTGCACATTTAGTGGTGGATGAAATGAATGCTAAAGCATTCATACAATGGGCAGTCCTCAGGAGTGTCCATGATTTCTCCTGCAGAATCCATGGATCCTGTGCTAGTACCTCAGCTGAACTGCAGTCAGATGGGAAAGGAGAAAGTGTTATTAATGAGAAGGGCTCATGGCCTGCTCATTGCTGGGGGCAGGTGAGTCAGATAGATGATTTTGGCAATTCAAGGTGTTTGCAAAGAGAACTGATGAGAAAAAGTGCATATTTTATAAGGGAACAGTCACAGAGTTCATGTTCCTGCTAGGACAAGTTTGTATTGTTCTGTTAATATAAATCATTCCTTAAGAGGTCTTGGGAATGCAGGCAGGCAAAAATGTTGACACCTTAGGATATTTGCCCAGGGTTTTTTCCTCAAAGGCTCTATCTTATGAGACTGATTCTGATAAGAGGAAATCTTTCAAAGTAGAAAATGACCTTGCAGTTAAACCAACTTTGACTTTTGTTACTCACTCAGTTCTCTGTTGCAAGGTTTAGTATTTCAGAAAGTTCTTTTGGAAAGATCAACTGTAATTCTTATGTAAGCTTTCTTTTGTCCTGCTTGGCTATTCCTTCTGCTTGGAGGAACTTGTCATTTTCTCGCTAAGTGTTGTCAGGAATACACTTCAAGGGCTTCATTGTTCATAAAGGAGTTTAATCAGTTTGGACCAAGAGACATCTATGAGTCATGATTATATCCAATAGAAAGAGTAGCAAAAGAAGTGTGTCTTGTGTGTATGTTCACAGCAATGCTCTGTGTGTGTCACTTTTGCTGTTTGGCATAATTGTGTATGGGACAGGGCTCCAGAGGTGTAACTTAATTTGACACTCTCATAGCTTAGGAGAGATTATTTTGCATGGAAATAGTGCTTCAAAGCTAAGGTTTTTCCATTCAGCATGGTCAGGAGGGGAAGCTTTTCAGGTGGTTGATATATATATATAAAGCATTTCTCTAAGATTGTGTGGTCTGGTGACAGTGCCAGCTCTGCTGCTATCCAGCCACATCACCCAAAGAAAGTTGTGGGCCAGGCCTGTCTCAGTTCTGTTACCTGGAAAATAGGGAGAGCCACCGCCTGCCTTCTCCTAATCCTATCTACCCTGGTCCACCCCATGCTGGGAGGAGGAGGAGGGAGCCTCCAACCCCTCTGGGAATGCTTGAGGAGCTATGTCCTACTCAGTTGCTAGCTTGGGTAAAACCACAACACTTCCACATCTGTGGGGGAGAACACAGCATAAATAGGAGCAAGAAAACTAATCTTTTCTTCAGTCCCACAACTGCTGTTGTCACAATCCTCACTTGAAAGTGCCATCTGTGGAAATATGCAGATCTGCACTCAGGTTACGGTTCTGGCCTGTGCAAGGTAAAGGTTACCACTAATCTGCTTTTTGTCCTGGGAAGAAATTCTCCTGGAAACAGAAGAATGCACATTTTTCTGTGCAGCAGGCTACAGTCACTTGTGGAGACAATGGACAATAAAGGCCTTGCTGTGGTGCTAAAGCAAATTTGAAGTTTCAAATTATTTCCTTTCAGAGTTGGTATCTATTATTCATCTGAGTGTAGCAGCTCTGAAATCAGATCTGCTCAGGGAGCGCCTGGCTTTGACTCAAGAAATAATAAAAGAGAGGAAGAATAAGAGTGGTTTCTACAATATATGGAGCAGTGGCACTTTGAGATGCTTCAGTAGACTTCTGTATCTTGAGTGCAGCCTTTTATGTTACCTCTGGCTGCACTCACTTATCTGCAGTCTTTCCCTCTTTGTCCTGGTTTACTATTCTTCTCTTTGAAAGGAGCTGTATTTTTTTTTTCCCCTGTATGAATTGTCTGGAATCCACTTCAAGGGATTATCGATCTTGATGGAGTTTACTTGCTTTGGAACAAGCCTCCAATGAGGCATGATCTTAAGGTGCTTCCTACACTTTATGGTCTATAGATCATATTCTTTAATCTGCTTCCTCTGTAAACTTGCTGTGGCCAGGTTTGCTCCAGTCTCAGCTTGCTCCTGCACCTCAAGTGAAGTGTGAGGGTGCAGTGACCCCCATCTCTGTAGAAGGTGACTGGAGAGCAAGGCTTGTTTTAAAAGGAGTCCTGCCAAGTTCCCCAAGATGTGTGAGTTTTGGAAACTATGCAAAAATGCCTCTTGCCTCTTAGTACTCTGCCAGTAATAAGCTCAAATATGCTTAAGCTTTTTTTTTTTTTTCCTGCTAAAGAATATAGAAAGACAAGTTCCTTCTCATCTGTTGCTTCTTACTGCATTTTCTAGAATTTCTCTAACTTCACAATTAAGAGAAATTTATCAAAGATTTAAAGAAATGGGACATGCAGTGGCAGATACCGAACTTGGAGTCACGTAATTTCTTGTTAGCAGGAAAACAGGTTTTGCAGTAAATATTCAGAGGCCAATGCATCCCAAATGGAAGCCTCAGAGCTGCCTCATGCTCTGGCTGGGCTGTGGCAGGACCTTTGTGCCATGGGGTGGGCAGACAGGGCTGAGGGCAATGGAGCAGCTGAAAAAAATTTGACAGCACAGAGCTGGATGAGGACAGTGCGGCCCCTTGGGAAGAGTTCTGTGGCTGCTTTGCTTACAGTGAGCATGTATTTTATATGCTCAATGTTGGTATTAAGCTTCTTTTGAAAGATATAATCAAGTAATATATGTGTATGATAAACAGGTAGTTAAGCACGAGATAATAGCAATATTATCCTGTGTCAGTATTTTTGTGGCATAGTTATTTCTGGTGTTGATGAGCAGTCTGCTAAGCTGTATCCTAACTGCAATTTTACTACAGAATAAGTGATTTCTTGGATTATTTTAATTAATCAGAATTTCTTTACACTGATACATAAGATGCTACTGGATAGTAGTGAGGCACAGATAATTGTGGGCACGCTAACTAACCTTGCAACAATTCCTGAATTCCTTGCAACAATCAGCTGAAGATCCTACTTAAACTTTTGCTCTTTGGAAGTAACAAAGTTTGCCTCTTCGAGGTGAAAAGAATCAGTTCTTTGGTTGTGATTTGCAGTGGATGAGTCATTTGTGACGAGTGAAGAAGGCATGTGCAGATGTGAACTCTGCCGTGTTGCACTGCTGAGATCTTATCTGACATGTGATGTGCCCAAGTGGCACATGCTGGGTGGAAAAATCTGGTGCTGTTAGAAATGAGCTCATCCTTTTCTTGCCATGGCTCACATCTTGTTGCTGAAACAGAATACTCAGTGTTTTTCTCATCTGTAACTTTTTTTCCCTTCCATCACTTTACAAATAGAAGAAGACTGGCAAATACCTGAAAAATGTCTTTTCAATATCTCTACTTCCTAACTACTTGAATTTTTATTGTTTTACTTTTTCACTGGTATTGAGCCTGTTCAGTTGGAATTTAATAATTTCTATACCATTCTTAAAATTCAATTTCTCTGGTTAACCAGAACTGAGTTTTGAGAAGAAACCTTAATGTTGGTCTACAACTCCCTGAAAGGAGGCTGTAGCAAGGAGGGAGCCAGTCATTTCTCCCAGGTAACAAGTGACAGGACGAGAGGAAGTGGCCTCGAGCTGCACCACAGGGGATTTAGACTGGATATTAAGAAAAATGTCTTTGCTGAAAGAGTGGTCAGACATTGGAACAGGCACCCAGGGAAGTGGAGCAGTTTTAGACATTTACATTAAGGTTGTAGCTAGAAAGATGCAAGTTATTAACTGTGCTTTTAAAGTAAACAGACAGTTGACTTCATTGTTAAAATATAGAATAAATCATTGATGAAAAATGCAGCTATTGTCTAGTTCACATAGCAAGGCAAGTGTTTAATGCCTTCTTGTTTTACACACAGTAGAACATCAAGTTACATGTAAGATGGCCAGTGAGAGGCTGCAAGTCCCATTGAGCTCTGAGAAGTTTCATGTGTGCCTTTCGCAAATGGCAGTGAGAGATCAAACATAATCCTACAATTACACATTTCTTGTAGTATGCAAGTCATTGGGGGAAGGACTTTTTTTTTGCTAATAATCAGTTCTTAAGTTTTTACAAATTTATGAAGCATGAGAAGAGGGTGGATTTACTGCGGTGGGTATTTAGCTACACTTAAATCTCCTTAGTGCCTGTGCAGTGGCCATATCAGCAGGAAGAAATCCCATGAAGCAAAACTCCATGAAATCTAGAACATCCTTAAAGCCCCAGCTTGGCCAGAAGGTCTCTGTTTAAGTCTTTCACCTACATGGAAAAATGAGTTATCATATCAGTCAGGTGTACGTGCAGAATCACGACTGAGCTGCCTCCAGGGGAAGGACAATTGTTGTGTGTCTAACATTTATGTGAGAGCTCAGACTTCACCAGTATAAATCTTTATTCATCCTCTAAAAGCATGTATTCAGGTGGACATGTGGAATTTGAGGGATCTTTGTGCTAAGGCATCAGAACTGGACATTCGCTATGCACAATGCAGCACATTCACTTAACACAGCTTTAAATTCTTGCCTTCTTTTTTTTTTTTTTGCCACATGTTAATATATATTCAATATTCCTGTCAGAAAGTGGGGGCCAAGGCCTTTGTACTTAAGCAGGGTCACACAGAAGAGCAAAGGATGTAGATTGAGGAGTGAAAGATTTAGTTCTAGAAAACAGTGTGTGAAATAATGTCTTTAAATATATTTTTAAGTGTGCATGAAGCTAGAATTTACTACCTCTAGCTGCAGTAAATCTTCTGTAAGTGCTGGATGTAAATGGAGCTGGTTATGAGTTTCTGCTATAATATTTGGACTGGTAAGAAAGCATTACAATCAAGTGAATATTTTTCAATTAAGAATTTAAAGTACTTTTAGAATTGCAACAAATCTTTTAAATTGAAATCTTCACATACTAACTGCAATATTTAATTGGTTTGGACTGTGAGGACTGCTGAAATGCAAAAGTGTCATAAAGTTCAAGTGTGGAATTTTTTGTGAGGACAGAAGCCTTTCTCTTTATAGTTAAAAAACTGGTAAAAACACCCTGCTCCAAACAGTTTAAAGACAAAAATAAATGTGGAGCATACCTAGAGCTAAAAATGCAGTTTTACTCAGTACAGTGTTTTATGAATTTATTAAGTGACAATTTTATTTTCCCTTGATGTTTTGAAAGTTATCTTAACATTGTAATATTGCTAGACTTGTTTGCTTGAAGAAATTAATTTTAATTGGAAAAGACTGCGCTGTATCCCATGGGCCTTCTCCTTGGTGCAGACTTTATGGATTGTTCTGTGTAGCTGCAGAGTGACACATCAGTTATTAACCTCTGGGAAATTGAGGTTATGATAAGGGAAAGGCTGGCACATCATCTTTAGGGCCACAAGGAGTGCTACTGTAATAACGAGGTCTTGTTTTGCTCTGTGAATATTTGTGAAAAGAGACCTTCAGCTGCTCTGCCCCTTTTGAAAAACAAACTAAATTTATCATGGGAGAAACCTTGGGATGGACAGCTCTTGAAGTGAAATACTGGGTTTGTTTGTAGAAGAGCTGTAATATGGACAGTAGAGATGTGGGTTTCTTATGACTGATAAGGAAAAGCTGTGATTGCTTTAAGGCTGGTTCCAGAGTATCATACAATCACTTAGGCTCTTAGGGGAAGAGTTTGTAGATCAAAGCTCATGTCATGCCATTGTTATAAAAGAAATACCTTGGTTTTAAACAAAAATGTTTCTATTTTCAATTAAAATGCAATGCAACTTCTCACCAGAAATGATGCTTATGATCTGGTGCTGTGAGATGTAAAGTGAAAAACAAAGAAGACAGATTGATGACAAAATAAAATAAGGTTATATAACATAAGGGAGGACTGCAAAAACAGAAGGCAGTGTGGTACACTAAAATGCAGCATAAATAAGTTTAGTTAAATTTTTGCTGGTAGTGGAACTTTTTTTTTGGAAATGATGAGTCTCCTGAAGGTATACTTACCATGAAAATTCCATGATTGCTTTTAATAGCACAAATTCATATGGAGTATAAAACAGTCTATTGCTAATACTAAGGAAACCTTTCCATTTAGCCTAACTTAATAAAGTTTTATCATCATAGAGGAGCAATAAATGCCTTCTGAACCCAAACAAAAGACTTGTGTCTTTTGCTCTGAATAAGGTTGGAGTGAGCATGTGCTGGCAATCCCTTTGAATTTCTCCTCTAAAAAGAAGGGAGGGTGGAGTAGCTGTATTTATAAAACTTCACTAGAAACAGTGTGTGTTAGTGCCACAAAACTGTCTTGTGATAGTTCTAGCTGAGATGTCTCTCCATGTTTTAAATTACTAGACTTCCATGGAATGTTTCTGTGATAAATGCAGCTTTTCAGTGCATCTTGTTTTCCCACTATTCCTTTTCCTGCTGGATCAAAAGTAGATCAAAGGGGAGATTTCTGGGGAGAAATAACATGGAAATTTAAAACAGTAGAACAAGGATCAGAAAAAAGAGGAGGGCTGGGAACTGCCTTGGGGATGATGTCTGGACAGCAAACTGTAACAAATGTTTTGGGGTTGGAAGTGAATGTGAAGAATGGGGACCATGGTATTTTTGTCTCCCAGCTACTGCAGGCAGCAGAAGAGGAGACATTTAGGATGTACAGTACAGCAACCCCAAGCAGCAATCAAAGTGGCTCCAGGCAGGAGCAGGACTGGGAGATGACAGAAGGGCTTTTGGAGAGAAAGCAGTCTCTCCAGCAAAAGGAGCAAGAGAGCCTTTCAACTTCACACTCCAAGAAACAGCCCAGGAGAACTTGCTGGAGGAACCTGAGCCAGCCAGCCCCACCAACTGCCTGCTGAACTGCTATTCCTGTGGGTGAGAGCTTGGCACAGAACAGCAAGGGAAGCCAGATCCCTGAAGTTTTGTGCATGTGACAGTCAAAATTTCTCACAGCAGGGAACAGAGCTTGGGGTTGCCCTTGGGGCAAAATGAGAGACTTCTTCAGGTGCCCTGTAGCTCGTTCTGTACAATGATTGGGAGTCAGAAAATGGAGATTTCTGCTAGACCAGAATACCAGAGCCTTGGATATTAAGTTGATGAAGTAAATTCTACAGCTAAAGCTTTAGCAAATTAGCAATTTGAAACATTTTTATGCACCTAAAGGTGGAATATAATTTTCCTGATAGAAGTGGGCAACAGGAGGGGGAAAAAAAAGGCTTGCAAGATTATCACCAATGTGGTAATTGTTTCAGTTGTCTGCTTTGGGGTGCAGGATGCTGACAAGTGAATTGCAGACATCCTCTGAAATGTTCAGATTCTGACTCTAGTCTGAAAGACCTTGTCACTGTAGTAGTGTGTGCTTGTAATGGTTATCCACATAAATGGCATGAATTAGTAAAAATTAAAGATCCACTATTTAAGTGAGAGTCTAGCCTAAGGAAAGTGGTTTTCTATCTATTTTAAAATATCTGAGCATTTTTAGCAGAAATGTTAAGGGTAAATTGCATTTCAGTCAAGTGCAGGCAATTATTTTCACCTTGCTCTGGCATGCTGTTTTGGTGTTGAGCTCAGGGTCCAAGCTATGAGACTCAATCTGGATTTCACATCCTGCATTTCAGGGGCACTGAAGTCTGAGACTTGGCTGTTCAGCAAATAGCAGACACCAACTTCTCCTTTAATAATTCTTGGAATGGAACTCATGTTTCTGTCCCATTTAATTTTTTGGCCCTGACTTTTCCTTCACTAGTTTTGATGGCTCTGTTAACTCCAGAAAGTCATATGTGAACCATCTAAGAGTGAGGAGAAAGGACACTGTGTTACAAGGCTGTCTGGACTAAATGGAAGTCACTTAAAATCCCAGTGGGCACGTGATCTCAGTTCAGTGGTTCCACTCAGCTGTTCACAAATGAAAGCTGGTCTTATTTGGTTTAAAATAGAGGGACAGGGTAGAGAAGAAGGAAATAAACCTGTTATCAAAACAATAGCTTGACTTTTAAACTTTTAATCTTCAAGCTGTACTGAGGCAAAGGCAGAATCTCCAGTAAAGAATTTCACAGGTAACTGAGAATTCATCCTTCTGTCTTAGTTACACAATTGGCTTTCATTTACTTGTTTCCTGAGTCCTTGTTGGCTGGCTGCTGCTCTGAGATTTATGGAAATGTCCATTGTTTCTGAGACAGATTCGGGTAAAAGTTGAGGTAAAAGGCAAAACTTTGAATGTAGGTAGGTCCTGTGGGCTGTATTTGCTCTCTGTTCAAGCAAATGTACTGTTAAAATCCTAGATTTGCTGAAATAAATATCAAGTTTTGGTATAATAGGTACCGTATTAAAGCATGAAAAATATTAAAGGGTATGATCAAGGGAGTAATGTTTTCTTTGAAAATAGACAAAGAAATGTTCTCTCCAGTAGGGATTACTAATTGTTTTAGAGGGAAGCAGAAACTGCTCCGGTTGGCAGAGAGAAGAAAGTTTGTTAGAAGTTGCTAAGAACATCAAGCTTAAGCTCATTTAGACAGCTACCTGTCCTACACAGCCATAACACCTGCAGGAAAACACTAACATAATTAGATGCTTTAATGGAATTAATATCTAATCCTTTCATCCTATCATGTCCTTCCTTTTGCCAGACCAGAAATGAATATTTATCAATGTTTTCTTGAGCTTTTTGAGTCTAGCTTTAAATGAGCACGGTCCAGGATTCTGTGTGAAATTACCTGCAGGTAGTGTCTAGTAAGTGTGTGAGAAGATGATGCAGGTATTTTAGTCTTGCCATTTAATTAGAAAGAAGTGCTTCTTATTTTGTACTTCTCTGTATTAAGCCCTTTAGCTTTTCTTTTGATTTTTTTAGTGTTATGGTAAAAGTTGTGTTTGTTGAATATGAGCATGGCTTAAATTGTTGGAATATGCTCATTTTGGCTGGTTTTTTTAAGCTTTTACTCTTTTTTGAGGGAAGGGTTTGGATTTAGCAGCAGAGCAGGGAAGCTGCTAATTGAACGCAGCCATCTCAAGTTTATCCGACCTCCAGATCAGAGAAGTGGTAACAGTTAATTTTATTAGTGTGTCTAAGTAAAAACTATTCAAGTTTATAGTACAAGAAAGTTTGGCAAACAACTCATTTCTGTGTTGCCTGCATAGCTGTGAGGCAGACTGCCCTCCTCTGTGCCTTTGCTAAGCTCACGATTGTTCCAAGGCTAAATCAGAATTTTGGAGCTTCAGGCTGATTTCATTCCTGCTGCTCAGTCTGTGCCTGTCTCTAGCAATTGTACATCCCTTCACCTTTGTATCGACTGAGTCAATCGTGCAGGTCTTGAAAAGAGGCTGGAAGTGCTGCTAACCCACCTGTGCAAAGACTGAGGGAGCTGAGACTTTCAGAGGTTGAATCATCTCTTTTATTCAGATGGGTTTTTAGTCTACAAACTTCCTTACCAAGCCTGACTTCAAATTTAAGAGCAACTGTTTTTTTATTTAGGTAATTCAACTTGTTTTTTTACGGGATGTCTTCTGAGTAAAAGAAAATGTCGTCATTTACAGGCACTAAAGGTGACAGAGCTAAATTGCTCTGCCTTACACCAGTGAAAGGGCAAAAGGCAGTAGATAAGAAATCTTTCTCCTGTGAAAGTGGTCAAGAAGGATCAGAGGTTTCTTAAAGAGACTGTGAAATCTCCATTCTTTGCTATTCAAACCCCATATAAATCAGTCCTGGACAGTCTATTGTAGGTGACCTATGTTAAATAGGGTCATCATACCAGATTATCTCCAGAGGTCTCTTCCATCTCAGTCCTCTGCTGTTTTGAGCAGGCTGTAACCATTCCCTCTGTAAACATCTATGTGAGGTTGAAAGCTCATAATTTTGCTACAGTTAAAGAAAAGGGTTTTGTTCAGCTGTCAAGAAAAAAAACGGACTCAGAAATGCTGTCCTTTTTTGCAGAAACTTGTAATAATTAATTTCCTGTTCTGGGCTATAAAATGTGTTGAGGAAGTCTAGGCTTTATAGTGTTACCTGTAAAAATAGGCTGATTTGGTAAGGTTCTGTACCTGCATGAAAAAGCCTATTAAGCACTGTTGTGATTTGCCACAGTCTGATTCATGACACATTTAACTGGTCTCCAGTTTTAAACTTGCAGGTTTTCAGTATCTTCTACTGACAGTCCTGTTAAAATATGTGCATAAAAGCAGGTGCAACATTTGATTTGATAAAAGTAGCTTTTTATATGTGTGACTATGAAATAGCAATCTCAGCTAAAACCATACCAGTGAAGCTTGCTGTGGCATTGATGCCTTTTTACCTGAAAATTCCCCTCATGGACTTTAAATTCCCTTAATACTGGCTTGGCAGCTTGCTTAACTTGATCTATCACCAGGCTTTAACTCTGGAGTTTAAAATTAGCAATGGGTCTTTTGCTTCACTTGCAACAGGTGTAGGTATTAAAGATACTTTAAATTGTTTCTTTTTGAGTGCTAGATGGAGATCGTGCTGTAACAATGATTTTCATCCTGAAGAGGATGAGTTGAAGAGTCTTAGTTCAGTTTAGCTTACAGAAGCATCAAGTATACACAAGTTCACTGTGGTGTCAAATTTAAAATACATTGGAATCGCATTAACCTCAAACTGGAAGCCATTCTGTCATCTGCTATGTGCCACTATTGTTGCATGAGTACAGCAGCGATGTTCCCATATCCTATAGACAGTTTTCCTTCTGTTCTGCTGGGGTTTGAGAACAGTACAGGCAGAGAAATGAATTTTTTTAAGGGTTTGCAATTGTGTGCCTACTGCATGAAAGACTAATACTGTCTATGATGCTGAGTGCAAGTCAGGGGTCTGTGTGTTTTTCTTAAAATAACTGAGAAGGACAAGGTGATACTTTTACATCTCTAATTCTTCTCCAAGTGAGGCAGGGTGAACATTAAGGTTTGTATTTTTAACAGGCTTGGTAAAATAATGCAATAAACAACTGTAAATAATTAATTTAATATGCTTTCTGTTAGGAGACCAAGCTATTTGTAATGTGTTGAGGGTTGAATTTGGTTCTTAGCCTGGCAAATGAAAGCACTTACCCTTACAGAACACAGCACTGGGCTGTCCATTCCTACATCAATACCTCTTGCTATGAGCTCTGCTTTGGCAGAGAACTTTAAATTAATATGTTAATTGTAATTGAGAGAAACAGTATCTGACTACGGCAGGGTTCAGTTAAAGCTACTCTGGCAGCACTGCCACACAATTATCTGTTTCTCTTAGTTCATTTTGTGACTTCATAGAATTGTTAAGGCTGGAAAAGACCTTAAGGATCAAACCACTCCTTTGACCAGAAATCACTCTGACTAAACCACAGCACTGAGTGCCATATTCAGTTGTTTCTCAAACACTTCCAGGGATGGTGACTCTGCCAATTCCCTTGGCAGCCCATTCCAATGCCCGATAATCCTTTCAGTGAAAAAATTCTTCCTGATTTCCAACCTGAACCTCCCCTGGCTCAGCTTCAGACCATTTCCTCTCATCTAGTTGCTGGTTGCCTTAGAGAAGAGACTGACTTCCACCTTCCTACAACCTCCTTTCAGGAGAGGAAGAGAGTCATAAGGTGTCCCCTGAGCTTCCTCTTCTCCAGGCTAACCAACCCCAGCCCCCTGGGCTCCTGCTCCCAGGGCTTGCCTTCTAGACCCTTCCCCAGGTCCATTGCCCTTCTCTGGATTTGCTCCATCATGGTCCCTTCAAAATGTTATTTTTAAGCTTGTTGCCTTTGGTATTAAATTGCTATGTTAAAGCTGAGTATTTGGGAATATTTTTTAGTAGCCAGCTGCAAAATAAAGTATGACGTCAAAAGCACTCTTCAGCTACTTAGTTTTTAGGAGTCAGTAGACAGCATTTTTTGGGAAATAGATGAGCTTTACTTTCCTTAGGAAAGCAGCAGAAAGTTGCCACAAACCTTGCTATAAACAGTGGGAGAGGTATGTGTACACAGCCAAATTATCATGATTTCCAAAGGAAAACCTTGTGGAATGATTTATAAACATTTTTAAGAGAAACTAAGGACATGCAGAATTTTATTTTGAAATCAACAAGACTTAGTGTCTTCAGAAAAACTTAATTCCTAATTGTGAGTAACTTCTGCATTGACTCCAAATTATAAGCAGCTAGTGTGCAAGCAAGGAAGCTGACTTTATGGCATGAGAGAGGTGGAACAAAATGCAAGTTAGGCAGGGGTAAGATGAGAACTGGAACCAGCTGAACATAGTTATTGCTGTTTTGTTTCTTATAGCTACCTCATTCTGTTACTAATAGTGTCCAAGGTATCTGTTCTGATGTTTCCAGTGCCACAGATATTAGGAGGAAACATGAAGCTGATGAAGGCCTGGACTTGTGCAGAAGCTCCCCACAAAAGCAAACTGCAAAAAGCATCATGCTGAGTTTCAAACGGTGTGATATGGATTAATTTTCTAGGTTGACATTAAGTGTTTGTAGTTCTGTAAGATAAGACAGAAAGTGAAATTGGATCCCAGCTGTTGCAGCTGGTCCGTGTATTCCTAGGGCTTGCATAACAAAACCTACAAGGACTGGCAGTGGAAGGAGCAGGAGGAATGGTTTAAATGGAATTTAGAATTACAAAATTCCCCAATAAGCAGAACCATTACACTTTTTTCACTAAATGCAACAGTGACAGCTGTACTTAATGGGCTGCAAAGGTATGTGTGTTTAGAGTGTAACTTCTGTTTCACTGATTTTTGCTTCAGTGATATTTGAATTTTGTGATGGATACAGAAGTTTCTGGCATTGGCTGAAATGAATCATCCTTTTAGCTTTCTCAATTACATATTGCTTTTGATACAGAGTCAGAAGATAAGGTGTCCTTTGAGCTGATTATTAAAAAAAAAAAGACACTGAAAAAATTGATAAGTGCTTCTTTGTTTTTCTTAATCCATGATTGCAGAGTTGGTATTTACCATTATATTGCATCATTAGGTAGAACATGGAATAATGCTAAGGTGGAACGAAATTTTTGCAGGCTTTTTTAGATCTTGTATTACTCACAATCTTTCAGGTCAGTAATGACTGAGAAACCTTTTCAAGTTATGAAGGCTTTTTTAGCAACTTGTGTCAGCATCAGGTGAAGATGTCAGAGGATTGAAAGATGTCTTTCAATTTTTGCGGGCAAAATAACCACAGCTTGCCTGTAGTGATACAACAAAGCAGAGAGGACTTTGCTCCTTCTGTCAAGTAATTCTTCCCAAGCTGCTGTTATGGAACATGTTTGTATTTCCATGCCTTCCTTCAGAAGATAAGGTTAGTATCTTGCACATCAGCTCTCTTCTGGGATTAAAGTGAGAGAGTCAAGGAAACAGTGAGCCAGGGTTCACTGGTACAGAGCGTGTGAGCAGCTGCCTGCTTTGAGTGGCAGAAAATAAACAGGGCTTGTGTTTACAAACCAAACAAATGCAGGTGCTCCAGAATTCATGGTGCCATGGATGATGGATTTCAAGGAGATGGAGAGGACTCTTAGGATTACAAGGCAACTACACATTTCTTTTGAGATTAAAAAAAACCAAAAAAAAACAACTTGAGAAATGAGATCTGTGTACTGCATAATGTGATGTACTGTCCCAGGAATATATTTCTCATTTTGGGAAGCTGTACTAATATAAGAGTTTGGCATCTGTAGTTCTAGATTGATTTTGAGGCTGTAAAATTCACAAATATGACTTAATCCAGACCCAACTCTTAATCAGTTTCTGTCATTTTAAGTTTCTTGCTTAATATTCAGTCAATTGAATGCCCAGGTAAATCAACAGTTCGGCATAGAGTTATTTGCTCATTAAATGTGCTACTCAGTGGCCAGTGTGTTGCTGTCTGCTTTTTGGGCTGGTATTTTAGCCCTGATGTACTGTATGAAATAAAAAGTCAGGCTCCAGTAGTTCTAGCAGAGGACTAGTAGCAAGGCCTGGTTCATTCGGGGCTGCAGTGCAGGTGTTACCATGGTAACTTCTTAAATATCAAAGTACTATGTGGGTGTGATGCCTATTGATTTTTACCTTTTTTTGTTTTATATATTCTCTGCATTCTTCACACATGTATTTGTAACTCTACTGTAGTCCATATATTTTTTAAAACTTATTTTCCCAGGACTCCCAAAATCTATTCAGGACCCCTCAAAATCCATCCAGACCATCCAGAATCCCTTCAGGACACCCTGACCCCTCCTCAATCCCCACAAAACTGCCCCAAGATGCTCCAACCACAAATCCCAATATCTATAAAAAGTTTGAGAGAGTGACATTGGGGGGGGGCAGTCCTTGGGAACTTGGGGGGGTTGTGGGGTGGGATTTGGGGATCCCAAGTGGGGTTGGAGGAATGGGGACCCCATTTTTGTTCCTCTTGACCTTGAGACACTCAGCCATGCTGGAGAAGTATTTCTGGCTGGCCTCAGCCACTTTCTTCTCAGCTGCCTGCTGGTTCATGATCTCCAACCCCTGCAGGGGGGTGAAGGCCACGCTCCAGGCTGTGCCCAAGCTGCAGTCCTGGATTCTGGATTTGCTCCCATAGATGTCACTCTGCTTCTGCTGGGCCTTCTGCACGGCTTTGCTGATTTGGACCTTGGTGGCCTCCTTGACCTGGGTCTGGTGTGTGTGGCCACTGCTGGCTTTGCCCAGGTGGCCCAGGCTGAACAGAAGGTCCTCCTGGTAGGCATCCTCCTCAATCTCCCCAAAGCTAATCCTTCTGCCCTGTTTGTGGATCTCCATCAGGCCCAAGTGTTCCTTCATCTTCCAGCACCTCTGGCCCTCCCTCCTCCCTCAGCCTGTCCAGTGGCACCAGCAGCAGCTTCACCAGGGCAGGCTCCTGCCACTTGTCAAACTTGCCCTCAATGTCTTCCTTCAGCTTGTAGCCTACCTTACCATCCTGGCTCTCATGGCAGCTGGCCACCATGAGCTGCGCCACTTTTCTCCTCAAATCCAGCAGCAGGGACCAGGCAATATTGCTGTGGTAGATGAAGCCAGTGTGGGGCAGGACAGAGGTGGAGGAGAAGCGAGGCAGTGTCCATCTGGGCCCCCAGCTGGAGGATGTTGCAGGCTGGCAGCTTGGACAGTGGGGTCAGGTCCCTGCCACCCTCATGATCTTGGCAGCTGTGGAGGCCCCAAGGATGAGGGGGGAGGTTGAAGGTGATGAAGGACATGTGGGACTCCACGTACTTGTAGATGTGCAGCTTAGCACCGCTCAGCACCAGTGCCGTGTCACACGTGTCCTTGATCCTGCCCAGCTGCTCCTCCTACAGCTGCTGCCCCTGGGTGTGGAGGCCATCATGCTCACCACCATGATGGTGGAGGTGGTCAAGGTCTGCTGCTAGTTCTCATTATTCCTGCATTTATTGAGGGAATTCCCCAATTCCTTGATGGTTTGGATGTAATCCAGGGTGTTGGGCACCAGCGACTCCAGCTCCAGGAACTGTTTGGAATATTTGTCCAAACTTGTGGATGATGTTGAGCTCATTCTCAGTCTCCACCATGAGGTTGTTGGCATCCATGATCAGCTGGTACCTGGGGACTGCCTCCACTAGCCCCAGAACTTCTGCTGCCCTGGGCTGTTCCCCAATGTATTCCTCAACTTTCTGCATGGTCTTGGCAAACAACATGGACCCCCAGAGCTTGATGATGCTCTGCACAGCCTCCCATGGTTCCAGCTCCTCCCTCCCACCCTCAGTCAGGAGCCCCTCCCCATCTTGGAGCCTTCAGCCTTGTCCTTCTCCCCCGCCACTTCTTCCAGGTCTGCCAGCAGCTCATCTGCCAGTGACACGACAGCACTGGGAGCACTCCTGCTCCTGCCGTTCCCATTGCAGCTGTGTTAATGTCACTTCTGTCAGGAAAATCCAATAACACCAGAGGTTTATGTCCAAAAAGGAGAAAGAGGAGTCTTGTAACTTTATTCAAACAAAGGGAGAGAGTGAACTGGGGTACACGTCTGTGGGGTTTTCTCTCTAGGTTTTGGAGGGCACAGCTTCCTTTTATCCTAAACTCCCAGCTGCATGTTGCCCTCTTCCTTTCCCCATTGGCTGAGGAACT
Source organism: Pycnonotus jocosus (assembly GCA_013400435.1). Lineage (NCBI taxonomy): Eukaryota > Metazoa > Chordata > Aves > Passeriformes > Pycnonotidae > Pycnonotus > Pycnonotus jocosus. Next base: position 56,869 of record VWYP01001852.1, on the reverse strand, counting down.
AGTGTTGGAGATAGGAAATTTAAAATGTTCACAGAATGAGCTACACTGGAAAAGACCTTTTGATATCATCGAGTACAACCATCAAGCCTTTGCCATGGGGGAAGGGAATTTGTTTCCTTCCAGGGCATTGCTCCACCAGGTGAAGGCCTGATGAGCTGAACAGTCTCAGATTGGGAGTAGCACAGAAGATACCCAAAATACATTGACCATCAAGTGCCATTAATGAACTATCAACTCCAAACAATAAACTTGCAATGGCTGGAGGCACCTGGGCTGGGAAAGGAGATAAAAGAATGAGGACCTAATTAGCATTGGAGGAGAAGAGATCTGTAGCTAACAGGAAACCAGATACTAAGAACTATCTAGCTTGGAACCAATGAACATTAAACCAATGAATTTCTATGGGTTTTGACTATATGAAGTTTGTGAAAAATCAGGTAAAATTCATGTGTCGTGGCATGACTTTCTCTGCACACCAGGGCTATGTGTGGATCAAATTATTTCTGTTGCACATCCTGGCCAGAAAAAGTAATATCCTGATTCTCTAACACTAAAAACATTGTTGGAGGGCTTTTGTTTTTCCCATGGTTTTGGTGACACTAGGAAGGTACAGCCTTCACGAACCTCATACCACATACTCTCCCCTTGAACCTATTATTTTACCCCAAAGTTCAGACTTGTGCAGACCCTTGTCTGTTTCAGGAGCCAAGCTGTCTGGACTCTGGAAAAAACCCACTACCCAATGTTAGTAGAGACTTAAGACCTCAAAGGTGTTACAGTCTACAATTTCAAAGGTGTTAACACATGCACCTTCACCCATCAAATTGTGAAGACATTGGTTTTCCTCTCACTTCTGACTGCATCACCCCTTGTGCTCCCCTTGTGTGGTTTTTGACAATTATGCCGTGTAAAACTGTGTGCATCCCTGTGGGGGGTGGACTTTTGTGTGCATTTCTCCATAACTGCCTATGGAGGCCTCCAATGAAGACCAGCTTTTATATTTCCTCCTATACTAATATTATCTTGAAAGTGTGTGTTGTTTCATTTCTAGGTTGAAAAAGGCATCAGGTGCAGAGACCTGGGAGACACTTGGTTCTGTCCATTTGAGAGACAGGCTCTGAGATGTATCACAGCTGAGCATCTTACTGAAAGCTGGTGGAATTAGGAGCTAAGTAACATTAATAACATGTTTTCTGAGTAGTTAATACAAGTGGATTGAATAGTGTGTGTAAGGGTGGCATGATTGGCCCTTAACTAAAATAGCATTGGGGTAAGAAATATTTATAGCCATGATCTGAGGGTTTCATTGTCCTATCGCCTCTGTATTCCAAATTATTCCTTGAAGACCTTCTGAAGGCAGCTGTTGAGGGAAGGGTAAATGTTTCCAAACCTGTGCTATGCAAGAGATTCATAGGCTGTCTCAGCTGACTTCCAATTAGTTCTCACCATGGTCTCAAGCAGACTTGGCACAGGATATGGGTGACTGATGGGAAAAGGCAGCACATCTGTCTTCTGCTGACTTTAACCCTTGAAGCTGTTTGTTTTTGGTGGAATATGAGACCCCTGGCACATAAAATCTGTGTTTGCTTTCCTGCAACACAGGAAAGCTGGCTCCCTGGCAACTGTTATGTTTTCATTAAGATCTGAGATTTTTATGGGGCAGAACATTTTGTGCCGTTTTGCTGCCACTTGACACCCTGATCTGTTTGTGTCACATGTCCTGTCCTAAATAGGGATTGCAAGGATTATTTCCTTCAATATGGTAGCTGGCTACTAAGAAACACCTATCAAAAGGAGCACTGCTGTAAACATTCCCCCACACCCTCTCAAATGCTCTATCCCTGCAGCTCTCTGAAGGTTCTCTTTAAACCAGGCAGAGATGGTGTTGGAATAATACCCAGGCTTTTTCCCTGGTCCTTCAAGAGGATTTACTGTAGTCTCTCTCCTAAACAGAGGTCAGACCAGGTGAAATCCACACAAAGATTATTAATGACACCTGCTGGGACAGAGCAGAAGAAAAGAGCAGAGGAGACAAAAGGGCACAAAATCCCCTCACATGACCTTGTCAGGCCCATGAATTAAGCAGCTCAGCCTCCTGACACTTCTCTGACCAAATGTAATGTTTTCAGTTGTTCCAGCTTTCTGGAAGAGCTGCATGACACAGCGACTATAGTGATGACCTCTGTCTGGACGCCCAGAGGGCCCTTTAAAAAAATTATCCACAAATCAGAGGGTACCTCTGCAGACCTAGTAGGAGATGGTTTATAGGACTTTTGGCTGGTGAGCTCATCAGGTGAAGAGCTGGAGGACTGGAGGTGGCTGCCACTCACTGTTTGCTGGTCATTCTCTGACCCTTCATCTTTCCCCTGAAGACTTTCACATCAAATGTCATGGGGGCACTCTAAAACTCAGAGCTTTTTCTTGACTGTGATAATGCAAAATTGCTTGACCACCAATACACAATATGAAATGTATTGAAAACTGCTGTATACCAGTTCAGGGACTTGCTTTTTGGCTTGAATTCCAGATCTGTTTGCTTGCAAGTGATACAAATTCTGAAACAAAGAATATGAAATGATGCATAGTGCCCTTCAGGTACAGATACCTTTTCACTGTAGGTTAAATGCAGGTTATAGAAGGGAAGGAGATTTAAGGCTAGGGTTAAGTGTCTTAAGTATGTTTTTGCAGAAAATTCAAGCATTGCTGCTCCTTTATTATCTGAGTTCTCTATATCAGTTTTGTGTACATTATTTCAAGTATCAGTTCACAGATAGGGTTTGTTTGCGTTTATTCTTGTGCTTGCTCTGTGTCATAACTTTCATACAGTTATAGGAACTAACTTGTTTTAACATTCCTGGTTGACTATAAAAAATATTTTCCCATGAGTATCATCTTTTTGGCAAACACTTATGTGAAAAGGAACTGCTGTGGAGACTGTTCTGTGCGCTTGGGAAGATTTTACTTTGAAATCCCTTCACAATGCAGAAAAAAAATTTTCAGTATCAGTCATGGCAAAGAAGGTCTGTGGAAATACAAACTTCACCCAACTGTCTGGGGTATTGATAAACAGCATTATAGTTTCCAAGATTCTTGGTAATGAAGCTGAAGTTAAGAGCAATCTTTTTCAACAGTATCTGGGGAAACCTCGTGACCTACTTGAACAATGAGGATATGCTTCTTGGTTTTGTATGGGCCAATCAGATCTTGCTTTGTGATGATGAAGTAACTGGGAAAATTTGATGCTGGCTTCTTGGGATGGAAAGTTCTGCCAGGTTCAGTTGTTATATGCTAATTTTATTAATGTAAACACTGTCTTTATGAGACTCTCAGTGTGTGACACTGTGACTGTAGCTGACTGTGACTGACTGTAGGTTTTGGGTTGTCAGGTAACATCACATTGAGGGAAAGCTGCATTTTGTCTGGGATCCTGAATGCAGTTTCCCTTGCTTTGTTTTTTGATCTGAGGTCTGTAGGAGGTCAGTGGAGATGACGGCTGGAAACAAATGAAAGTGTGCCAGGACAGAAGGCTGCAGTGCTGTAATCCAGCATCTGTTGCTGCAATGTGTGAATGCCTGGCATTCTGGGAGCTGGGACACAGATTGTTGCTAGCTCCTTCCCAAGGTTATTTCGGAAGTGCACAGAGCAGCTGGCAAGGTCTGGGGCAGGTTTAACTCTCTCGTGGCTTCCAAGTGCATGCTGCATTAAAAGTTAAGTACACATTAAGAAGCAGTTTTTTGCAGCATAAGATTTTTTTTCTTCTGTAACTCTGTGCTGACCTCAACACTAAATCCCTTGGTCACCATTTGAATGAATTACATAGTGTGAGACATGCAAAACCAGAAAATAGAAAACTGCAATGAGTTTTGATGGGGTTAGGCATCTTTTTTTTAAGGGGATTGTTGAGCAGAACTAAGCAAAATAATGAGATGTTTATTGGGAGCTAGCATTACTGTATAGCCAGGCATTAACTGCCCTGGAAACCACCTGTAGGATACAAGGATAAAAGCTTTCATCAGGCATCACTGTGCTATCCAACTAGATAACTGAGGATACAACTTGCCATTCTTCCTACAAATGCTTATTCCACAACTGCACACTGTCTGCCAATAAAATGTAGACTGTAACATCTTTTTCCTTGACATTTGATCTGAACTTTTTAGCTTTTTGGTAAACAGACTTGGTATAATGAAATATTAATAGGCAGGAGAAAGTATCATTCATATGGGAAACAAAGAGTTATTGCTACTTAATATGCTATTAGACCTGTCTTGTTCCTCTACAATTCAAATATGGTTGTGGGATTAGTTGTTGAAAAGCTACAATGTGAAGTCATGGACACAGATGAGTAAGTCAAGTGAAATAAAAAAAAGGAATAGTAACAGCATTTTTCACGGTCTCTTAAGACTTTGTACTTAGCACCCTTGAAACTTGAAATTTCCTATTTTTGCGGCATGTTTTTATTCAGGTAGAGAAAAATGGATGGGTGTGGTGAGTCACTATGGGTGCTTGCTGTGCTTAACAAAGAACTTGCTCACGGATGTCTCTCCTTTGTCTCACTTCTAGATGGCTTGAGATAATCATTATGTCATAAAAAATCTAAAGAGATGAGCAAATCGAGGCATCTAGGTGTATACAGAAGCTAAGAGTCATTGCATAAGAGGTGAGGCAATCTTTCAGTGCTCATGGTGCTTTTTATTAATTGCTTACAACACAGCATCTTCTGCTCAGTTTGCTTTGAGGCACAGCTGCAGTATGACATCTAATTCACCAAAGGCTGTTTATGCTGTTTATCCTTTAATATTGAATATGATCTTATTTGCAATGTGATTGATTTTGTTCTTGTTGTTTTAACCCTTAGGTAAGTTTCCTGTCTTTTGATAGTATCTGTCTGAAGTGTTGCTTGAGACAAGGGAATGCATCTTGGCTGGTAATTACTCTTCAGTAATCAAAACTGATTTTCTCTGTGAGTGTTGCATAAACACAGTGCTGGCCACAGCAGAGCTCAGTTTCCCCATGACCTGGTACTGTAGGCATTCCTGTATCTGATGGAAAGAGGGTATCCCACTGTTCTCCATTTCCCTGGTGTCTCCACTGAGATCTGTGCTGACTGATAAGAAGCATGAGAACAGTGTGGTGCAGCAAATTCTTTTGCAGTAGAACTGTTTATTTTTCACCTTTTCTGCCTCTAGAGGAGAAAGTTCCTTTCAGTGCTGTGTATAGAAACATCACAGGTTCATTTTATGCCAAGGGCTTATACTCTCCTAGGTACTCATGTTTGACTTGAGATGTGAGAACTGGATCCCCACATGAGGAATAAGTTGAAAGTATAAACCAAATTGTTCAGCCAGTGCAGGCTATGGTTTCCAAACCAAACTGAAACATGGTGGTGGTTCTCTGGTGAAGGTTTGTTCACTGCATTTAAATTTTTTAACCTTTTTTTTTTTCTGCTTTAGGCTCTATTCTACCCTGTTCTGAAACCTTGCAGTTTGCCCACAGGTGTTTTTATATGAGTAAATTGTAGGTCTTGGAAAAAGAAAAAAAGATGGAACACAGTTTCTGTTATTTTTAATCCTGCCTGTGCTGTAAAGGAAATATAAGCAAAATACACATTTTCAAAACACATAGTTATTGTCAGCATGTGTTGTCCAGCACCTTCTACAATGAGCAAGTCTACATTGTACTTTCATTTTTTCTCAGGGAGTCTCAGGTCTACCTTGCCAGACAGAAACCCATTAGGTACATGTGTGATGTGTAAACATTTTGTATTGCCCTTCTTCCATAAACTTGGAACTAAAAGAAATGCTGAGGCATTGACAAGTCTCAGAAGAAATTCCTGTGTTGACTTAATGCCACGCTCAGTGATACAGAAATGTTTCCAGTGTACTTTCCATAAAATTGTATACTGGATTTCTTTCTGTATGAACATGACAGAAAAGAAGAGGTTTTGTTTGCTAAAGGTCAGGTTATATAAAAAAGATGCACTGTTTTGGGGGATTCTTCTTGCACATGTGCACTTTTACTGGGTCAGATGTGGGTGGCCTGCATCGATAAAATCAAATATCTGTGTAGGCTGCTTGTGGACTGCTCAGTAAACAGCTCAAGTACTGTGTCTAGAAGTGCCTTAAAACACAGTCATGTAATATTTTTGGCTCAGTATATTGCAAAATCTTTGGTAGTTTCTTTACAATAATCTGTTTGCCTTAACCATACTCTTAGATCTCTGTAGCATTATTGGTAAAAAGTCTCTCTGGTAACTCTGCGAGTATTTTATTCTCTCTTGATCAACTTTTCCTTTCATCTTGTGTACCAAAACTCCTTAAAAGGGCTATCGTGGGCCAGATTATCAGCATATTAATGCAGCGCTCTCCTTCATAACAGCTTTCATGTTAGTTGCTTAGTCACTTTACATTTTGTTCCTCTCCTTGTTCCCTACATGTACGCAGGATGTTGCCAACAACAGGCAGCTCTATTTTCAGACACTGAAAAGTTTCACAGTTTACACATCTTTTTTTTCATTATTGATGTGACGACAACCTGATGGTTTCAGGATAGGTCAACATACAGGTAACTTGGTAAGCACCTTTTTTTGTCAGGGAGAAAGGTACAAAGATGGTGTTTCAGGAAACTGAGAGAACACCTGGAATTACTTTTATATGTATTGGGCATGTCTTTTCTATTTTTGTTTTGGCTTTGTAGGTTGTTCTTTGTTTGAAGGGTTTTTGTGGTTTTATTTGTTGTTGGTTGTCTGATTTCAGGCACATGGATTTCATAAAACAGGCTGAAATTTGACTTTGAGCTCTGTATTTGACCAGCTGCTCCTCCACAGTGATATTAACACATTGGTGATGAAAGGAAGCAAAACTCTTCTTTCCTGGTATATCAGCCCAGTACAGTGGGATATCAAGTGAAACATTTAAAAAAATAACTTGACAGCTCGCTGACTTTTTCTCCTACCTACAGCTGAGATGTTTGATTATCAAGTGTTGCCACAAAGCTGAACTAAAATATTAATATATAGTCAGTGAAGAGTAATCTTGTTGGATCTTTCACTGCAACCTTCCCTGCCATGACTTTTTGGGGGGGATATTCTGTCTGGCACAGTGGTAGAAGCAGAGAGTTGAGACTGGAAACTAAGTTTGATATTCCAGTAGTGTGAACCATGTGACAGAAGACAACAGGCACACTTTGTGTCTATTTAGTGGCACCAGCTGGAATTTGCTTTAAACTGGTGCAGCTTAAACTGATCCTAAGTGGATTTAAGCACACAGATCTTAAGTGTAGATCAAAACTTCCCTGTGTCACACAATGGTAAAGCTGGAACAATTTATCTAAGTTCTTGTTAATTTTGTCAGCCTGGTGTTGGCAGCTGTTCTTGCTTTTCTTTGTTTTATAATAGAGCTCATATTCAGCTGTAACAAATTTGATTCAGTGTGGTTGCTGTCTTTCAATATTTCTTCCACTCTTACCCATTCCTAGGCTGCCTCAGAAACCTGGGTTAACTGGAGCTGTCTGCAAGGAAGGTGCTGTGAGCTAGAACAGGCAGGGGGAGCCTTCAAGAGGCAGGTGAAAAACAAAAATTGAGTTTAAAAAGCTCACAGAAGGCAAAAGTTTGGGCCGAGCCAGTATAAAAGCTGTGCCTGGGCCAGGATCACATCACAGGAGTTCTGGACACATTTTAGCTTGTAATTTAATGAAAATTCACAGTGGAAAAGGATTTTTTTTAAAAAAATATTTGTATTAATATAGTGAAGTGTTTTGGAAGATGTACCCTGGAGGTAGCAGCCACCAAGAATTACGGATTTAAAAACAAACCAAAAAAACTCAAATCAATTTACCAGTATTTTTAGGGTAAAAGCAATGGAACAAACCCAAAACCCATTCTCTTTGATGCAAAGAGCCTTAGGTGTGATATGGTTTAGTGGCATTCATGGAAATAAATAGGAAGTATACCTGTTTTCATCATTTGGAAAATGGATATTATCAGCTCTGATTTTTCAGATTTCTTGTTCATCAAACACTGAGTCAAGAGCCAGGATGAAAATCTAACTTACTGGTTAAAGCAGTAATAACCCTCCCCACAGCTGTAATAATAAAGTTATTTTCTGATTTAAAAGAGCAGCATGTTGAAGCATTAAATTTTCCAGATGAAGAGAAGACATTAAAATAAATGTAATTAACTTAGAAGCTTCTGATTTATAGTACCAATGCTTTAGAAAAATGTCTTGTTTGGAAGTTTAGAATTAGAGTATCATTTTTATTGTGGGAAACTGTTTCTGTGCAAAACTGAAAAGACAAATTCCTTAGTAGTTTTATCATCTGTTTATTTTTCCTGCTATGATTCAGACAAATCAAAGGTTAAAAAGTCAGCATTTCATACTGGACAATCTGTGACTCAGCTCAATTAAAAAAAAATTTCAATGAGAAATAGCACTCTGGACTGCCTTTGTTACACAGAAGTCTTAAGAATTGCTGGTTCTTTTCATGCACACACATGAAAGTTTATCAGCTGGTATTTACTGTACTTTGCTTCTAGGGCTTACTGCCCTTCCTGTGGGTGCCAAGCAAGAGGACTCAGATGAACTTTTCCCACAAAAAAAGAGTTGTGGGGCAGTAAGGTCAGCTGAACTGCTTGGAAGGAGGAGTATCATCAGTCTTTTACTAAGTAAATGTGTCTTCAAACTTTACTGCCTTCACAAAGAGCTCCATAGGACATGTACAGCACCAATTAATAGTATTTAGCAACTATTGCTCTCTGAAGAAATTTCCTGATTTATTTTCCTCTGCAATCAGTTTCTCCATTGTCCTTTTTAGTAGCATGTCTGATTGCTTTGAATGAAACAGTTGCCATGTTTTCTTCCATTTACTACGCAGAGTTGATAGCATTTCATGAGCATGACTTATTATTTCCCTGTCCCTTTATTTATGTGTATGTGCTACAATAAGAAAACCCAACAAAAATGATATGTATTAAATTTAAATATATTTAGTGTGCTGAATTCTCTGGCATGCAAACTTCTGTGTGAAGGAAATAGGGTTAAATATTTTCTTTAGTAAAGGACATCTGTGTAGTTGCATATGTTTTATGAGCAAACCTATTCAATTCCACTGATGTAGATATTATTCTGCTGCAGCAGAATTCTCCAGTGTTAAACATTGCTGCCATTTAGCCTGTAGAAGTTTTAGTAGGATTTCAGATCCCATTTAAATGTTTGTTTTGTTTTTTTTCTTAGAATGTCAAAAAAATGTACCATTTCAAAATCTAAAAATGGTAGTTAGGATACAAAATACCAGTTTTCATTTCTAAGAGGATTTACACCTCTGAGCTGTTGTGGTCATTTCTTATATTCCATTTGTACAGATAAAATTACTACATTAGAAGCCTAATGAAAAAACCTTGATACACTTCTGTTGTGTAAAGTGATTCCAGTAACTGGAAAACTGAAAAAATAAATATTCTACCTAGTTTGTGATGAGTCCAAGTGTACCTCTTAACTGTTTAAAACTCAGGATTACCAGATGACAGTGATGTATATTTGCAAATTCTGCCTCCCTATTAGAAATAATGCAGTAGTGCTCTTCATATCCTTTCTAAGTTGTTTCAGAAGTTGAGAAGACTCTGGGATCACAGTATAACTCAGGTTGCAGGTTGGTATCTAGTCTAACTATAGTTCAAACTGTTCCCTGGACTAAGTGGAGCATGAATATTGTCCCATATTGGCATACCCAGAGAACGTTCCTGAGTTGTGTGCTCCAATACCTGAAGGCTGCTCAGTCAGGAGGTGCAGGAGAAGACTTTCAGAAGTAGAAACGCAGATTTTGGGCCTGTTGTCAGCTTTGTCACCCTTTGTCTTCTGCAGTCTGCTCTTTCTGCTTTTGTACCTGGAGAGTTCTCTGTCTCTGCTCAGCTGGATGTCTGACTAGGTGCAGGTGCTTCATGCCTGAAAGCCAATTTTGTATAAGGGTTTAACTGAAAAGAGGGTTAAGGAGAGGCTGCTTGAGTTTATGCATGACTTAGGTCAGCTGTCCCACATTTGGGAGCACAAGCACCAGCCAAGGGGGGCCTGTTGTGTGCAGTTAAAGTCTTTTTTTTGCTACCTTCCCACCCTGATAAACTGAGGTAGCCCTGACTGAACTCTTGCATCTTGTTCATATTTCTCTGTAGTTTGGCTCAGTCAAGACTGCCCTTTCTAAAACTGTTCATGATTTAAGCTCCAGATACTGCAGTAAAAAGCAAAACAACTGAACAAGCGAGTGATGGATCCTGAGATGAGATCATTGAGCAAGATAATGAACAACTCCTTTCAGAGATGAAATACTACTGTAATTCCAGCAATGTTCTGGCTATCAGAGTTGAGTTACTATTGCCTTGGAGGTTTTGTAATCAGCCTGCTGGAGCGCAGCCTCCTGTCTGCTAAAACACTCCAGTTTAAGCGACTGTCTCAGTGCAGTTGTGCTGCTTTGTCAGACACTTGCACTCACTGTAGGCAGAGACATGAGGGAAATGTTCTGCGAGGGGATAACCACAGAGAAGAACAGCAAATGTGCAAGGGTGAAAAGGACTCTCAGGAGTCTGGCTGAGTGGTTGCTTTGTTGCCTGGCTCTGGACTTGTTCCTCAGTTTTCCTTCCTGAACTGAGAGACCCAGAATGGGACACAGCTCTCCAGGTGTGGCCTCACCAGTGCCCAGTACAGGGGGACAGTCCCTGCCCTGATCCTGCTGGACACTGTTTCTGAAACAGGCCAGGCTGCTGTTGCCCATCTTGGCCACCTGGGCACAGCTGGCTCATGTTCAGTCACTGTCACCAGCACCCCCAAGTCCTTTTCCATTGCACCATTTTCCAACTGCTCATCTCTCAGACTGTGGTGCTGCCTGGAGTTGCTGTCACCCAGCTGCAACCTGGCACTTGATCTTGTGTAACCTCATTCTGCTGGCCTCAGCCCATTGATCCAGCCTGTCCAGATCCCTCTGTAAAGCCTTCCTACCTTGCAGCAGATCAGCATTCCCACCCAGCTTGGTGTCATCTGCAAATTTGCTAATAGTAAACTTAATCCCCTCACCCAGGTCATCATTAAAGATATTAAACAGGACAAGAAACAGGGACAGTTCTCCAGTCTTGTGCAATCTGTTGAAGCTGTAAGTTCATCAGTGAAAATCTGTGCTTGAAATGCTCATTTTTCCTCACCTAAAGAACCAGTGCTTTACATACCTTATGTTTTGTGTTTGTACTTTGGTGCTGCGGGATGCTGTAACTGTCACCCTCATTAACTCTAAAGTAGCAACTATTTTCTGTGTATGTGGTGAAGACTGAAAAAGTCAGACTATTAATCTAGACAAGGTTGAGGAAAAAAGGTTATTCTCAAATTGTTCTAACTAGTGAAGCTGCTGCTCTTTGTCTGTATACTTTGGATGAAAGACAAACAGTAGTTGGTGGGGCCTGACCAGGCCTACAATAGTCATGGAATATCTCAGGTTGGAAGGGTCCCATAAGGATCATCAAGTCCAGTTCCCTGCTCCTTGCAAGGACTATTTAAAATGAAACCATATGACTAAGAGCATCATCCAGACACTCCCTGAACTGTGGCAGGCTTGGTGCCATGACCACTTCTCTGGGGAGCCTGTTCCACTGACCACTCACTTTCTCACTGGACTACTCAGAATCTTTTCCTAATGTGCAGTCTGAACTCCCAGGAGGCAAGCTCAGCAAATGTTCGAGCAAAACAACTGTTAAGACATACTTTTGACCTAATTTAAAACACTCCTATGGGTAGTAGACACACCTGCTGGGTCTCAGAAATTTGTCTAGCTATACTTATTCACGTCTGTCTTGTCTTCAAGTATTGCCTGTTGCTGTATTTTCTTTTAAAACAAGTTTATTGGTAAATATTTCCTCTCTGATTAAATAGTTTAGGGATGACTGAATGTTGCTCTAGTTTTTCTTCTCAGTATGCCTTACCAAATGTTTCAGCTCTGTTGTTTCTACTGTATTCTACTATTAACACAGTCCTTGTGCAAGATGGTATTTTTTTCACCAGCAATTTGCTGACCCTTTTTTGTATCTCCTAATTTTTCTCATGGATCATACTTCAGAGACTGCAGGAAATTCCTAATTATGGTTAGACATAGCATTGAGTAGTTCCTTGGAAGCTTCCAGGGTCAGCTCAGATGATTTTCTACCATGGTCTGAAACATTTTTTACATTTTCAGGCTTCAGTTTTTCAGCTAGTTACTTATGCTTGCTTTATTACATGGATGCAAGAGCACTGATGATCTCTGTAGTAGGGATGGGACAAGCAATTTTGAAAACAAAATGAAGTGAGCAGTTCAGGTATCCATGATGCAGGTCTACCTAAAGCCATTTGCTTGTGTGAACACCAGTCTTAGTGAGGCACTTTGTAAAGGATAAATCAGAAGAAAACAATTCAACATACTTCAGTGAATTCTAGTCTCTGTGTTTTACTACACCTTTTTAGAAGTGTGGTTGATCTGGCCTCCAGCTTGCTGAAGTACAAAGGTACTACTAATTAGTGAGGAAAACGAATGTCAGTGTGTTGTTGCGAGGCTTTCAGAAGTAATGCTTGAACCATAGGTTTTTTTTAAAAAATATAGTTTACCCTTCTCTTTCTTTAAAGCTAAAGTAAACCTTTACCTCTTTGGAGAAATTGATATGACGCAGATTCAGGCTGTAGCTCTGATGTTGGTATTTTGTCAATTTTCTTACAGTGAAAATTGCAGTAGAGATAACACTCAGTACAGATAAAAAGAGAACTTCCAAAATTTTTCACAGACTGTCATTGAATGCTGCTTTTGTAGAGCACAACTTCAGATGTGTTTTGTAGTTCTGCTGTCTTTGTGTGAGTTTCCTGGTCTGTCTGACCCTTCTGAAGTCACTCAGTTCAAAATGGCCAGTGAGTGGATTCTGATGGTAAAGTCAAACAGATGAATATCACTATTGCATTTGTACCTGTGCCAGCAGCTCAGCTGGACTACCAGCTATCAGTACCAGCCTTTAAGAGTAGAGCTCTGGAGGTGCTCTGAGTGATGGTGCTGATGGAGGGAGGAAGGCTTTCGTGCTGTAGAAGAAGTGGATCATAAAAATTACATGTGACAGCCAGTAGGGAAACTGGGCTATTGCAGAGGCCCGGTGCAAGGCTGAGTAATGCTGAATAGCACTGGTGAAATATTGCTGCTGATACAAACAAGAGGCCTGGAGCCTGATCTTGCAGATACTTGTCTGTTTATTCTTTTTAATACAAAGAAGTAATTTATCAACAGGAGTAGCTTCAAATGTAGCTAGGAGAGCTCTGCAATAAATGACCCAGAATCTGTGTGTTGATGTGAATGTGTGCATGAAGTGCAATTAACAAACACACAGTGCAGCATGTTAGTGCAATTATTGCCTGTAAAGGAAACCATGGCCATTGAATGGGCTTTTTTCACCATCTGCAAGGTGGGGACATAACTCGAGCTATTGTATTGCTAATACCTGTGAAAGCTAAGACAGAGCACATAACAAATGAAAAAGATTTTGTGGCAATCTTGCCAATGTTTTGTGTTCCTTGGACAATGGTAAAAAAGGAACATGTTTACTTTTTTGGTAAGAGACTTTGGGCTGGGAGGAAAATTAACTGTAATTTTCCATTAAACTTTGCTTGAAGTTGGAAGAGGAAAGAAAATGGAGAGTCCTAACATCAAGGAATGCTCAGATTGCATCATACAGATTGCAAAGTTCTTAGGTTATTTTAGGTTATAAAGGGTTATTAAAGCTACATAAAATCATGTTCTAGGTAAACCACCTAAAATCAGCTATTGGAACAGGCTTACTGCTGTGTTCCCACTGATAAGCCAATTTTCATTGTAGGAATCTCTGCTAATTAAAGATAAAAAGTATTGTGCTTTCAGGGGAGCTTAAATGTGGTAGAGATTCCTTACATAAGAACTCCAAATAAGATGGTCATGATGGAGATGAAGAATAGGTGGAAACACTTTTGATGGGTGTCTGAAATATTAGGTCACTTTTGTAAGGGAAAAAACATGGGGAGGAGTCTCTGTGGAAGAAAGATTTTCTGCATTTAACAAATTAGTATTTGTATGTCACTCTGAGGACTGGATTTTCATCCTAGCTAAGGCCAACTTTTAAATTGCTGTCAATGCTATAAGAAATATGAATTTTTGACTCCTCAGTGAAAAGTTATGTCAAATGTTCTTCCTGATCACAATAGCCATACTTTAGTGCTTGGCAGAGCAGAGCTTGTGTACTGTTCCAGTTGCACAGCAGCCCTGGACTCCAAGATCCTGTTTTCATTTTCTTCAAGCAGCACTGGATGTTCAGAGTGAACAGGATGATGAATTCCTTGACATTGAGCAAATGGACAACCAAATTATGTCCAGAACATAATTACATTGCTGTAACATATGCTTTTATTTTAAGAAGGACCTTTTACATGTGCTGCTCTTGTCATGACACAGACAGAAGAGAACTTTATCTGAAAGTCTGTATGATCCACTGAATTGTTTAATCCATTTTAGAGTAAGGGCAGAACTGCTGTGCAGAGCAGTGTTTTAGCATGTGGCACAGAATGTCTTTGCAGTTTCTGTTGTAAGCATTTTGCTTGTTTGTACATTGTCCCAGGGTGGCTAAGAGAGCAATATACCTGTCTAGGAAATAACTGTTTCCTATTTCCCAAAGCCCAAAAGCAGAAAAATGAATTTTTTACCAAAGAATCATGGCTGTATTTGTATTGACTTTTAAAGTTGACTTTTCTGTGCGTCTGTAGCAAAAGAATACACTGGCTGTGTTGAGAGGGTGGCTATAGCATTCAGGAGGAATGCTGAGCTGTTAGGTTGTATAAATGAGTAATGTCTTGCAACAGTTGGCCTTGACAGCCTTACACTTTCTTAAGCGGATTTACAATCATCTAATATTTGCACACCTCCTTTCAACACTTAAAGCATCAGCTTCTCTTTAGCCACCGTAAATCTAGGGCTATTCTTTCAGGAGGAAGTTCCCCCCAAGTGATTTCAGTGACCTGAAATGCTAAGTGAGATGGCTGCACCTCTAATGACAGAGATATTTCTTAGTTCATCACCAGCTCTGTCATAAGAGAACATTTGTGTTATTTGGCCAGCAAGAGTCTCATAACAGCCATTTCCAGATAGAAAAGAGCTGAATGCTGAAGCTCAGCTTTAATTAAGTGTGCTACATCTAGCTTAGCTTCTCTAACAGGCTTAGATGAAGAAATACAAATAAGTAAAGGGATAAAGTAGAGCAATTACTAAGAGTTATAACAAAGAACCAAGTCTGGTTTCTTTTAATCATGAAATGCTTTTCTTTTTCGTGTGTGGACTTGAATATTACAGCCCTTGTGGCTCAGTTCACTCAGCTGAAGAAAAAAAAATGTTATAATGCTTCTGAAGAAGTGAAAAATAGTTGACAGAAACCTTAGAAGACTTTTTTTTTTTTTTTGGATGTTGCCACAGAGGAAAATATGGTATGGTGATGGGTATGGGTGAATTTTTGAAAGGTTAGCACTTAGATGGTTGCTGCAAGGCCAATTACAGTTGCTTTGGGTTTGATCACAAAGAAATCTGGAAATTTGTTATGGTCCTATGACAATGCAAGTTGTGGTAATTTGTTACCAGAACTCTCTCATGCTGTAGTTTTCACATTCACTCCTTCATATGGCAGTTGAAAATTACAAAAAGAAGGCCAACAAAAAACCTCCAAATGAATATCAGTTGTAGCTAAAAGTATCACTGAAGTGCTAAAATTCCCAAGAATTTAGAGACCATGGAGAAACACCATGATTTGATTCAGATGTTTCCAGACTCTGGACAGTGGCCCGCTTCCAAACTTTCCTCTTTGTTATCCAAATTTTAATTTCATGCTTTGTAAAGTTGCTGTGAGATGCTAATTATTACCTCGTGGTCAGCTTTGGACCAGGTCCGATAGTGCTGTGGTCCCAGTGGTTTGCAGGAGCATAAAACACACTCCAGTGCTTTTTTCCATCAAACCAGGTTCTTGCAAGGAACATACCTTCATGTTCCCAATGTATTCTAAGCAAGAATACTGAGCAAGGAGAGATGAAACACAGATGCTGCTGTAGGGCAAGAGTCCATTAAAAAAAGGGAGAACACCATCATCAAGAAAGTTCAGCAGCATGGATTCAGCCTGTCTCTTATTTTTCCATTCTCCTGGTAGTGAAATAATTGCAGTAGCTATTTAAATATGTACTAGGTCTTTCTATCATGTCCTGAGGAAATTAGAGAAGGGTAAGAAACAGAGAGGCATAGTCCAGAGGAAAATGAACAATGGAATAGCACAGAGGGAAGTCACTGTCTACTTAATTTCACTCTGCTGCAAACTGTTGAGGGCTTTATAGTTTGACGACAATGACAGAGCTGTCATCACTCCCCACTGTCAAACTTCAGACTTGTGCTTTAACTAGCTCACCACTGGCAGCATAAAGAGGAGGTTGTGATCAAGTAATGTGTGATGTCTTGTGACAAAGCTGAGGTACACAGAACGCTCTGCAGTTGTACAAAGAATCATGAAAATATAAGGAAAAGAATCCCCGATGAAAATGAGGACATGGGGTTTTTTTATTTGCTTAGGAGTTAATTGTAGTTTTTTACTTCTTTTGACTTGCACGTGGCCGAATTTAAATGCCCTTACACACCAGTAATACACTTAATTTATGGATCTGAAAAACTTGGTTGTGTGGAGCTTGGTACAGCCTGTTTCAAGTGATCGAAAGGGAAACTCTAGTGTGAGGCTTTTCAGCACCTCGGGCTGTAATTGTCACTGGTGTGTGTTCTCATTTAATGAGGCATTCAGTACTTTATCACAGAAATGGGAGGCTTGTGCACAGTTTGTACCACTGAAATAATTGCCAAACGTGTTCATGCTTGGCAGCTGAATGTTAACTAGTGGTGACCTGTCCTGATGAAGCAAACAGCTGGCTTTGCTTGACATGCTGGAAAAGAATATATTTTATTTTTGTTACAGGTTCAGAAATATCAATTAAGTGTTAGAAATGTGCTTAAGGCCATGAAAAGGCCACTTTGATCCAGGATTCCTTGTTGTTTGGACTTGTTCAAGTGGTGAAGTTTGATATGGCCCCTTGTGGGGATAGCCTGAATAGGAATAACTGTATTTTAGACAACAATTATTGTTTTCCTCAATACACTTGATCATCAAGGCATAGGTTTTCACATTGAGGCATTTCAGTGCTCTTGTCCTTTTTGCTTGAACACTGGATTTATTTCACAAGGCAGAAATGATAAGATGCTTACAGAAGTGATGTTACACACTGGAAGCGTGCATTGTGTGGAAAAAGGAAGGAATCAACTTCCCTGAACATCTCAGATTGGCCTGGGAATCTTGGGTTTGGTGAAAGGAGGTGAGAAGAGTTGGGAAATTTGGAGTTTTAAAAAAAATGGTGTGTGATTAAGATTTTGAGAGACTCTATCTATGTAAGTTGTATCAGTGACGTGGTTTCCTGGGACTGCTCCTTTAATGCAGCAAATTCGTGATTTTAGGAAAGAAAAATGGGATCTACAGAGAAAAGACTGAAGAGAGATGTGAAGAAAAAAAAAAACCCACTGAAAGGGTCCAGGTGACATTGTAAACCACCAGACCATGTCTGAGTGCTTTATCATGTCACTAAAACTCCCCCTTTCTAGTTTAGTTTATATGCTTCATGGAAATTGAAAATCTGGCCTTGAAATATATTTAGAAATCTCTCAGGATTTATTGGCTGATATTACAGTAATGTTTTTTTTTTTTCCCTGGGCTTAACAAACACCTCCAAAAAACCCAACCCCTCAACTGCCTCAAACCACTGGTGTCTTTCTATCCTGTTCTTGTCAGTGAAATAAAAATCTTTTTATTTGACAGGAAATCTGCTAAATAAAAGTACCCAAAGCAAATCAATCCTTCCTAAAAATTCTGGAAACAAAATGGAATTGGATATTGAATTGTGGCCTCCTGCCCATATTAGGAAATCAATTACAGCTTTTCAGAAGCCAATCTATTTAAAAGTCAGTTAAATTGTTTACTTTTCTATCCAGGTCATCTCTTTCCTGTCCATTGCATTCTGTCACAGTTATCACTGGTTGCATCTCACCCCATGCTCATAACAAAATATGTCATACATCATCTCATACATAAAATGTTTGGATTTTCCATTAAAAGTGAACAGCCAATATAAAATAAATGCTTTCATTCAGCAAATAATACAAACAAATATTATTTGATAATAATATTCACAAAAGCAACTCACAGGATTACTGATGCCTCAGCCTGTACCATCAAGGAGCACCCACAAAATACTCGCAAAATGAGACTATGGTCTAAAATTCTGTAACAGTATATTGCAAGGCAAAGACCTGGTAAATTTGCCTTATGATCTGGCAAAGTTTTCCTGTGGACTTCTCTGGATAACGTGAATGCTAATGGCTGTCTCTTCAACTTTGAGTGACAAAGGTAAAGCAAGGACAAAATGCTCTTTCCTCATTCCACTAAAAAGATTTTCATGCTCTGTAATGTCACTGTAGTTTGCTTTGATTTTTCTTCCCCAGGAAATGTCCAACTGATTAATGTAATTATATTTTACTGAAATCAACTGTGATTCACTCCTATTAGATTTCTGCTTTGCTACTTCATCATATGAAGCCAAAGCTTATCATTCACCCTCTCAGTTATTCTCTTTACCAGTCCTGTATTTCTTATTCTGATGATGACACATGCTCAGTGTAATTAATAGAAACGTTTCCTAGCACAGAGAAAGGTCTGCAGGTGGTGTGCAAGAGCATTTAACCTTTGAGTTCATTGGAGACAGGGTGATGGATAAAGTGATTTAAAATATTTGTAAAGTAGTATGAAAGCAGCAACAGTGCAGTATATTTTGGCAGGAGATCCCAGGCCTATCTAGCAGTACATATCTGACTGAGCAGTAATACAATGATTCTGCTTTCTCCTCTAAACTCTGATCTGTGCTGTGGATATCCATTTCCTCTTTGGGAGCCCTTTCCTATGTCCCTTTTACCAGTTCCATTTTAATAATCAGGGTGTTGCTGCAGGTAGATGCCCACAGGTAGGTCAGTGAAGCACTGGTGTATTTTAGTAGGGTTTTTATTGCCACCCTGTAGCATATAGCTGGTTCACAGGGTTTAGTTTAGTTTAGTTACTGAGTCTACTTCTCATTTGCTCTTTTGATACTGTTTACCCCACAAAGTGGGACCAATACTGTGTTACTTTTTTACTTCCCCTTTCCAAGCTGTCTACATACCACCAAATATGGAAAAAAATGAGTTGCCTCTGATTTTTATGGTCTGGGTAAAAGTTGGCAGGGCATTATTTACTTGTGCTCTATACAGTTCCTTGAAGATGCGTTTCCTGATCTGTTGAATCCAAATTCCTCTTTACTTTGCTTCCAGTGCAATGAGTGGGTGACTTCATCCTGTTTCCCTGCGGCAGAAAATACAGAAAATAAAATCCTGTGCCAGAATCTTTGAGAACTAATCCTGGCTATCCTACAGTCATGTTATGCATATAAGGTTTTTGTTGCTTCCTAATGGAAGCACAACATGATGGGCATTGTAGCAACAGAGAGTCATTGTCCTGGAGAGCTTAAGTTGAAACAGATGTGTTAGAAGTGGGGGAGGAAGAAGAAAGACACAGAATAGCAGCATGGTTTTCCCAGATTTGCATGGCTGGCAGAAACTTGGACTAGAACTCAAATCTCAAGGCCCCTAGCTCATTGCTTTTTTTGGGCTGGATCCTGCTCTCTGTTTATACCCCTCATGACATCTGTCTCATTTTTGAGACTTGCCAGGTAGGTTGAAGAAAAGAAATTAATGGGACATTACCACTGCAGTATCCCTAAGTTCCCAAAACCACAATTACCACTTTTTTTTAAGGGGGAGAATTAACAGTGGTTTTTTGTTTTGAGGGGGTTTTTTTAGCATCCAGTTTTGCTGAAATATTCCAGTTACAGGATTGACTATGCATGACTTGTATGCAAGCATCAGGTAGGAATGGTTTTACAGTCTGGGATGCATTTTCCTACTCTGAAATTTTCAGCTCTGTTTTCATGTTAGCAGTGTAGCAACTTGCTGGGAGTGGTGGGGAAGCCAGTCACAAGAGTATTGCATTTTCTGTTGCTTCTGGTCCCCAAGGTCTGGCAAGCAGGAAGGCTCGGGTTGCTACAAAGCCCTGGTCTGTGTTTGACAGCTTGGTTCTGGCTGAGAGCTGGCAAGGGTTTTGGCAGCCTCTCTGAAAAGGATTTGAATCCCACTGTGGCCTTAATGGTAAATGCAGTGTGATCCGGTTCCGCAGAAAGTTTCTTTCCCTGTGTAACCAATTACATTTTCTTCCTGCTCCACAGTCTGCACTGTTTGATCACAATTGCCTGATGGGGGCTTGGGTGGGCAAGGGGAGCTTGGGTGAAACAGGGCTCAGTAAGTTTTATCATCACACAGCTCCTCTGTTCACTTACAGGGACTAGTCTGTCATTTATTTTCAGCAAAAGTTTTACCTTAGAGTCAGAGATTCACAAAATACAGCCTCACAGACATTTATTGTAACATCCTAGCCTGGGGCAGGGGGAAAGTGACTTAGCAGGAAAAAGAGTTAAAAAGAAGAGAAGCTTTTAACTTGTTAGTGCCTGGAATTTCCTGTGAAAGACTTGGTGTAGATGAGGCATATGATGCTATTCCTCTATCAGCCACTTTTTGCATGGAAAACGCTCCTTGCAGGTCTCCTTGTAAGTGGAAAATTTCTATTTGTTTGCTGCTGCCTAAAAGTCTTTCAGAACTGCTTCTCCCTAAATAGAGATAAACACATCTCTAGTAGCAAAGATAGATGTTCAGAAGAGACACATGAGGTTGCAAAGGTGGTCAGATATATAAGGAAAGGAAACCTGAAGGTACTTTCTGATGTGTAATTTCTGCTTAGTATTATTTATCTGGTTGCTTAGTCTCACTCGCTAGCTGTTGGGATTTAGTATGCATTCTTATCCATTAACTTCTGTTCCCCCATACCTGATACAGACAGTGATGCACAGTGTGAGGCAGGTGTGAATCACTGGGAGCCCCTGCCAGATCACTCCCTTGTTTTCAGCATTTGCTAAATGGTGGAATTGAGGATTGGCTTAAAAATGCTTCTGTCTTCAAAGACTGAAAGGCATCACTTCTCTCCCAATGAGAAAAACTGCATGACCAAGGCCTTCTGAGAGCAGCTGCAAGTTTCTTAATTTTGGAGATACCAGGTGTGATCTCAGTTTTGCCATCTTTGGATCTGGATGTCTGCCACAGGAACCTTCTTCCACAGCACTGAAGAAGCTGGGGAGCAGCAAGTGTTGAGTGTTGTAGCTTACTTGTGAGGGCCAAACAATAACCTCCGTGCTTGTAGTACGTACTGCAAAAATGAGATTAAATTAAAAAGAAAAAAACCCGAACAATCCAATATAACCTGTATGTTGGGCCCTTTATATGTTTATTTAATACTAAATTCACAATAATTAATTCAAAAAATTAATACAAAATTTAGCTCTGGTTAAAGTGCATGATGAAATAGTGGGGCAAAAAAATAAGGGGTCTGTCAGTCATCTCTCCTGGATTATACTGCATGAAATAGTAGTCCCCACTGTTTTTGTGACTTTAAAGCATTATTCTGAGTAGTTAAGGAAGGGGAGCATTTTTTCTTCTAGAAGAAATAGCCTTAATTACCTCATTGTTATAAGTGACCTGTTTCGTTTCTGTGGCTACTTGCCTAGAGGAGGAGGTCGTTTGCCATGACACTTTGATAAAACCTCTGGAATTAAAAACTTTGAGTACACAGGTCATCAGGCATACATTAGGTTCTGGAAAATACTCATAAAACTAAATGAGGCATGTGGAGATGAGTGCAGCAGCCTTTATTGCCATGATTAGTTATCCAGTTCTGTTACTTCATTTGACGCTTTGATTCCACGTAGCCTCTGCTCATGGCATCACCTCCACTCACTGCATCTATTTTGTGTCATGTTGAGGAAATTGTGACAGCAGCTTAAGATAGACCTCTGTGGCAAGCAGAATATAGATGCTTTAAAACATTCAAATGTAAAAATCCTGTTCTTGTTGGCAGAGTTATTCTTGGGTAAAAGGTCTTGATGAAGAGGGGAGTATCTATAGGGAGCTCTAAAGGGAAAAAGAACAGATGACAATGGTATTGCAAGAGAAACCCAAGAGCTAGTTGAGGGTTTTTTTTCTGCTGAAAGGTTTTTATTAAGCACCTGGAAGACATAAAATACATTTCAGAAGTACCCAGAGTTAATTGACTGGCCTTGAAAACAGCTTGTATGTGGGAGAAGAATGGATGGTTACTACAATGGCTTTTATGTATAGGACAGCTGAAAGAGGTTCCTATTAATGCTTGATCCAAAGGGAGTGTGCTGAGTGGCAAATGGGGCTTTTTGAGTCCCAAGGTAAAAGCCTTACTTTTGCTATTAAAATCAGATGGCTCAAGAACTCTCTCTAGTATTTTGAAGTAAATGCCACTGTTTGAGATAGAAGTCTATCTGTCAGTCATGCCCCAGGATGCATCCAAGAGAAAGGGAGAGATGACTCTGGACCGCTGTGTTTTCTGTTAACACTGAATCTGCTGCCAGAACTGTCTCTTGAATCACCTGTTGGAGTTTGAAGGCTTTAGCTGGGAGATCCTCAGGTTTTCCTTACCTGTAGTTCCTGTGAAATGCATTATGAGGAATGGCAAACACTGCTGCAGCTTTGAGTGCTCAGCTTCCCAGTACTCCAGGGGTAGACAAGCTTACCATGAAAATGTGATGAAAATAATTGGCATCAGCAATCCACAAATATGGATGGGATTGCATCCTGTCTTTTCTGATGAGGTAGATCTCATCCTTTGGCTTTACTCTGTAAGTCCTTACTCAGTAAGACCAGATTTCAGTACTGCAAAACAATGCATCATGCATTAAAAATGAAGTGCAGCAAGAACTGCTAGTGAGACATAGAAAGCAAACAGCCCACTAGCAAAAGGCATCTGAGCTGTAACCATTGGAACTTTAATTTCAGTTTCTTTTAGTCAGGACCACAGTGGAATGGAAACAGTAGAAAACCAAGCCCAAGTGATCCCTATTTTGGGGAGGCACTGAACAATTCTTAAACTATTTTTCCCCCTGGATGTCTAACTAGACTAACTGCAGAGATATGCCTTAATACATGGTTGAAATAATCCAGATATTTACTGGTATCACCAATAAAATAAAACTTTAAAAAGCAAAATGAAAGAAAGCAACAGCAGCCTTAATAAAAGCATTTTCAGTGCTAGAGCAATAAGAATGCATCATAACACTGACAGAAAGATGGTGAGTCTCCTGGAAGGATTTAGGGGATATAAATATTGTGTACTGCATATGTCAATCAGTATTGTTAATACATCATAATACATCAGTCAATGGCACACTGACAGGGTAAGCTATTCAGAGGGGGAGGAAATGAAAACTTATCTAGAAATATCTGTTGCAGTAGTAAGATGTTGGATGTTATTCAGCCACTGATGCAGCCTACTTCCATCTGTCCTTGAATGAAGCACTGATGGATATTCCAGGATCACACTTAAATTATTGCAGAACATAGATATTGCAGGGAATGTCCTGCAAGGAAATAATCTGTGGATTTACCAAAGGACTGAGGTTCCCCTGACATACAATGTGTTGGTGATAGGAGGTCCAGATTTTGTGCAAGTACCATATATTCAAGACACCCAGTCCACGACAATTGGTATCATGATGATACAGTAATGCTAGAAAGGATACTTGCACCTGCAAGAATGTCTGAGAAAAGGTGAGATTTCCGTGATGTATGAAATTGTATGCTTCATTTGTAAGGCATTGTGCAAATCCTGATAGTAGCAGTCTTGACACAGTAACTTGATTGGATGAATTCAAGATATTTTAGTGCTCCTTTTTGACCCACTCTTCAAAACAATCCTTCAGTAATAAGGAATAGAATAATTTGCTTCTATCACTCTTGCTTTTGCTCACTAATGAAAACTCACAAAAAATGCTATTTGTGAGTTTTTTTAATGTCTTGTCCAAGTCTTCAAGAGCTAAATTTTTAATTTCTCCCTGGTGACAAAGCCTGTTGTCTTGTGCAGGAGTGTGTTTTGTGGGTGAATTGGGTAACAATTGTCTTTAGCTTTTGATCTCTTGCTTTTTTGTTCTGGGTATGTTCATCTTAACTTTGTTGCCCTTTGCACCTTCAATGATGTAGTTCATGCAGTGGGGCTTGCCACTTCAGAGCTTGAGTCCAAGAGGTTGGGACTGACCTCTGGGAGTCTGTGTTGGGGTTAAACATGTTTTTTGTTAGATCCCTTCTCCTCACATGCCACCAGGGTAAAATACAGTGCAATGGTTGTATTGGTTTTCTCAATTGAAAAAAATACAGACATTTCCTACTGCAAATTGTTTGAGACACTGACTTCCTATCCCTCTGTGCTTGTTGTTTACTGATCCAATGCAGCAGTGACTGACTCAGAGGGTGATGTCTGGCTGCAGATGTCAGCAGAAGTAATTGCTGTGATAGATATGGACTTGAGCGTTTTTAAACAGACACAAATTGTGCCTTGTGCAAGAACTGTACCTGTACATTCTATAAAGGGTTTTTGTTGCAAGAAAGCATAGGAAGGAGAACATGGTTGCCTGAGGAGGATGCGCTCTGTGGTGTTTTCATATTTCTCCTCAGAGATCAGCCTTGACAGGTGAATGAGCGTCCTCTGCACAGGACGTGCAGACAGCTTGTTAGAAATCATGGGAATTGCAAAGCACAGACACAGTGGCACATAATTTCATTGTTTAGGGTTTTCTGAATTCTTTACCTGCTGCCTTAACTGTTAAATCCATCACATTTGATGCAGTCATCCCTGCATATTATTCCAGGTTCACTGCGGGCTGCTGTTTTTCCCTTGTAAATTTACTGCTGCTTTATGAGGTGGCTGTTTCTGTTTTTCCATCCAGCCTATTGAGAGCCCATTGAGTAAACTGGAGCTCCTGTTTACTGTTGATGAGGAACATTCACTCACTTCTGAGTGACTTGAGAAGATTGCTTGGCCAATGATGAACATCTCTGAGCTCTTAGGGCTTGTTTTCCTTTTCCCTACTTCTTACTTTCTACTGCCTTTTTCCTACTAGTCTTCTACTGCAGCTACTGCTATTTTGCCCATGAGAGTGAAGTTGCTCAGTCTGCATCTTTGACTAGAAGGTGAGACTCTACTCAAACATCAGATAGCTGGAGCTT
Organism: Pycnonotus jocosus; assembly: GCA_013400435.1. Classification (NCBI taxonomy): domain Eukaryota; kingdom Metazoa; phylum Chordata; class Aves; order Passeriformes; family Pycnonotidae; genus Pycnonotus; species Pycnonotus jocosus. The sequence goes on along the minus strand of VWYP01001852.1, from coordinate 31,573 downwards.
AATTCTAAATTAAGTTCTGTTTGCATTCTTGTGTATATACATTTTATCACCAAAAATTAATCCTGACACCCAGTATTTTGGGGTTTGCTAATTTCACCTTGGCTGCTCCAGCTGCTAAATAGACAACCAAGGTGTTTTCTGTAATGTATCACAAAATGTAAGTGTAGATGTTAATTTTTAAGGAGAAGAAATCTTGTTTTGCAATGTCAGTGTTCCCAAGAGGTACAGGCAAACACCCTTTTATTTCTATGCGAATTTCAGCTTCTAAGAAGATCCCATTATTTGGGTTTTTTAAAAAAAACCCCAAAATTATTTTTGCATGGCATCAAGTACTCTGCAAAATGCCCATTATAAAATTTGGAAGAAAATGCATGTTATATTTGAGGGTTCTACTCTCTATATAGAAAGGAACAGAAGTAAAACTTTCAGTTCTAAACTGTCCTGTGCAAACAGGATCCAGAATTTGTTGCTTTGAACTGTGTTCCATAATAGTAAATCAAGATTCACTGATGGAGTGACTACATAAGGAAGTGGGTTTTTTTTAATTTTTATTTCTTCCTACAAGGGATGGCAGTAGGTAAGGATACATTTGCTTGTGTTCTGTGCTTCTGACCAAAGATACAAGGTCAGTTACCTTCTGCCTGTCCTGTGAGTCCAAATGAAATTTGTTTTATAGCTGGGAAAGAATAGTATGTTTATACTAGTAAGGGCTAGTTCCAAAGTGATCTTGGAGAAAAATTGAAAGATGTTTAGGAAATCAAAGCCAAGTGGTGTAATCTAATCTGAGATCCTGGCAACAGCCTTGTGAAAGAGTCAAGTCTTGTACTGAGTGAGTGCTTTAACAAAAAACATTAGTTTTAAAGCCTTGTGTTGATGTCCCTGATCTTGGTTGTCTTGTTTCTACATTTGTGCATCCATTTGCACCACTTTATCATCACTTTATCCTCTGAAGCTCTGTTTTGTTCCTTCTAATGTTTTCTCAGTTCTAAGGAATTAGTATAATTTGAAGCACATATTACATGGGTGACTGTCTTTTCCTCAGTCAGGAAACAGTGGAATCAGCTTCCTTCTGTGTGTCCAGAATAATCCTGTTTTGTTTTTCATAATAATTTTAGTACAGCTCTAGACTCAACAATATGAACTTGAAGGAAGTAGACCAGATAAAATTGTTTGGACTCTTATAAGAGGAGAAGAAATTCTCTGCTGAATACTGACATCCAACCTAAACATGAGGGTTGCTCTGAGCACTTGCACAGAAAGAAAGAGAAGTGATGAAAAGCCTTTTTCTAAAAAAAAAAAAATATTATCACCTTTCTTGGGATTTGATGTATGACACACATCTTGAGTCCTACATTAGTCCCAGATATCCAGACTGGAAAACAGAACATGTAGCTAGGAATTATGATATTGAGAGCAACTATTGTTGCATGTGAAGTTCAGTTGTCAAGCTCAGGGATGGAGCAAGTCATAAGGCAGGGACAGCAAAAAACCCAACAAACTTGTAAGGAATATTTTGCTGCAGCTGGGGGAAGTGAATATGTAAATGGAAGGGTACCCACTGGTTTTTTGAGATAAAATGATTCCCAGCCAGACAGTTAGATTTTTGATATTTGATTGAGATTTGAAGACCCAGAAACTATTCAAACATTCTTGATGACTTTGAGTAGAAGTTTCCTGTATATGGAAGGAAGAACTCAACAATTTTCAAACAATTTTCAACATGTCAGGTTTTGGCCCTGTCTCTGAGCACTTGTCTGTGTTTTATGGCTGTTAGTGTAAGCAGCTTTACTCATTTGTGGATCATCTTGCAGAATCTGTCCCAAGGGAAACAGTAAAGATTTAAGACACTGTTCTGGGTGCTGTCTCTTAATTCTGAGTGTGGTCTGTCCTTTTCTTGCTGAGGACTAAAGATACACAGGAGTATATTTATTCAGTGAGCTGTACTTGTGTTTTCTACCTTGTGGCCTTAAATTTTGATGACACTTGCTATTTGAAATTCCAGTTCTTTCCTTATTGTCAGCTGTACTATTGGATAAACAAAGGAAATAGTGGTAAGCCAGTACTCAAAAATATCCAACAAAAGTTCAAACACTAGGGTAAAAAGAATACTGCCTCTTCCAAAATAATACAGGCACTGGGGGGATGTGACAGAGTTTGCCTCTGAGTGAGTTAATGATAAAGTGAATTGATTTCCATGAAAATGAGAGTAAGAAATTATTGTCCAGCTTGTTCTTTTGAGGAACCTAACCAGTGAGAATAGGATGAGAAGATATTTCCTGAAATGTAAAGTGAATTTTGTACAGTCTTCTCTGTTGGTATTCAACAACAGAATGTGCAGGGGCAGCAGATGTCTCCTGGGTTTAGTTACATGGGGAAGAAAAGTGGTTGTTTTTCCTGCTTACTTAGACTTTAGCCCACTTTGCTCACCAGACTGCACAGATGTCTTCGAAGAAGTTGTGTTCACAAAGGCTGATGTATATGTATATATGTATCTTTACATGGATAGTTGCCTCAGGGACATGTTTGCCCAGAGCAGGGAGATTACCTTTGGAACTGCTTGCACTTGGCCAAGGGTATTGCATGCCTGAGCAGGGCCAAACTGTCTGTGGCAAATGCAGATTTCCTTCTTCCTGTTTGATTGTTTGGTAAAGTGTTCCTAGTTTTTGTTATTAAATGTTCTGGAAAAAACCTGTTGCTCTTCCAGAGGCAAAGACTCAAACTCTTAGTTCCCTGCCATGCGGAGGTCAAGCCTTTGAAGTGTCTCAGTAGTAGGTTTGGTATCTAAGGAGTTATATAGAAGCAGTTCTGACATGAGCTGGTACCTCCTGGCACCTAAACAGGCTTTTCTTTGCCTTAATTGTGAATTGCACAGAGCTGGAGAAACTATTTCCAGTTACAGGCCTGCTCCTACTGTTTTTTTCCTAACATAGTTAATGAATGACTGAATATTGATGATGCACATGTAAACAAGACAGCTCAGGCTGAAGGATTTCAATGCTCATAAAACTGCAAACATGAACTGGTTTTTGCTCTAAAACTCAACTTTAGAAGAGTATCAGCTAGCAAACCATAAACAGAAAGAAAGAACAGGAGCAAGTGACCACCCATAAGCCAAGTAAGGAAGGAAAACTCATTACAAAGGGTCTCCTCATTGCTACTGTTTGTAATTTTGTATTGATAGCCAGACTTCACATGTGCTGTTGTTCAAGGATGTAAGTGGCTTTGCAGCTCAGCTTCTGAAAGCACCTGCATTGTGAGGACAAGGCTGTGAGCTGCCTGTTGAGCAGGAGCAGGTCTGGCACAGGACCAAGGGGTCTGTGTTTACCCAGTGCTGCAGCCAGCAGTTCCAGTTTGCCCTGCAGCTTGCTTCCTGTGTGTCCCTGTGCTTAGGAAGTACATTGTGCCACTCTCCTTTCTCTACGGTAGCTGGAAATTTCCCTGGGGTTACTTCTTTCTTGAGAGAACAGCACAGTAACAGAGCAGTAATTTCCTATAATTTAAACAAGAGGTCTTGTGTCTTTATATGGCTGTTGTTCAGATAAAGGCAGAACTGCAGAGATAAAACTTATAGAAGTGCCTGGGTTAAATTTTTGTATGATGTCGATAAATGTGACGCATAGAGTGAGGCTGCCATGCATGCAGCCCCCTCATCAGAGCAGGCATGGTCCTTGATGGTGGAAGGCTTTCCAGCCCACTTTAAAATGTTTTTTCTAGTGTGTCATTCTGGCTGCTCTCCCTCTGAGCCTGAATTTGGCAGCAAGCAAACTGAAGGCCAGCATAGGTATCCTGCTGTGCATGTGTTTAATTCAGTCCTTCTCACCATCTAAAGTTTGTGCACGTTTATTTTCTCTTCTTGAGCAGCCATGTATGATACACCCTGTTTATCCTTAAAAAATTACATTGGCAGAGAGTCAGCAAGACTCAGTGGTTTCTTCAAACTGGTAGGGCTCCTGGGAGATGCTGAATTTTGGTGGGGTGCAGCATGCTGATCCAGATGCTGAGGACCTCTGTTGGCCAAATCTCTCCATTTGGCAGGGAGATCACAGGAAGGAGTTTGCTCTGCCTCCTCCTTGCTTTATCTCTGTGGATTTCTTTTCCAGAGGCAGAAGCAGGGCCCAGCCCTCATGCTTAATGGCTTGCTTAGTTCTCTTTTCTGGCTGGATATCTCATGAAAAGCTGAGAAGCTGAGGAAAGTGCCTTGGGTATTCTCCTTCATAAATGTACAGATATCTGGGCTGACTGCTGTAGGCCCCAACCCTTCCTGCATTATTAGTGGGAGGCAGAGCTGAGAGGTTTGATTCAGTAGGGGTAACCAGGTACCTAAATTATTTTGTTTCTGTTAAAAGTAGAAGCTTCTCCAGTGCAGTGGTATCCCATTTATTACTGCTGCAAGCTATGACATGTCACCTGCTACACTATGTAAATATTCTTCAGACCTCATCTATGGAAAACCCTGACAAATCTGAAGAATAAATCAGAAAACTGACTGCTTTCAAAAGGTTGTACCTATTCTTGTGGTACTGAGGATTTTTTAGTGCTTTCACATTGGGTGGAGCTGGAACCAGAAAACACAGAACTGTGAGAAATGGGTCACAGAAGGGAAGTTGGTAGGAGTGTGTCTACATCTGTCCGACCTCCACTCATAAGATGCAGAGATTCTCATGCAAAACATTTTTCTAACTTCTACAGATCTTCCAGCCCCAGTGATTAGAGGAACACCACGTGCCTGGTACATGTAGCTGAAAACGTGCAAAATTTTGTTGTTAATGTGTACACTAGCCTGAATCCAGCTTCGGCTTCAAAATGAGATGTTGTGCCATCTTCAACTACCATTATTAGTAATTTTTTCTTATGATCTCATTGTGGTACTGTATTAGAAACTGCTTTTTGTCTCATGATGGGGATCTGAAAGAAGAGACCAGGAAACACAGCATCTAGGATTTTCCGAGAGGCTGTTTCCACCAAAAACCAATACTGTGGTGAGGTGGAAGGGAGGACGGAGGTTACACATCATTCACTGCCCTGAGTATGGAGAAAAGCAGAGCGCAGCCTCATGATGCCTGAGTCACCCGGCAGCAGGCATCACTACTGCCATCCAGGGAGCGGACAGCAGCGCCCCAAAACCCAATCACAGCTGCAGTTTCCATCCTAATTCCCTGATTCCTGCTGTGCACTTGGGTCAGAGCTGGGCCCTTGGACCCTCGTTGTGCGGGCCCACTGGTGGGTAAAATCCCGAGTCCTTGAGGAGCGCTAAGCCGTGCTCGGCTGCAGAGGTGCTGTGGGAAGTGGATGAGTCGGGGCTGCTCGGAGTGCGTTCCGCCGACTAAAGCTGCATCACAGGCACGCAGGAGAAAGGAGAGGGGGCGGCAAAACTCTGCGTAGAATATCGTGCTGTCCGTGTGTCCCCTTGGAGCGTGGCAGGGTTNCCGCGGGCTGCCCCCGGCGCGGCTCCCGGGGCACCGCGGCAGCCCCCGTGGGATGGTGGCAGCCCCGCCTGCGCACAGGTCGCCTGAGCGGCTGAGGGAGGGGGCAGCAGAAGAAACTTGTGAGCGCAGCCGGGCTGCAATCAGCCGGGGCCGGTGCCGAGCGTGCCCCGAGCCGCCGCCGCGTGTATGGGGCAGCGGGGCGGCCCTGCGTGAGGGAGGGCGGGCGGCCGGAGCGCGGTGCGGGCAGCGCTGGGTGAGTAGCGAATACCGCCCGTGCCGCTGCTGCCGTGCGCAGAACCCCGGGCTCTGTGTGTGTGTGAGAGACAACTGATCGTGTCTGCTCTGTGCGTGTGTGTAGGCATCTTTCAGTGTTCTGTGTTGTTGTTTCTTACCAGTGCTAAGTACTTCCGAACGGGATCCGTTTGTGTTGGTTTCAGGGGCACAGGCTGAGTGTGGGTCATCTGACTACTTGTTGACTTGAATGTAAGTCAAAGCCCTTTGTGCTTTCTGCAGTCTTGGGTTTGTGATGGTTGTCTTGGAATCGTCTTCCTTCTATGTAAGTTTCTGTAGCAGGATTTGAGAGATAAAGTCCTCATTGGGACAGATTTTGAAATGAGGATTTTCCCTAACTCTTTTGTGATTGCAGTCTTCCGTAGGTTTTTAGAGCCACTGAGCGGATTTCTTTTTAATATAAGGGAGTAGTTGTCTCTTTCCTTCACTGGGAAGGAAATTGAAGGTAATATTTGTCTCTGTTCTTCCTTTGCAGTAATATGCATGTATGTTGTCAGTTTGGGAGTTTTCTTCTTCCAGCAGGGTGGAGAGTATTAAANCAGGGAGCCCGGGACGGCTGCCGGCCGGTGCCCCGGCGCTGGCATTCCCGGAGCGTCTGGAGAGGCGGGCGCGTTCCTCCCGCAGCGCAGCCGGCGGCGCGCCCCGGGGCTGCCAGCTGCCCGTGAAACCCGAAACCCGGGGGCTGGCCCTGCGAGGCCGCCCCGGCCCCTCGGCCGGCGCACACAACACATCGCACATTATCCATCACCCTCNCCCCGGGCTCTGTGTGTGTGTGAGAGACAACTGATCGTGTCTGCTCTGTGCGTGTGTGTAGGCATCTTTCAGTGTTCTGTGTTGTTGTTTCTTACCAGTGCTAAGTACTTCCGAACGGGATCCGTTTGTGTTGGTTTCAGGGGCACAGGCTGAGTGTGGGTCATCTGACTACTTGTTGACTCGAGTGTAAGTCAAAGCCCTTTGTGCTTTCTGCAGTCTTGGGTTTGTGATGGTTGTCTTGGAATCGTCTTCCTTCTATATGTAAGTTTCTGTAGCAGGATTTGAGAGATAAAGTCCTCATTGGGACAGATTATGAAATGAGGATTTTCCCTAACTCTTTTGTGATTATAGTCTTCCGTAGGCTTTTAGAGCCACTGAGCGGATTTCTTTTTAATATAAGGGAGTAGTTGTCTTTTTCCTTCACTGGGAAGGAAATTGAAGGTAATATTTGTCCATGTTCTTCCTTTGCAGTAATATGCATGTATGTTGTCAGTTTGGGAGTTTTCTTCTTCCAGCAGGGTGGAGAGTATTAAATAATTCATGTTTGATGATGTTAGAAAAATTTTTGCAACAGATGATTGGAAGTAAAAAGCTGGGTTGTTCTTAGATAGGTACCTTTGTCCTGGATAGGTAGAAATAAGAAAACAAATGTCCTGTGTAGCATAGTGACATAACACAGAATTTATCTAATATTGATCTGATTTCTGTTTGTCTGTTGAGTAGCATGGTTGCTGGGAGAGGAGGATGATAACAACTCTTAGATCAGCAGGTATTAAGATGCTGTTAAGTTCTTCTGTTGCACAGTAGTTCCGTACTTAGGAGGTGACAGTAACTTCTGTCATTCAGGGTTCCTCTTGAGGTAAGAATTAAGAGAATGGGACTGAGCAGTACAAGGAGTAAAGTATCTTGTCCTAGCTAAAAATCATTTAAGTGGAATCTCATAGTCACAGAAGATATGCAGAGTTACAGGCAGAGGTAGAGAGAAGGGAGGATTGAGAGTCAAGTGCCTATTTCCAGTCCCATGAAAATGAAATTTTCGTGTCGTGGCAGGTTTTGTTATTGCAAAAGGCATCTTCTAGTACGTGATAGAGCGACTTAATGTTAAAAATAAATGTACTTTGAGCTTGTTTCCTTGTGCATGGTATCTAAAGTTATTAGACTGCCTCTTCTTTGATAGTTGTTGTGTCTCTCAGCTGCATTTTTCTTCTCTTCATTACTGGACTTTCGGTCTTTAATGAAACTAAGTTTAGTTTGGAATAAATGAGGTGCACATCCCCAAAATACCAAATTAAACAAACTCCCCTCCAGAAAACAACATAGTAATTAAGTAAAAATATAAAGCCATGTAGAAAATTCAACTGAAAACATGATGCTGTGTGGAAGGCATGACTTATTTGTGCTGCAAGGTGATGTGCTGCTGGGGTCAGGTGAAAGGGAGGCTCTGGGTTGTTTGTTTGATGTGTGCCTCTCCTGTGTTTGCAGACTGGTTCATGAAGATCACTTCTGTTAGTGGCTCTATGACTAGGTTCATTTTTCTGAAGATGGAGTTTAGAAAGACAGAAATTAGGATCCCTTTAAGAAATGGACTAGGTAGTAGTTTGAAGTCCTGATAAGGTCATGTCTTCAGAAGCAGCCAGAATCAAAACCCTCTGTGACCTCCATGTGCAGCTGTAGCACACAAACGTGTCTTGCTGCTTGATTCAAAATCTTGGAGTTTTGTTTTAAACACGTGAGGTGGAAGAACAACAACAACAACAAAGTTGAAATTCACGATGGGTAGTTTGAAATGATTTGCATCTGCTAACTTTAACTGTCTTCTGTGTAGACTTCTTTGTGTTTCTTGTGATCTGATGGCCTTTGGAAGTATGTTTAATTCCTGGAGCTATTAACTGGCTTTCTCTATATTGGACAGAGGGAATCCTTGATACAATTTTAATTTTAAAATAATCTCCTGGAACAGAGTGTGATACTTCATCATGTTGGGGTGGCATTTGTGTTGTACACTGTTTTGAGGGTGAATGTTATGTTAGCTTTCAGCCAGGGAGAGAAACAAAAAGCTGTCTTCTCTTGCTGTTGTATACCAAGAAAAACATGGCAGGAGTGTATCTGGTACAGTTCCAAGTCTGGAACTTGGCATTTTGTTATGTCAAAGACTCCAGGTAAGGTGAGTGGCTGATAGTGTTGGATGATAAGGAAACACACAGTTTTTAATGACATTGGCTACTCTGCTGCCAGTCTTGGGAGAAACTTAAAAAGGCAATAGAGGCCAAAATTCCAGCTTATCTTCTCTTCCTTTATGTAAGACTGTTTCAAGTGTGACTGGTAGGATTTACTGTGTTAGTTTCTATTACTATGCTAAAGCAAGGATTTCAGGTTAGAATTGTTTTTTGTAGTTGTTGCCTGTGTTTATTTAGCAAAATCTTGATTAGGTTGCACTCTTTAAAATTGAAAGCACTCAAAAATACATGAAAATACCAGTCATGTCAAAGATGGATGTGCTTCAGCAGAATAGCAGCTTCATGTATGTTTCCTGTCTCTTTCCTTCTGCTTCTGCCATTTTGCCAGTTACATTTGGATGATCAAAGTGGGTATGGTAAGGACTGGAATGAAGCTGTGAATTGATTTTGTATTTAATTGAGTATGGATCCAGAATAAACCATAATGGCCTTTGATTAGCTTCTATTATAAGCTAGATCATTTAGTTGTGAAGGAACTGTTTTGCCAACAAAGTCATTGGATAGACTCTCCAATATATTAATTTATTGTAATTATCATCAGTCAGCTTTACTGTGTGTTTTTGACTACCAGCTTTGTTAGCTCTGGTTCTTATTAGCTCTTTGTACGTTTAATAGCCTTCTTCATCCAAATTTCTACTTTCTCTAGAGTTATTATTTTATTCTTTACCTTCTCTTTTTAAAAGTGGAAAATAGTTTCTTCATTTCTTCATTTTCTTCTCTCTTTCTCTATTCCAAGATTTTTAAAAATGGCTGTCAGAGGAGATGCTCTCAGCTACTGTCAGGTTTTTCCCCACTTGAGCACTGGCTGAACAAGGAGACACAGACTGGTGCACAGACAGACAGACGGCTGGCCGTCAGTGGCCTTTCCTCTTGGTAATTAACAGCTTCTTTGGTATTTGTCACCTGCACAACTTTGCAGTCCTAATCTTTTTTTTCTTAATTTTTCTTCCAAGTCATTGGTTACACTGCAAAATAAGATAGTTGCTTGGAGACTGGAAGCCACCTGCAGTGTGGTGCTTTTTTTTGTTTATGGTCATGGTCTTTCATTTATCTGTTAAATGTTTGAATTAATTTTGTCTGCTTGGCTCAGCTCTAGTTTCATTGGGCTTTTCTAATGAAAATGTCATGCACCATCAAGCCAGAGGTCTTGCAGGAGCATATGAGCTCGCTGCTTTTAACTTTAGCAAACTTCTGTTGTTTACTGTTGTGCTTGTTAGTTTGGAGGAGCTTTCATGCTCTATTGCTCAATGAGACAAACCTCAGCACATGTTGAATTCCTTGGCAATGTGTATAGTTTCTTGTCATGAAATACCTTTCGTTTTCCTGTACTGAGTTTTGTGTGATTTTGTTTAATGGCAATTATGATTAGTGGCTTTTTAGCAAAGATATTTTTCATGTGTGTTACTTCCAAGAAGTAGATGCTGGTTCCCATGGTTCTTTTCCCACTTTTACCTTTTCTTTTAGAACAGCAATTTGTTAAAAAAGAAAATAGAACTTATATTTTAAGTGGACTGGTATTCTTGGTCTATCAAATTGAACAATCATGAAGTGTTAGTAAAACCAAGCAATTTGCCTCCTTGCAAAACAGAGAAATAGCTCAAAATAAGGAAATAGCCAACACAATTTTGCCCAGACCACACTAATGAAAGAAAAAGCATGTTTGGTTCTCCCAGTTAGTGATATCTGGAAGGATCTTATTGTCTCCCAGGTACAGGCAGAGTGCTCCTGCAGTAGGCAGAGAAAGTAGCCTTCCAGTTAATCCTTGCTTGGTTGACTTGACCTCAGCTCTGGCAACAGCATCCTTGATTTTCCATAAGCTGGCTTTCTATCTGTATCTTTGACCTCCCCCAGCTACCACATGCTGTGCTGTGAGAAGAAAAATGTGAAGGAGGATAGAGGTGACATCAGGGGAGGAAGGTTCTAGTAATTGGCAGCTGAAGCTGGAAAAGGTCTTTAAAAGGATGAAAAGATTGGTCAAGGACAGCACAGCTTCTGTGCAAAAATAGTGCAGCAGGAAAGAACTTTTCAGCCTGGAGATGAGATGACTGAGAAAACTTCACTACCAAGTGGCAGGAAAAGGGTGAACAGAAACTACTGCTTCCTCCCTTATTTTTCAGTAGAGGAGTCCTAGAGTGTGTGCAGGAGTGATGGTGGCAGACTCAAAACAAACGAAAGGATGTAATACTCTGCACGAGATGTAAGTAAGGTGTAATTAATAAGAACTTGCAGTGTAGGGGTTAGTAAAAGAAAACCCAGTTTTAAGGCGTAGCTAGCCCAAAGTATTGCTGCTTGCTTGTCTTCGCTATCCTGTTTCCCTGAGATTTTACTCAGTCACAGTTGGAGATGGGATGCTGAGCTGGATGGGCACTTTCTGTCCCGTTGTAGCCATCTGTTTGTTCAGCTCTGACCCTCTGTTGTTTTAGTGTTACCTATATGGGGGGAAAACTACCTGATATTCTGTTTGTGGCTTGATGGAAGGGAGCTGAATGACCACAGCAGATCATGAAGGGCTGTCTTCTTCAGCTAGGAATGTGTGGATACAAGGAAGGACAAGAGCTGCTGGTGCAAAGCAAGTTGTGATCTTTAAAAGTCAAAAGCAAAAGGATTCATCACCATTTTGTTTCCAGGCAGTGCTGTGGGAATGTGTGGGCATGGTCTTACAGGATGAGTTTTTAGAGAATGAATAACAATAGAGCACATCAATTCAAGTGGAGCAGAGACCCCCTGAAGCCTGCTGGAGCTTGGTCAAATAGGGCTTTCTCTACGTACCCAGCTTGACAGCTGACTCTTTAGAGGTGGAAGATGAAGAAGCTCAAGTGCTGCTGTGCACCAGAGTCCCAGAGTGCTAAATGACTGCTTAGCAAATAGGAGAGTGCTACAGTCAAGGGTGACTTAAAGTATGCTTAAGGCCCCTCTTGAGTTTCTTGAGAAAGAAAAATGATGCAGAGGCTACAGGCAATTAACTTCTCATTCTTCAAATCTTGCTCTGTGGATCAGCTGGATGAGGTGACTTCCCTCCATGGCCATACTGGTTGATAATTCTTTCAGTATTTTGGAGGGGGGAAAAAAGATTTTGGTAATTCCCAAACAAACTGCATTGTATGGTAGCTTCAAGGTCTTGTTGCTGTGTGCATTTAGAACTAGTGACTTTAATTTAATTGATTATTACTGTAATGGACTTTTAATCATATTCACCTTACCTACTTGGGCATGGACTGAGAAATAAGAATTGTGCAATTATCAATATATAGCACAGAACATGATAAAACTCATTTTTAATCCTTCCTGTTGGAGCATAACAGATTGCTGCAGTTCAAAGACAAGTATGTGAACACAGACATGTATCTAGGAGATGAAGACAGACTTCTGGAAATTTTATTTATTTAATGACATCATTGCCTTATTTCAGAGTGTTGACTTGGGAAGTGTTCTGAGTAACTTGGGGTCTTGATGTTGTTAAAGGTGAGATAATGATGAAGGGGAAAGCTGTGCTGTATATTTACTTATAGTTATAAACTAGCTACCATGGAATTTTGATTGTCCAGAAGTTGGAGCAAGCAGCCTACTTGCTGTATAAGCTTTTTTGTTGTGCAGCCTTTAGACAATTCCTTCAAGAGTTTGGGTTTTTGGTTGTTTTCTCTGTGTGTTTGTATGTCTGTGGTGGGCTGGTGTTGAGCTCTTGCCTCTTATCCATGATTGAGATCAAAATCTCGTGTCAGATGCATGGATAGTTGCTGTGGTTATCCACTACTAAGTGTTCTTGCAACACACAAACCAAGAAATCCTGGATGCTAGAAAGAAATAATTCCTCTGGCAGTTGCAATATTTGTGCAGCTGTTCCCACAGATGTTTCTTCTTCCTTGGCTTTTTTTTTCCTTTTTTTTTTTTTTTTTTTTTTTTTTTTTTTTTTTTTTTTTTTTTTTTTTTAATTTTTTTATTATTTCTCCTACAAAGTAAGCAAACCCAAACCGAGGTAGAAATGTTAGGGGGCCTGCCTAGAGAAGGAGAGAGAAAATGCAATACCTTTTAGTTTGGACATAGTGATTTACGTTCTTTCAAAATGACTGTGAATTCTTCCTTTGTTTGCCAAGTCCAAAGCTTGCTTAGGCTCTGCAGAGCTGAATGGAAGTGTCCTGAAATGGGCACTTTGCAAATGGGCTTTGAGAGTCAGAATCTGATTGTGGTAATTTGGGATCTTAATAGCATTGCTGGAACTCAAATGGACCCAACTTCAATGTCTAATTAGCTCATTTTAGAAGTACACAGGAAACGTACTGGTCAGAAGGCTTGTTCTGACAAAGCTCTGCCCTCTGGCTAAAAGTGAAATTTTGGAATGAAAACACGGTAGCAAACACCTCCCACCCTGCAGTCAATAACTGATTTCAAAATTGAGGACTAACTCTGTTTGTGTATAAGACACATTTGTTCACTGTTGAAAAAAAAAAAAAAAGCAATTACAATTCTTTTAAATGGCAGTGGGAAGTCTGGAAGGTGCTATTTTAAATACAGCTCAAGTAAAAATTCTTTAAAAGCCAGTAAACTATTGGGAATGTAAGACATTATTAACATTTGATGCATGATGGTGAAGCCTCTTCTTCTCCTAGGAGAACATAGGGCTCAAACTAGAATCACTTAACCTCATTCTCCAGAAATGTTTAATAAATGATGTTTAGGAAAATACACATTTGTATAAATAGAAATCTATGTCTTGATGCCAGCAGCTTTCTTAGGTTGGGTTTTTCTCTTGGGGGTCACAACTAAGTAAGCAGGAAGAAGCTCTAAGAAGGCACACGTTGTAAGTGGTGCTTTAGAGTAATGAAAACCTATGAAAAACAATAAATATCTGTCTGTAAGCGTACGAGACCTGGTACTTTTGGGTTGTTTAGTTTTCCTTGTAACCTGGTATGTGTGTGATGTCTGCTGCCTAGACTTAACCAGCCATGCTTCAGTCCTCTTTGTTCAGAGAAATTCAGACCTGGCTTTGTGTATTCTGTGAAAATGAGAAAGCAGCCTTAGACTCTACACATAAATATGTCAGGTGTGTAAACATCAGCGAGAGAGCAGAACTGTTTTGGAGTCATAAGGAGTAAATTGGTGTAGCCTGTCCATGAGTGTGATGCGATGAAAGAAAAAGGTTCTAAAAGGGTAAGGAGTTCCTGGGAAGCCTTGGGACTGTTGGGTTGGGGGTGAGGGGAAATATTAAAATAGCTGTTTTGATGAGGCTTTTTTTGTCAGAAAGTAACTATGTTGCTGGCTTCCATGGGGTTTTAGAAGTTGGCTTAATGAGTAGGGAGATCCGTTCCTGTCCTGGTTGTTTGTCATGTGTGGACAGCTGGGAAAAATGTCTGGTTCTGAACCATGGGAATATTTTACAAATATTATAGGATGGACCAGGACAAAAATACAATTGACATCAGCATGCTTTTATAGTAAGACCCTTATTTTCACTGTGATGATTCTGTCCTGCAGTGAGTCAGCTATTAATTAATTTAATAGAATCATAGAGCTATTTAGACTGGAACAGACCTCCAAGATCATTCAGTCCAATTTTTGAACACCAGCCTCTGTGCTGACTAAACCACAGCACTAGGTGCCACATCCAGTCACTACTTGAATACTTTCAGGGATGGTGACTTCACTTCTTTCTTTCTTAACAGCTTCATGCTTTTGAAGAATTTCCTAGGTTTTAGCACTGATGTTACAGTTATGGCCACTTGCCATGGTGATTCAGCTCCTGAATTGGTCAGCTGGTATTACTGGTGGGATTTACCACACTGGAAAAGGGTTGTTAACTCTGCCCCTTGCAGTGGTCAGTGGCTCTTTGTATGGGAGTAGTTGGCCCCTTCAAATGCTGCCTTCTGCCAGGCATGAGGGGAGAGGGACACTTCTGGGAAGGAGCTGGGACAGCTGTGATGATGATGGTGTAAGCTGGGGAGCTTGGTGGTTTCTCATGCACACTCATAAGTCTCTTGCTGTTCTCTCAGGCTGTTCTCCTGCTTAGTATGTGCTGAATTCCCATGTGCTGAATTCCTGCCTCTTGCTGTGAGGCTGGGCTCACAGAGCTCGCAGTGCACTCAGCTGACACCAGGGAAGGACTACAGCAGCCAGTTGAGCGTGCAGCACGTGGCAGGTTCGGTGACAAGACTGTTTATCACGTAACGAGATTAAGCCCCTGTGCAGCACTGCTGTACGATGCAGTTTCACGTAGCTCTGACACCTTTCCTTGGCAACTGTGGAAGTGCAAGAAGGCCTGATCCTCTGCCAGCATTGGAAATAAAATTCTAAATTCTCTCTGACTCATTTCAGCCATTTGTATCATGTTTGATGGTGTCACTCCTGGGACACTGCTTTGGAGATGTTCATCTCCCAGCACCCACAGGAAGGCTCTGAAACGTGAGTTTTACCATTTCTTGTTTGATTATACACTGCTAGAAAAAGTGGCAGATTAGCCAAAACAAAATAATAGGTACTCTTAGTCTACATATGACTATGCAGTAAGTATTTGGTACATTATTTAGGTGTTCAGTAAGTAATGAAAAAATACTGTGCATTAGCTGGTGGAAATACCTAGGAAAGGAGATAATTTCTAGTCTGGCAAGGGCAGACTGTGCTGGCTGGGCTGTGCACCAAGCCTACAGCCTTTTTGGAGGAGGAAGGAAGGGTTCATAGTTCAGAAGGGGTATTTTGTAGGAGGTCATGCTGCTCAAGGTGTACACCCTGGATCAAGACTCTAGTGTCCCATGACCTTAGACTTCTGAAGAAAACCTAGCTCTGGTAACTGAGCTCGCCATTGTGGCACTATGATGTACCTCATTAAGGAGCTGAATACCCTATGCTATGCTTTGAAGCTGAGTGTCTTAGGCTGGAGGGATTGTGTAGAAATAAGCCAAAACTCATTGTCTGAGACCTGTGATACCCCTTGCTTATGAACATAAATTAATTCATGCTTATTTTCTAATACCATGAAATATCCAACAGCTTTCCACACAGCATGGCTCTTGGAGGGGAAAATGTGGTAGCTGTGATAACAGTGTATTCAATGAGTGCTTTGGTTTTGAGCTGCAAGAACATTGCTATTCTTTTTGTAGTTTCACCTTGGAGTAAAAGTTTAAAAACTTTCTTGAGTTGTGGAGGTGGCACATGTTGGACTAGTGTGTGTGTGACAAGTTTCCCCTGTGGCATGTACCTGGAAAAGAGAGTCATGTGTACAGTGTCATGTTCTGTGCTGACTCATATGGTTCATTCTTCTTCAGCTGAGGATCAGAGGTCCATGGTGAGAGATGGTTTGTATGCATTTTATGCAAAGCAATCTTATACTCAGAAAATTCACGTGATGCTTCCTGTTACATCTACATCTTTCTCTCATGAAACACTTTTTACTGTGGTACTGAGCTTTGTTAGGTGTGAGGGAATTTCCTAGAAACATGAAAATCAAATAGCAGATTTGCATGGGGAGATTGCTGACAGTTTCAGACAGGATATGTTGAGTATTGTCCATGGCATGACATTACAGTAGTCTTAGATGCTAACTTGGAAAATATTTAGTGTGGAGCTGGTGGTAGGAAGGTCCTCTGTAGAGCAATGTGAAGTTAGTATCTGTGCTTAAAAAATGGGATGAAAACTTGAGCTCAGAAACAAGCTGTGTGTGCTGCTGGAGGTCTAGAAAAAGTAGATTTTTTTGTGTGCTTGTGTGTTTTCAGAAGCACTAAAAACACAGCCTCTTTTTTTTTTTATCTGCTGTATAGATTGCAAGCAATGAAGGGTTGAAGCCTTATCACAAAACCAGAAAGATGATTTATTGGAAATGTCACAAAATCAATCACAGAGCCTAATAGGCCAGTTAAACAAGCTTTTCAGTTTGGGTATGTTTAAAAGCAAAGAGGCTTGAATGGATCTTGTTGATAAACTTGGATGCCTAGACAGATTGCTTGGAAACTGATACGAGCAAATAGTTTGTTCTGAAACTCACTGAAAGTGGAACAGAAAGAAAATGGTTTTTGGCTAGTCTGTCATTTGCAAGGGGTTTTTTTGTTTGTTTGTTTGTTTTTTGGGTTTTTGGGGTTTTTTTGAGGCTAATAAGGTAAGAAAAAGTAAAGCAGTGTGGAAATTGGGACACGCTCCTGTAATTTTTCCATTTTCATGAGCCATTAAAATTTAAGAGAGCTCTTTGGAGAGTGTTTTTAAGTTCTAACTTGTCATATTTTTGGTGGTGGTAGTGCTGAAACACCTCTACAGAACAAATGGGTGTTTAGCTGAAAGCTTGTTTGAAAATATGTTAGTATTGACCAAGTTGTCATGGAAAGGTTACAGAATTCTAAGATAGAAGACACTCATTTGCCATCCTGGGACAAAAGAGCACAGGGTAAAATTGCTGAGGGCTTGGAGTGGTCTGAGTATTACTTTTTGCTGGCACTATTTAATATACTATATGGTATAGCATATATATTAATAAACTTGTCAGTTTAATTGGTTTAAATTACCTTTGGAATAATAAAAAAAGCTGTACTATTAAGTAGCATATCTCATGAAGGCCTTTGGGCTCCTTTGTGACATTAGAATGGTTGTTTCTTTTTCATAATAAACACGAATTTTGTGAATCAATAAATAAGGGATGGAAAAATTTCTCATAGTAGGTGTTCTAGAGATGGGGGGCTGAAGTACTTTGCTTTGAGGTGGGGAATGGGGAAGAAGGCCTTGCTTTTAAACATTTACACAGGACAGGATTGAATAACCTTGATGAAGTGTTCTTGTTTGGATAAAACGTCCATGAACAAGGTGACAGGGATTTTTGTTGCCAGTTTGTGTATTTGTAGATGCATTAGAGTACTTTGGCGTAGAGATCTTCAAAACACAGTCCTAGATTGGTTGTTGCCAGTTTCTGCTAGTTGCATCTAGGCTTAAATTGGGCTTTGTGAGTAAACTATAACTTTTTTGTTTGACTTGGCACCATTTCATCAGCTAACAAATGGCTTTCAGATGTTTGTGATTGAATTTTGTTGCCATATCATTGTATTTTTTTAGCATTATGTATCTTCTTATGCACAATCTAAAAGTGCTTGGTTTTCTAGTTGTAATGTTTTTCTACCAATTTGTCACCCATTGGTCTTCCATAGGCAATGCTACTTTAGGAAAATCTTGTGAAATTACCTTGATTTGCAGAGAGATATGTAAACATGGCTGTCTGCAAAAAGATATGTAAGAATAGGGTTCTACAAAACTCTCTGCTGAAAATGAATTGTGGAGTCTTGAAAACATATGGAAAAATAAGACACTTCGAGTTGCCTCCTTGAAAAATGTCATTGCTGAACTGTTTTAAGAATTGTTATTCTGATTGTCCATACAGATGAAACATTTAAATTGTATTATGAATTATGCCATTTGCAGAGCTGAAGTTGGGCAGAAATCTCCTTGGTAGAAAAATAAGTAATTCCATGTCTTTCCCAGCTTTTGTACCACTTCACTTTTCTTCACGTTGCTCAAGCTGGCCCTTACTGCATTTGCTTCTCTTAATTGTCATGCTCAATGTCATTTAGTAGCATGAATGTGTGACTCCAGTCTGCTGTTAAACTTCTTAAGGTGTTTGTGAAAAGGAGATATTAAATGTGGACAGTTTGCAAGGGTTCTCTTGAAAGAAAATAAATTCTCTACAGTCAGCAGACACTGTAATGTAGTGTTATTGATCACTAACACCAAGCACAACCAGGCAAAATACTGTATTTTGTCTTGCTGTAGAACTTGGGACAACGCTGCATGGTTCAGGGTGGTATTTTACAGAAATGCTTTATTAATTTGAACATGTGGGATGGGGGAATGGAAAGTTAAATAAAGTGATTACAAATGATCTTAAGTGTTTTAGTGCCTTAAGACTTCTCATAAATGTTATGGTGAACTTCAAACTGCTGCTTTTCCTTGAGCAATGATGAAAATGTGTCCCCTACTGTTTCAATTAACCATCCATTTTTTTCCTGTTATCAGTTAGGATATGGTGCAAAGTTTTAAAAACCACATAAATAGGCTTAAGCATTAAAAAAATATTATAAAGTACATTATGAATGGTTTGGTCACTTCTCAATCATTAATTTACAACTAAGATCTTCAGGATAATTTAGGCTGTTTTGCAGAGTTGTGCTAATTTTGTGGTGTTTTTTGTGCGGCTAAAATGGACAAACTGTGTATCAAGAAAGTTTTAGTTGCTGTCAAAGTACAAAAAACTCTCATAAGCTGGTGTGGTGGCTGAATACAATATACTCTAAGAAGAGCAGATTTTTATTGTTCTTGACTGGCCCGTTTGTGGGTGTGAAGGGCTGGCAAATGAAAAAAATGTTCTATAGAGGACAAGGTTCCAAGAGCCTTTGTGT
The DNA here is from genome assembly GCA_013400435.1 of Pycnonotus jocosus. NCBI lineage: Eukaryota > Metazoa > Chordata > Aves > Passeriformes > Pycnonotidae > Pycnonotus > Pycnonotus jocosus. The sequence goes on along the minus strand of VWYP01001852.1, from coordinate 12,508 downwards.
TTGTAACTACCTGAGAGCTGGTTGTAATTGCAGACTCCATGTATGATGGAGCAGAAGAAATAATACTTCATTATTGTATGTGTTCAGTCAGGTGATGGGCACAGGTTTAACACAGGAGAGGGCTCTGAGAATTTCATTAGCAGGTTTAGGATATGTTTTCACGTGTGGTGAAATTGTGGGCCTTTTCCACTGAGCACCTCCTGCCCTCTCTCTGTAGCAGGATGTTTTGCAGTTGGCCACATTTGCTTTCAAAAGGGTTCTTAAAAAATGCCAGAGACCTTAGAAAGCCCAGTGGCTGCTGTGCAGAAAACTAGGAACAGTTACGTGTGGATACTTAGTGCCTCCAGCACTTTTTTTGGAGTTCCTGTTGTTCAGCATGTTGACATACTATAGAGGTTGGTGGCAGCAGCTCCATGATCCATACTATTTTACCAGTTTATCTTGACACATCTTTCTTTCGAAAAAGGTATCACTATTGGGCTTAGTATTGATGTTGTTATCTAAAGTGTTGCTGACACTGTCTTGGCATTCTGTTTGCATGAGGGATCTGGTTCATGACCAGAAGATCCATCTGTTCTGGGCTTTTGATAGCTGAGGTAATTTTTCCCTAAAGAAAGCTTTCATTTATATTGTGTTTTATATCTACTGAAACTAAATAAAAAGGACAGAAAAAGTATGCTGAGAAGAAAAGGCAACACATACCAATAAAAGAAAAATCAGGTGAGCAGAGTAAAATAATCTAAGTAGAGTATTGAGTCAGTAGTGAGTTGAAAAATATGCAACACAGCTTTATGGTAACTCCATTTGTTTGTGACAATCTGCAGACTGAAAGAGGAAAACTTCCTGCAAATAAAGTAATGCAGTTCATGGAATACAAATTATTTTAATTGTTCACAGGTAAAATGCTTATCATTACTGCTGTTTTGTCTATCACACATCCACAGGTTTGTTCATATGCTTTAATCTTTTGGTTTGGCCTGTACAGGGTAGGTGATGTAATAATACAAAGCAGTATAAAAATGGGATGATTCCTTTCCCTAGAGTGGAATTAATTAGTGAGATGGTTTGTACAATTATTACTGTCAGCTTTGGGTTTATGGAATTGTCATCTGGATGATGAAAATGTTTGAGTACTACTCAGGGCACCTTTTTATAGTACACATTTGGATGCAGGTGTAGAGCATGGACAAGCTGAATTTGTGTTGAATGGTGTACCTGAGTTTCTGGCTGTGAAGAAACTACTTCATGCTGGAGTAGTCCTCACTGAACTCTTGGAGGCTTTTGCTGCACAGCAGAAAGATGGTGCTTGTTTTTGTTCTCTGAAGAAGGGGCTGTTTGCTCACTGGGGCTTGTTGTGGGGAGGTAACTTTGGTTTGTGTTGCTGCCAGTGATACTCCTGGTGTATTTCTTGAGCCACTGATTTGCATGCCTTAGTGAGCCAATGTGTCACCCTCCCCTTTAAAGTTATTTTTGCTCCTTGCTGTTTGCACCCTTCCAACATTTGTGGAATGTTTTGTGTTCTTGGCTGTCAGGGTGTCAGTCCAAGCAAATGCTCATCTCTGTTCCCTTGCCCTGAATGCCTGCCAAGCTGTCTTTGTTGTTTCCAGTGGAGAAAAATGGAACTTGATAAACAAGATGTTGATGTATTGATATGGTGTATTGTTTTCCATATTGAATTGGAAAGCAAGTTTGCAAATAGCTTGTTAAATATTACCACTGTTAGGGAACTTAGTGGAGAAAGAAAGATGTCTATTTATTCTGTATTCCTTCCAGCCTCTTTTTATCAGAGACAGCAAATAGTATTTTTCAAATGTGAATCTTGCAAGAAATATGTCAGAGTTGCAATGTCTTCTGTTTATTGTGTCTTTTAGATGGGATTTTTGCAGTTCTCATGAGGATCAGATTGTCTATAAATCTTAAATGCAAGCTGTCTATCCAAGAGCAATCACCTCACTGCCTCAGGATAGGAAGGGAAAATTCATATTAGGTTTGACAAAATCTGAGTTTTGCAAATTGTTCCATCACTTCCAAATTACCACTACCTAAGCCTTCTTTTTTTCTCTTCAAGGACACTAGTACAGCTTGTTATGGTTTTACTTGGCAGATTTAAACTTGAATGGGCTGCTTGAATGTTAGGTTCTTCTGGAAATCTGGACCATGAGCTGAATTATGCCAGGATACTCCCAAGGTCCCAGACGTGAGATATCTTTTGGGAAACCCCAGATTCCTTGGCAGTCTCTCAGGAAATGTCATGGTGCTGTGAGAGCTGCTTAGGTCCTTCCTTGCTTACAGGAAAAATAAAGTAAAATTCTCCAGTGAACCATCATGAAGATGATAAAACCAGCTTTGTTCTGGAAGGCTATGTTGAAATCTTGGAACTGTTTCTGATTTTTTTTTTTTCATTCCGTTGTGTGCTGTGGTGCTTATCATGGGATCTTTTCCAGCAGAATTTTGCTCCTCTCCCTCCCCGTTTTCCCCCGATGGTTGGGTTTTTTTGGTGTGTATTTCTAAACTAATTCAAATAACTTGGGATTAGAGTTTAGGACATCTAATGCGTATTTGCCAGAGAGAAGAACTGGAAGTCATGTTAAAAATATTTAGCTTTCATGGTATCCAGATGTGTCTGGACCTTCCTTTGTCTATCAGCTATGGTGACAACATGTGTTTTCTTCTTTTCCTTTCACTTTGTGTTCTTCACAGTTGAGTAATTCAAAGGATAAATTGTGTCTTAGTCCTCCATATAAGCTGTGACACAGGGACATGGTGAGGTTCCTCTCAGTATCTGCTCTGAGTTGAAGTTGATTTCTGCCTGCACAGAGGAGCTGTTGTTAAGTGTGTCACTTTTTCATGCTGTTGGGTTCCTATTTGTGCAATCATTGCTTGATTTTGAGAGCATGTTGTAAACTAATGTAATAAATAATAGAGTGTGTGTTCACTTTGAGGATAATGGAATGTATCTGAAATGATGACTTTAAATGAAAAGTAGGACTCAGATTCAAGTTTGAGATGAGTGAAGCCTGAGAAAGGTGAGGGGGGGGGTTCTAGACAATGTGCTAAGGCTCAATAGGAATGCAGTCATGATTGCATTTTTAACAGTCTTAAAATGATGCTTCTCATCTTCTCAGGAGCTCTTATGTGTACTTGAGCTTGAACCTGGATTTGGCAGTAATTCCCATGGAGGAACTTGCTACTAGGTGATTGCTATGACCAATATATCTATTGCTTTTTTATATATTGCTACCCAATTTCTGTTATGCCGTTTTCTGCAAAAAACTGTGTACTCATGACTGTGGTAGATATTGTCACTCTTGTTTATGGGGCCAGCAAATGAAAATGCTCTCTTGGGACAGCAAGCAGGATTTTTGTTTTGTTTTTTTTTCCTATAAAAATGTGCATTCTTAGTTCATTACCCTTCCTGGAGAAATGAACCACTTAGCATGGACAGGAGGATTTTCTTACACTGTTCTTTCTGGTGTCCAGGTCTGCTAGGAAGTGTGGACAGAAGGTGGACTGGTTTTAGCTTCTCTGCCACTGTTTGAGAGGGGCAGGTGGGGTTTTAGCCCTACCTCCCTTACATTCATTTCTGCACTCTTGAGCCAGGTGTGGAGCTGTGAAGGGCTGGGCACAGCTGTGCCAGTGTTATGCCTGGATCCCCTGCTTGGGTGTTTTTGCAGGAAAAGCTGTGTGACTGAGCTGGATAGAGGAGTAACCAAATCATTGCCTGGTAAATTCCTGGGAATGTATTTCCCTTGTGCAAAAATATTTTAAAAAGAGAATGTTTGTTTGCCAGTTTTGAGCAGAAGAAAATAAATTGAGGTGAGATTACAAAAGAACAGTGTGAAGAGGGGGTAGGGCAAAAGGAGATGCTTTGTAATCAATCACACACACTCCTCTTCCATCTGCAGTTTCTTGGATGCAGAAAATGAACCTAGGCCTCGTTTCCATTCATACTAGTTTTTCAAATTGGTTTTAGAATAACTAAAAAAAAAATCCTCCCAAAACAAACCTACCAAAACACTCTACAAAACTATTAAAAGCAGGTTTTAAAAAGAAGCTATTCAAGCTTTACAGGTTGTTCAACAAGCGTTAAATAACAGTGTGAATTATTGCAAGTGTAATTATTCAATTATTTGCTTAGTGAGTAAAAGATGTCTTTTTTTTTTTTTAAATTAAAACTGCTTACTGGATTTTTCCCCACTCTGCCAGAAGAAAACATTGATTAATATCAAGCCTAAGGATAACTTTGGTGTGGTCTCTACAGAGATCTAATAGTGGTGGAAATTAAGTAGAAGTAGTTTGGTGATTTAGCTCTCTATGTCTTGCACTTAGCTTTAAACCTGACTTTATTTTTCAGTGAGTTTTGGTGAAGGTTCCAGAAGAATTTAGTCATATCTGTCTTGTCATTGGAGTTGAGGAGGAAGAGTTAGCCATGCACAGATAAGTTTTTAAGGATTTTGGAAATAAACTTATGCAACTTCTTCATTAGCTGACTGAAATCTGTCTCAATGTAAACAGGATTATCTGTATGGCTAAATTAGTGATATTAGCCATATTAATGTGTTTTGGTCATGTGAATTCTCCAGTGAATTGTGAATTCCAGTGAAGTGTATATATGTCTGATAAATATTTGACACTTTTCAAACATCAGAGTGAATGTGTTCTTGAAAATGCAAGTGGTAATGGTTGAACGTTTGGCCTATTCATTCACAAGGTTTTTGTGCCTCTGAAGGCAGGAATAACTGCTCCTTTGGAGAAGTTTCCAACATATTCTGTGTAAGGACTAAAGCATCAATTCATAGCACGGGTAGACAAAATTCTGAGTGATCAGCAAGTACTACAGCAAAGTATCTCATGAAAAATTTACTTCTGCTTCCAAGTGTCAAAACTACTTCCTGCAGAGCTTACAGATAAGACTAGTTCCTGTCAAGCTGTGTACCAAAGGGTGGAGCTCCAGAAGAAGAATTTGAAGAAGAATTTGTTCTCCATTAAATAATTTGTAATTTGTAGAAATACTTTCAGATTGGGGGGGGAAAAAACCCTTGGGAAGCTGGGACTTAACTCTGCTTTTAATATTTTGGATTTGGTTACTGTTACGTTAATATTTGGGGCAGACTAAACATCCTGCCTGCAACACCAATTAAAAGAAGAAAGCCACCTACACTTGGTGGAGGGAATGGCTTCTTTTCACAGCAATAAGCAGAAGTTACATTAACGGTGGATGTACAGAAATGTTTTTTGTTATGCTGTAGCTATTCAAAAAATAAATGAGCAAAGTTTATGTACTTGTGGCTGAGACTGAGGACTGCAAATACTTGTGCTTTCGATTCCTCTCTTGGTTAAACATCTTGTAGGCTTGTCTGTCTTGGGGGTTTTGGGAAAGTGATGGATTTAGTCCTTTGGTCTTGGGTTTCCTGGGGCTTCCAGTACTGAGAGGTGTACATTCTTTCCACTTTTGTCTAATTTCCTCCCTTTGAAGTGGAGATCAGGCTTCCATTGAAAGCAGAGGTTGTCCAGATACATGGCATATGAACATCTGACTTTATTTGAGAGTACATGAAAGGCTTTTATTAGTTTCTTTTAACATTTCTGTCTCATAATATCATCTTAAATCACAGTCTGAAATGAAATCATAATAGTTGCTGCCTAGATTCCTTGTGTGTTGTCGAAAGCTTAATGCCTTATGTACAGGATCTCTCAAGACCTAGCTGAGATTTCAGCTGCATTGTCTTCCATATGTTTGGAAAAAACTCTTTGTCATCTGCATCCAATTTAGCAGAGGCCCGGAATGCCGGAAACATGTTTTTGTTCCTGATGAAATATAACTGCGAGCACTGTGCGAGCGAAAGCATCACATTGAGAGTTGTTCCTCTGTCTGCGCAAAGATGTCCAAGTTCTAGCTGCTTTTGTTTATTTGTAGGTTTTGGTCTGTATCTCTTTGCTGTGGGCTGAGCCTGGAGGGCTGCAGCGAGCCCACGACGAAGCCATCGGCTCAGCTGTGGTTCCACGTAGCTCTTGGTGTAGGGCAGAGGAGCCCTGCCGCTGCTGCCCTGCTCCTGCTGCAGGAATCTCTGTGGGGATCTCTTGTTCTCAATGAGCCTCCTGCTCCTTCTTTCTCCCAGAACCTGGCAAAAGACACTTCGGTGATGTTTGATATCTCAGTAGCTGATTAGACTCTTCAGCAGGCCTCAGTGCACAAGGTAGGTGAGTGATGCTGCTCTATTACAGTGCCTAGGCACAAATAGCAACTGGATTAGGAATTTTCGTGGTTGTTTTGCTGAAACAAACAGGCAATTTCATCATCCTAAGAGGCAAAGTGTGTTGGTGCTTGTAGGCATTGGTGTGTTTTGTGTGTGTTTTGTCCAGATTCCTTTACCAGCCTATTGCTGTGAAGCTGAATGCCTTCCACCAACAACGTCTGACATCTGTTATCTGTGCTGGATTGTTTTTCTCTGTGTCAACTTGAAAATTGTATGTATAAAGCGATTTTTTTATTTATTTGAAACTTCCAGGGCATTTGCCTGTTTTGTTAGGAAATGCAAGGTCAAATAAATGTTTTTGATGAGTCTTGCTGTTTACACTTAACGGTTCTGAAGCGGCACCAGCAGTGTTATGTCTTCAAAAAGACACAGGCCTTAGGAATAATTGAAAACAAAAAAAGTGAAGAATTAGAAAAGCATTGCCAGAGCTAATATAGGAAGAGAAGTCAGGTCACAAGACAATAATCGGGACATCTGTTCTAAAAACTCCCAAAGCACGAGGTTCTTTGTGTTTTTTAGAAAACCCAACTGTTGCTACGATGTTGTCTATTTGTGCTGGCTAATCTGTTTTGTTAAAAGATAATTATCTTTTTCCATTTGTAAAGGTTGAAATATTGTCTTGAGAACCACTGTGTCTGTTGGAAGAGAATCTGAAAAATCCTACTCCGTCTGCATCTGTTCTAATTAAACTTGGTTCCTAAATTTGTGTGAATGATGGATCAAGCTGATAAACCAGACAGCTCCATGTAAAAATTGCTTTCTATGGGGTTCATACCTAGAGATTTTACCTTCTTAGAAGGTAACTTAGAAGAGCAGAGTTAACTTTCCCATCTTTATCTAACCAAGAGCAAATTAAAAAGTAAGGGTGTGTAGTTAGGGTTGCAGATACAGAGAAAAAGGACGTATGAAGTTACTAGGAGGCTGGATTAATTGAAATGCCTTACACTGGATGTTCTGCAATGTCTGTTCTAGAGATTAGTTGAGTGTATGATTCCTTGGGAAAATTTGTCTATAACTGGTAGTAGTAAAATAATAAAAGTCACAGTTGTAGCTTTTCCCCAGCTCTACTGAACTGGTTTTGCAAATGGAATAAACTGTGGTGCTGATTGTTTTAGCAGTCAACTCATGTAATTCATACTTTCCTGAATGCACCTTATTCTGCAAAGAGAAATCCTCAAACAATCTGTGCTTTGGCAAATAAGGAGCTGCTTGAGTTTGTGAGACACTGATTTAAACTTCATTTGGTTTCCTGCACTGATGAGACATGTTGCTTTTGCAGTGCAGGATGGTGTTGGTGCAGGTCACAGATAACCTGAAGGTTACAAGCAAGGCAAAAAAGGTGCCCTTTTCTTCTTTGTGAAAATAAAGAACAAAAAATCAAGAAAGCAACAGTGCAAAGCCCTGATGGTCTTATGGAGAGGTGGGGCATTTCTGGGATATGGGTGGCAAGGCTTCTCTGCTGTTTTGACTACAGTAACGTGAAATAGTAAGGCCTGTCTGACTGGAGGTGATAACCTCCTTTCTCTTGGGCATGCTGGTATTCTCCTCTGCAGATAGTGACTTATATAAAACACAGACTCTCTGTACTGTGAAGGGATTTAATAAGAAAATTTAGATTTTGCTGGTTTGTTCTTGATGCTATTTTATGCTGTTAATGACCTCTGTCATCCATAGCAGGAGAAATGCATGTTCTCAGGATATCTTGCCTCTCTTAAATTAGATAAATTGAATAAATTGAACTCTGTAAACATGAACATGCTCAGCAAAGTCTCGAAGTGGCTACAGATCCAGGACCTGTCATCTTTGGATTATTTTTCTTCTTTCTTTTGCATCTGTTTTTGTGAAGTGTTAGTCCTAGTTAATGTCACTCTGTTTTTTTTGTAGCCTGCCTAAAACCTGTAGAGTGTCCAATGTTGTTTGCTGCTAGTTGGTGCTTTTTAAAAGTGGAACAAAAAAAAAAAGAAACCAAACAAAATGTTTTCCCTAAGTTTTATGTAGGTAAGTAACATATACATGTTTGCTGCTTTGGAATCCTTTTAGGTGAATAACTTAACTTGTTTTTCCCTTTTTTCATGTTGGGTGCAGCAACGTCAGTAAAAGATGCTTACATGTTTTTAGTTGGCTTTCAGGTCACTGAAAGTAACCAGTTACTTGCTGAAGTGTTCCTGGCTTTAGTTCTGCTTCTCCTTTAGCTCACATAGCACAGTAGTGACCATGACACATGAACATAAAATGCTTTTAGGGGAAGGCATGTTCACCTTTTAACTGGGGGTTGTGATGGTGGAGTGTGAAGGCTGTGGATGCAACATAGCAGAATTGGCTTTGCTTTTAATGATTCCTTCAGTACCATTAAGCTGGAAAAATAGGTGTTAGCATCCATGCACAGATTGACCTTTTAAAGGATAAGGACCTCATGAATTTATTCCATCCCCCCACATGAACTCATTTTAGAGTCAAAGGGTGGTGTTGGTGCTGATTGAGGAATTCGGGGACAGCATTCACTTTGCTTAGAGCTTTACTAGAAAGGGCAATGCCACAATGGTGTTATTTTTTGTTTAGTAGTACATGATAGTTTTTCATTTACTAAAACAATTTAGGTAGCATGACACACACAGTGCTGCCTTCTAAAATACATAGGAAGGAGTCTGAACTCTATTTTTCTCATGCAAACTTGTTTTTTAAAAGGAAGTGTTACAATTCTACAATTCTTTAAGTATGAATTAATGCTTTTCCTAGGCAGAAGATGGAAATGTCAACTACAAGGTAATGGTGCTTATTTAGAGTTGGCTTTTTCAGTGGAAAGACACACATCTGCTTTTAAAAATTTTGACTATATTGTCTCCAGTATTCTAGCATGGAAATTTATGTCAGTATGGTTAATGTTTTTAAGTGACAGAGGCAATTACCATTTACATAAAACAATTCTGAACAGCATTAAAACTATACTGATTCCTGTTTAAAAGTAGGTCTATTTAAAGTTTAGGTCCTGCTGGGGTTGGCACGCAGAGAGGACCCAAATCTTGGCTCTGGTACTAAGTTTAGTAGGAATGGAAGCAGATGCACCTCTGAGGTTGCCAAGTTTGAGCCTTTGGTTCTGACTTGCCGTGTTTATTTGAGTTGGGACAGTGCCAAGGTAGTGTGTGAGGCTGGGTGGGTGCTCACTACCTGTGTACAGTGTGTGCCTCCCTGCTTAATAGCCATGTACTCCTCTGGATGCACACAGGACAGCTGGGAAATGGGCATGGTGATGCTGGATTTCAGTGCTGGCACGGGCTGGAGCTCTGTCAGTTCCTCTGATACACGGGGGCAGGATGCTCCCACACGCACATCTGTGATGCCATGATCCTTCTGGGGAACACATGGAAGTGGGGGAGATCTGCTTCAGAGGCATCTCTCAGCAGATCTCCAAGTGCTGCTGTTACTTGAACTTCTTTGTACTGAAAGGGATAAACATTACATTATGCATAAAAAAGAAGAGGAGGTAATTTTGCATGAAAGGTTCATAGCAAATACGTTCAAAATGAGTCTATGGATTTCTGTTTGTCAGATGTGGACTAATGTAAGACTTAAAAGGTAATCATGAGCTAAGTTGAGGTGGGTTGAACCTTCCTTTGTTTCTGCTGAGGCTTCTACGGGGGCACCAGAGATAAGGCTTTGAACATCTGAGTATCCAGAGAGATACTGCCAGCCAGTACTTGCTGTGTTAATCTTTCTCCTGAAGTTGGGACTTTGCTGGGACTACATTTGCTCTGACCAAGAGAGGAGTTTGAAGGGTGATGCAGGCAGCAAATACTTGTCTTTCTTCTTCTCACTCTCCAGCAACTACAAACTTTCTGCAGACCCTGTGAGCTCCTTTGATTTGTGAGTGCTGCAGCTGATTAGGGAGGAGGCTTTTGCTGCTGCAGACAAACTGGAATGTATTTTTGCTACCTGGCAGCATATTTAGTGAATGTCATTTGTAGCATCTTAATTCTCTTGGTCAACTTTACCAGGAATGTCCAAGGCCTGAACTGGTGTGAATTGGACATGGAAGGTCCTGTTGAGTTGGATTTCCTAAAAAAGCATTCAGCCTTGTTTCATTCTCAGTGATTCACTGTCAGAGGGCTGCTGACATTTGTACTCAAATGTATTTTGCCACTAGTCCTTGAGAACAAAGAGCAGTGCTAGAGATTATTTTTATACTTTGAGAGATCATCTGTTGAGATCATGCTTGGGCACAGTTCTTAATCAATTCTTTTCTAAGTGAAGCCAGTATGTGCTGAAGTATTCACCACTCAAAAGGGTGGGAATTAAGTTACTTTTAAGCTGTCCTTATGACCACTTTCTACATGTAAAGTATGAAGCTGTAAACAGGGTTTATGTATTTCCAGTGTCAGATATTCAGAGGCAGCATTACCCTTTGGTTGGAAGAAACATCTGGAATGAAATGTCTTTCAGCTGTTCCAGATGCTCCTTTTGTCTTGCTCTCTGACCTTTTCGCTGCTCAGTATTTCAGCTCCTGAGACTTGTCAACTGTTCTGCATTTTTTTTGTCCATCTTGCATCACTTGACCCTTTCAGCTATCAGAGGCTGTTTATTGCCTTGTCTGTAGTTTAAGCTTCTCCAGATAGTTACAGCTGATCTTCTGCTGTATGCAGTTTACCTCTAGTTTATCTTCTGCTGTGTGCAGAATGAGGTACTTGAAATGGGAGTCTGGGTGGAAACCTGGAAGGTTAAGGACTACTCCATTCTAATCATAGAATAATTTTGAGTTGGGAGGGATGTTGACCTTTCAAAGGTCACCTAGTCCAACCCCTCTGCAATGAACAGGGACACCTTCACTTTTCCAGTTGCTTTGGTAGCAGCAACCTTGTCTTGCAACTGTGTGCTGCCATGTGAGGAAAAAGCTGAGGGGATGATATGTACATGATGGGTAACATGCAAAAGCATAACAGAGATAGTGTTATCCTTGGAAGTTGTTTCTGAAGTTCTTCAAAACCCTCTCCTGTGCCGTGACATTTTGCAGCCACTCCTAAATCAGTATCTGTACTTGGGAAATGATTCCCAGACAAATTGTGTGCAAATTCTGTGTCATTTACACCAGTCTTCTACAGGTGGAATCCATCTCCACCCAAAAAAGTTAGTGGGATTAGGAAGTGATGGTGAGAACCAAGGGTCCTTTTCTAGGTTTTAGAAGAGAATCTGTGATCAGAGTGCTCTTAGCTTTGCAATTTTATTATGGCTCCTGCTGCCACAGCAGTGGTGGGAGGACAAGAAATGAGAAAGCTGCTGTGTGGATTTACACAGAATAAGAACTGAATGGCAAGGGCAGCAAAAGTTAAAGCTGTGAAAATTACTCCAGATGCTGATCTGACAGTGTGATGCTGCAGTAAAAGAAAGGCTGCGGTTGCTTTGCTTTTACAAAACTATGCACATCTTTACAAACACTGGTCATTATCACAGAAAATAAATATACACATGCAGAAGTGGATGTTTTCAAAAGTGCCTGACCGAATTTGTTAACTGATCCCTGTTGTAATTCACAAGAAGTTGAATGTCGTCTTACATTCTTTATAAATTCTTAAGTCCCATTTTATTTGGACTGTTGATAGCTGTGTTTGAATTCTGTAAGAAAACAGTAGGTTTGTAGAGGTGTGGCTGGTCTAAGAATATGTGTTAGAAGGTTCTGACATGAAAATGCAAATCAGGTACTAAAGACTTGTGTTTAAACAAGGCCTCAATTTTCTGGCAAAATTATTGGGTCTTGGTTTTTGAACTGATCCCAAAATGTTTTGAAAATTTTATGTTTTTCCCTCAGCTNTTTTCTGGCAAAATTGGGTCTTGGTTTTTGAACTGATCCCAAAATGTTTTGAAGAGTAATGGATGTTTTTCCCTCAGCATCACCAGGCAGTGAATGTCACCTGCTGCAGTTTGACTGCTGATAACACCTCTCACAGTTTTTTATTGCCTAAGGAGTAATTATTTAGGCCTTGGAATTAAAATTCTTTCAAGCAAAATATATTCAGGCTGTCCCTGTTAGGACAAAAGTGAGAGCGAGGAATGCAGAGCAGCTAGATGATCTGTGCCTAGGACCATTACTGCCAGTGGTACAAGAGATTTCTCAGATGTCTTGGAAAACCTTTTAGATAAATACATAATGTCTGTTCTAAAAGATTGTGGAGGAAAGCTACTGGCGAATGCACTGCTGCAGGTTTTGGAAAAGACCAAGACAGGACTGCTGTAAAATTTCTCCTTGCAGTGACAGAAACCAA
>VWYP01001851.1:37694-82373 GCA_013400435.1 Pycnonotus jocosus | reverse complement strand
CAGTCTGATGTCACCCCATTCCCTGTAACCCTTTCTGCCTGACCCATGAGCCAGTTGCTCATCCCATCACATGATGTGTTTATCCAGATGTGAGCTGGATATTTTATCCAGAAGGATTCTGTAGGAGACAGCATTGAAAGCTTTACTGAAATCCAAAAAGATCAACTGGCTTCCCTTAATCAGCTTTGTCATGAAACAAAATAACCTTTGACAAGCAGTACTTTCCTCTCATGAAACTGCTGGTTGTAGCCAGTGATGGTGTTCTCTTTCAGGTGTTTTTCAATAACTCCCAGAATAATCTTCTCCATAATTTTACCAAGCACTGAAGGGAGCCTGACAGGCCTGGAGTGTCCAGGGTCCTCATTCTTGCTATTCTTGAAAAATAGCACAACATTTGTCAGTTTCCAATCAGCTGGGACCTTCCTGGATTTCTGAGATCACTCAAAAATCATCAAGAGAGGTTTTGTGATGATATCAGCCAGCTCTTTGAGGATTCTTGGATAAATCCCATCAGGCCCCATAGACTTGCAGCAATTCAGATGGAGCAGCAGATCCCGCACATTTTCAGGGTTGGTTGAGTGTTGATCATATACCACGTGATGTACACAAAAAGATGTAGTCAGATGATGCCACTGTCATCCACTATTCAAACACAACTAGAATTTCATCTGTATGTCAGTGATGATAGATTTAATTATTTTCTAGAATAAACATTACATTTTGAAACCCCTGTTCTGTGCTCATTTTTTCTTTCGTTATTTTAGCACACGTGGCACACAGCTCTTAATTCTTCAAAGGAGATCATTATATGACAATGATTTTCACCTTTCCCTTCTCTCCAGAGAAAATCAAATGAATCTAACCATGAAGAGAGACAAATGTAAATATAATCTGTGGCCTCATAAGAAGTTTTTAATTTTTCAGCTGTTAGTAATTATGACTGAAGTAGGGATCCATCAGTGTTAGTGGTACTGCTCTGAGCACTTCCAGCATAAAAGCCAAGATCAGAACCTCTGGGAAGACTCTTTGCACCATCTGCCATCAGCTTCAGTTCAAAGAAAACCACCTTATTCTGTGATCCCTCTGTGGACATCAGTGTGTAGCCTGTCAGCCTTCTCTAACTTTATCCATTCCTGGTTTGTGCCACAAAGGTGAGGAGGTGATGCACAGCACTATCCCTGCACAAACCCTACCATCCAGTGCTGGACAATTCTAAAAAGCAGCAGCTAGTGGTACCCATGGAATCACTGTGGATGGGTTTCTGATCGCAGGGGTACCCCTGCTCTGAAGCAGCTTGAGCTGGAACAAGAAAGGGGTCATTTATGCTGTTACAGAATCAAGGAAATGTTCTCACACAATTAGAAACTCTCTCGATTACCCAGTACCAGCCAGCAGCTGAGAAGCAGTAAAATCCCTCTAAGCTCTAAGTGACTGTTTCAAAGCTAAGTAGAGCATGTTGTGTCAAACTACCTACAGTGGCAGTTTGAACTAATGTTTAATTTTGCCATGAAATGGACTCTGAGTGCTCAAAGAGCCAGGAAACAGCAGAGAAGTTCAAAAAGCTGTTCAGGCCATTCATCCTCTGTGCCTCTCAGCAGTCAGTTACTGTCTGCTGATTCAGAAGTGGTGTGTGAGTGCTACACATATAAATGAATTTAATATGGGTAAACATGTCAAGTCTATGACAAGTTTAAGATTAAGCTAATTATATAAGCACTGGAGATCAAGCCAAATTTTCACTGGAAAAATTCATTGCACTCAACCTTTAATAATCTGTCTGAAATAATTTACATTTAGGAAACTTTCATAAAAACAGAATGAGCTCTACAGCAGAACACAGCCTAGTAAGGCCTAGAGTAACTCATATTTCATAAAAGTTTTTAACACCATAAAGAAATCAGCATATCTATCTCCCCATATTTTTTTAATGCAGTCTGTCCCATTCAGCAAAGAGAAATACCAAAAAGCAAATAAATAAATACATTCCAAAAGGAAAACCAAAATGTATTGGCCCTAAAGCTTCTAAAAAGCAAACAACTTTGTATAAGTGTTCTGTAGAGCTGTAAATGAAACCTTTCAACAGAAATGACATAGTATTCTGTGATGAGTTTACCTGGGCTGGTTGCCAAAAGTTCACCTACCTGCTCTCTCTTTCCACCTTCTCAAAACAAAAGGGAGAGAAATTGAGATGGAAAAGGTCATGGGTTGAGATAAAGACAAGAAAATAATTTACTACTGACAACCAACATGAGCAAATCAGCCTTTTCTTGTGGAAAAATAATTTGATTTATTGCCCATTAAAAATATATTTCAATAGTGAGAACCAAAGCTTAGAACAGCATTCCTTCAATCCTTATCTCCCTCCTTTCCAGGCTCAACTTCATTTCTTCATTTCTGACTCCATCAACTCTGCTTGGAGGGAGATGGGAAATGAGATCAGTCCATTACAGTTCTCTGTTCCTCCTTCCCCTGCTCTAGCATGGGCTGCAATCCTTTAGGACAAACCAAGACCAGCATGGACTCTCCATGGGTCTCAGTCCCTGCAAGAAATATCCACCAGTTCCAGCACAGAGTCCACTCCAGGCTGCAGTGTAAATGTCTGCTCTGCCGTGCCATCTCCATGGGCTGCTGGGCAACCTCTCCTCTGCTGCCTGGGGAAACTCCTTCCCTCCATTTTTTTCTGGCCTTGGTGCTCACACTGTCATTTTTCACTTTTTTTCCTTACTCCTCATTACTTGCTCTGCATTTTGCTCTTACTTAAAGGCATTTTCCTGGAGAAGCCAGTGAGGTCCCAGTTGGAGCTGGCTGGGTGCAGCACAGGGCAGTCCTGACGACCTCACAGAGGCTGGTCCTCAGTGTGGTGCTCCCTGCCAGGACCTGGGCACCAGCACCACAGTACACCATCACAGAATACTAAGGGTTTCACTCCTACCTTTCACACCTCACAAAACTGTAACAAGCATTCAAGTGTGCAACCCAACATGGATAATTTGAATGGAAATACTGGCCACCTCCACCTCACAAAACACCTAAGTGATTGGTGGGTTGAGGTACTTTCATGGCCTCATGGAGTTAATTAGCAGTTTGAGGGAAAAGAAGGGATTGAATCTGGAGTTGCTCCATGTTTTATTTGCTCTGCTATTCAATTATCCCATTAAGAGCACAGAGAGACCACCTTCTCCAGTGACTGTGTCTTCATAAAGGGGCTTCTTTTTAAGTCTATACAGGATAATCTGTTGAAAGTTCTTCTGCTGAAAATTCAGGTGTCTTAAGGCTTAAATGGGGGAAATTTCCAAGACAGAAATCAAATATCCATTACTTAGTCAATGACCAAAACAAGTGGTCCAAATAAATATAAGAAGAGAACAAAGTTTTAGGTAA
This sequence comes from Pycnonotus jocosus, assembly GCA_013400435.1. Taxonomy (NCBI): domain Eukaryota; kingdom Metazoa; phylum Chordata; class Aves; order Passeriformes; family Pycnonotidae; genus Pycnonotus; species Pycnonotus jocosus. Next base: position 78,992 of record VWYP01001851.1, on the reverse strand, counting down.
TTCTTGACTTAATTAATCATTGTATTTGATTAACTAAATCAATTAATAATTTCATCTAGACTATGGTGAAAATGAAAAGCATAAACATGGTTGTAGTGTGATGCCAGTTTATGTTTTGCCTTTTTTCTATGTTCTCTGTATTCACTCATTTATCACTCTTTCACCTATTGTATTAGTGATTTGTTTTCCCGGTACTTTCCCATGGCCTTTCCCTTAGAAGAAAGCCAAAACAAATTCCAGAGCTCCAAGCCCCGAGGGATACAAGGCCCCTATCCTATCTTGGTTCTTCCTGGGAACCAAGGCAGAGAACAATTGCTGTAAATAAACTTTCATGGGCAAAGGATAGCCAATGCCAAGGGGGGACTCCAGAGAAGCGGCTTGACCTGGGGGGTAATTGCACCACCACTTGTCCTCCTAACTGGTGTTTTTTATCAATTATGCTAATTTCCTAAAACCTATAAATATGTACTCATCTCTGGACTGAGTGGGCTTTTATGAACCTCTTTCCATGACTGTGGCTGAAGCCCTTCAAATAAAGATCCCCTTTTATATTACCTCCTTACTAAAATTATCAAGAGTTTCATTTCCAGGTTAGCAAAAAGACAAGAGTGCCTATGAAAGATGATGGCCACCTTAATAATGGTTTGTTTAATTTCAATACCTCTTTCTTTTTTCATGTTTTTTTTTCAAGAAAAGAAGAATCCAGCTTCAGAAGACTTTCATTAATGATAAGATCTATGGCCTCACTTGTTCTATAAATATAATATTAAGCAGTGAGAGAATTTATTAACTTATATGTCATTCACTAATTGTACTCTCAGTAGACCTATATGTGTTTGGTCCTTGAACTTTTCTTAATCTCAGCAGGTTGATTGCATTAGACCCTTGCCACTGACTCTCTTAAGAGCTCATTAAAATAAAAAAAGCTCCAAAACCCCACAAACATATACAGATTAACAAAAACACAACCCCCCCCCAAAAAAAACCAAATGAACAAACAAACAAACAAACAAAAAAAACCCTTAAAGCAGAACGAAATAAAACAAAACAATCCCAGCCCCCCACCACAAAAATATACATTTTTAGCCGTTGATTTGAAGTTTAACAATTGAAGGTTTTAAGGCTGAACTACACCATCTTAGTGTAATTGGGACATTTGTACTTCCATTATATACACCACTTGAAGACTGTGATAGCCTGCCATGCAAATTAATTTGTTTCTATAAACAGCGGGACAAAGGCTCTGATGTTTCCAGATCATTTTTGGGAGTCTAGCAAGATATAACAATAGAACAACAACAAAAATAATAATAACACCAGTACCAGCTCTTTCACAGGAAAGAAATTATAGTTTAACTTGAAAAATATCTAGTTTTCAATAAATACAAATATAATCAATCCAAAAGCAAGAAAGTAGATATTCTGTATATGCAATATATGATTTATATGTGAATAAAGGAATAATCAGTTGTTGGGTATAGCTGGTTTTTTTCTAAAAGTAATTGTGTTACACATATTTAGAAGATGAAACACACTTTTTTAGTTGGATCAACACCAAATGTCAGTATCAAAAAAAGAAATAAAAGCGGAAGAATGAGTTTTTAATGCTTGCTTCTTATTTCATGGAAAGATTGCTAATCAGATTAATAATGTCCTTAACAGAAAGCAGCAATGCACTACATCACTACTGACAGAAGTTTTTTAAATCTTAGAACAACGAGAATGTAAAATTCTAATATTGGTAATTTTTTAGTTTTGTGACAACCAGCTGAAATCTATGTTGCCATTTGTTTGATTTCTCTGGCAACCACAATCTGATATACTATTACAACTAAACTCCTACTCTTTATTACTTCCAGTTGCATCACACTAATATTCACTTTCAAAGTAATGGAAATTCTTTGAATATGGATCTAGCAGGCAATGGTTTAGCTTAAAGTAGAGGAAGCTGAAATTAAATATGTGAACTTTAAAAATTAATTAAAATAGAGAGACCAATCTGACACTGAAACAAACTCATCAAAAGGTACAAAAAGTGACTTAGCACTTTAGAGGAAGAATGAAATCTCTTTGGTGGAAAATATGTTTGGTGTAACCACTTGTCCTTGGCCTTAATGCTGAAATACTAATAAAAGTACTGTTTTACATAGAAAGCTAGCCAAACATGCTTAGGCTTAAGTAGCTCTCAAACAGAAATTACTCATCGTTACTGTTTCCATGGGGTTAATATTTGCCCACAAATATTCTATCAGAAAAGTAGAACACCACATTTAACTTAGGATTCTGTCATTATTCATATAACAAACTACTGTGGCTTTCGCTTCCATAAGTGGCTCTGCATATGTGAGCAATTGTGCTATATGCTCTCATGGAAACCAGGATACTCCAGGTAAATTTACAATTTGCTACAATTTGCATAATGAATGCACAGGATCAGGTCTTTCATGAGGGGTGGGTTTTTTTGCTCTTTTTCATTACTATTTAATCACACTGATGTGAACTGAGCAGGTGAGAATAATTCTAAGTGAAATCATTGGATTTGCATGAGGTATAAGAGGTCGACAAATTTTCTAAGATATCCTCTGTGCTCCAGTGTGTCCATTCTCTTCACAATATTGACTAAAGAAAATACAGGTTCCTCACACATAAAAATATATACTTAACCCTGTAATAGGTTGAGGAAGACAAAATTGTCAAAATGCCCAACAAAAATTTGTAACCACTTCTAACTGATGACCAAATTCAGCAGAATGGTTGTATTTTAGGAAGTTGTCTAAAGCATTAAAATTATCCTATTTTTTATACCAAACCTTTTATGTTCCAATGTGTTGTACATACACTTCCTATATAGTAAATTATTAGTCAACAAAACCAGCAGAAAAAGAAGTATTATTTTAATGAGAACACTTATATGTTAAAAATGGTGCTAAGGGAAATTATTCTAGTTCTTTATATATTGGGATGGCAGAGATTCCATGTCTGTTGTTACATATTTCAGTGGTTCCTTTTTAAAGAGGACACGACAGCTCCCACAGTCCTTAATATAACAAGGTAGCCTAACATGGTATCAAAGGTAGAAAAAATATTGAAAGAAAAATCTGATGAGAAAAGAATAGAAATAAAAGATGAACATTGGAATTGATAACAAAACCTTTTTTTGCTTTTTTCCTCAAAGTGAGAGAGTCTCATTAAATTCTAGTTTCCAACCATTATGGAGGTGAAACAGGAGAAAAAAAGCACCTGGTATTTCAAATGGTTGCCCACAAGAAAACTCAAAAAATGTCAACTGAATTAGAATGGCACAAGTAGTGCCCTGGACATATCTCCCATACCAAGAATTTAGGGGTACTAAGTCACATAAATAATGATCTAGAAAATAGAAAATTTAGGGAAAAAGATTCCAGTCTGCTTTTCCTGTGAATTTATAACCTGAGCAAAAAAATAAGACAAATATTTTTTACTGAATATCCGAGATAGATAAAAGCATCCCAGCTTAAAACATATATACTCAAAAACCTTTAAATACTTAAGAATCAAGTCTTCAGTCTTCATATTTATGTTCCCTGGCATCTACAGCTGTTTTTTAGCTTTAACATCACAGTGCAAATAAATGCAAGTTTCAGCCATAAACACCTTCACAATTTGCAAATTATCATTAACTTTCATCTACACTGAGAAGCCTAAATCCAGTAGATGACCTCAAATCACAGTAACTTGACTCCATTCCACATAAAATACCATTGCAGTTGCCTTCCTCAGCCGTTCACCACTGTCATTGCCGAGCTGATTGCCTATAAAAAATGTCCTTTAATTCCATCAAGTTAATCCTGAACCTGATAAAATCCATCAAATTACAATACACCTCCAGAATGAAAGTCTCCAGACTTCAATAGGAAAAAGGATAAGTGAGAAGTTTTTTTCTTTAATATGGTGTCTTTTCATTTAGTCTTTGTGGTTTAAAAAGTAAAAAATGAAGTATTTTGTTCATCATTCGTCTGGCTTCTGCTTCTGACTCTTTTGCTTTCTTCACTTGATGGATGCATCTTTTTTATTCAATTCTTGTATGGAGACATAAAGATACGAAAATTCATACACTTCTGATTCTTTCTAAAATCAAGGATAAAGAAAGTTACAAGAAAATGTACTCTGCGAATAGGCAGAGTGGCAATAATTATTCTCTCAATTCCTAGCCCTCAGTTTGAAATTATCAGAAACTCCCTTTTGTTTCATTTCCCAAATGTTGGTACAAAAGCCTGAAAGAAGACACAAAGAATCACATTATTGATGTCTCCCTAGGGATCACCTCTATTTACATGGAGACCGGTAAAATTACCCGAGAGAAAAAGAAGTAAAAAAGGCAACAAAGAATGGAATGGAAAAAAAAAATCAGAAAAAATGCAGAGACAAACATGTAGAAATTCATTAATTTTACAAAGAGAATAATTTGAAATACTGACAAAAAGGCCAATCATGTCCTTTACACTGAAAAAAAATTATTACTGCTCTCAAAATATAATTAATTTCCAGTAAAACAGACAAGCGAGGAAAAACAAAGTCTCAATCTGGGTAGAATGTAGGAGATATTCAAATGAAATTTGTCATTGTTCAAGGTCCCACAAAATTCAACTTATTCTTCAATACTTTTAAAAGATATTTAACTTAATATGAGTCTTAAAAATCTGTATGCACAGATACCTAGACTACCTTAAGACCTTAGGAGGCAATAATAATTGCTTTAAAAAAGAAGATAAGGAAAAGCAGCAGATAGATAAGATTCAAATTCAACTGTATTGTACATGAAAGTGTGGGCTTATGATTTTTGTACAGAATCAAGTAACTTCCTAACCAGGAAATGTTTGCTTCCTGATCAAAAAAAAAATGAAACTTAATTAATAACAAGAACAGGCTATGGCTTCTCTGTGTGCTGAGCTGTTTCAATATGCCAGACAAATATGTATACAATAAAAATAATGTGGTGGTAAAACTGCCCCCAGAGTAATGAATACAATTCTATTTTACATTTCTTATAAGACCACATTCCTCTATAAATGTATTATTATCAAACCTTTCAGTATTTAAATTTTATCTTAGCTGCAGAAGCATTTTGCAGTGGAGATAAACCTAAATACTCAATACTCCAAAACTGTTGACTTGAGGATTTTTCTTAGTTATCTTTATCTGTATTATGAACTCCAGTCATCAAAGGAAACCAGAACATGCCTGAAGAAGTACATGTATTTGTAAATAGAATTTGATAAGAAAATCCTTTTTATAACGTATGACTTACCATGTTAATTAAAGGAAACCTTATGCCATTACACATTTCCATCCAAACTAACATAATAGAAAGAGGATCAAATAAATACTATCTGTGTATGGCTCAAACTGATTTTTTAAGATGTCCATTCTGATAACTATCCTTTAGTTGCCAAATATGTGACCGTCTTTTCAGATAAGCCTGTCTCCCAACATTTCCTTCTGCCCTTTCCCTGTTGGAAGCCCCCTGGGGGAGCCATTAGGGAACTGTGATTTTTACAAAACACCCCATTCTCCTTTGCTCACAGCAATAGCCACAATGTGCTCATTTTGTGCACAAAGGGGAGGTCCTTGCCCTGAAAAGGGCACATGTCCAGAGCAGATGCACATCAAAAGTAGTCAGAAATTGGGAAAAAGACAAGATTGGAAGACGTTTACACCACCTAATTGCAATTTGTTTGGACACTGGAACTGATAACCTGGGGTTCATCTTATGCTTTGCTCAGACTGAGTTTAAGCCTAAAATTTGACTCTTCTAGACTTCTGATTTGCCAGTCATGCAACCATTCAAGGAGGTCTCACACAACCTATGGTAATTAACAACCCCTACCAGAGACTTTGGTGAGCCTGAAAATTTTGTTTTCAGTGGAAAATATATACTGTTAACTCTCTCTTACATGGAACTGGACAAGAAAGCTTCAGCTAGTCCTGCTCTAAGCCCCTGCTTCCCAGTTGAATCCAGAGTCCAAATTACAGCAGCATGGGTTGGGTTTTTTTTCCTTTCCTAAAAGGCAGAAGTAATCAGTAGTAACCATAGCAATTCTATGTGTCTCCATTTAATAATTCATTCTCATCTCATCCATAACCTGATAACTAGAGTCAAGGAATGCTCAGAAGAAGCAGTTTATTCATTAGTCCTTCAGTCTACTGATTTTGAGAACAGAGCTTTCTAAAAGTGCACATGCCTGAACTGGGATTCACCATCAGACCGGCTGTGTCAGTACAACATTTATGAGACTCTAGGGATGGTGACTGGCTTAATCCTTATTACAAGATATTCCTTTTGCAGATCTCTTTTAACTTCAATAATTTCAGTAACCTTGCTTACAATGGGATCCATACACAATTATACTAGCACAACTGAGTGAACAATGAAACACAGCATGTGGCAAGAGTTTTTAAAATCAGCTTTGTCATCCAACAAGCATACTAAGAAACTCAGCTGTGACTCATCTCCTTTCTGAACAGCATATTAATGCTCAGCAGCTTAGCACTTCTGATTGCAGGTCCCCCTACCCCCTACAGATTTGAAGTTCTACCTGAAAAGGCATTGTTAAGGATGGAAGTGTTACTGCAGTGAGTGAACCTAGGGTGCCTGATGAATTTCAATCAGGAAAAACACTAAATTCTTCATCTATACCAATGAGCAAACCTGAAATTGCAAGTATGTAAATATTCATGATCTTTAGTTGGACCTTTCCAGAAAACAGAATCCCATATGCCCTATATATGATCTTTCCATCTTCATTTGATAAAGAGATGCTCAGAAATTATGGGTACAATATTGGTCATCACAGCATGATTCATCACTTTTTTAAGGGGTACAGGATTCCACACTATCTCCTTAGAGTTCATGTGTTGTCAAACTACTGGACATCAGCTACATATGTACATGTAGCTGTTCTGCAGAATATATGCTAATATCAACCAATTGAAAAGAAATCATTGCAGTCTACTATCACTAGGTTAAAATAGTTACTAGTGAGGAATTCAATAAAAAACTTACTTCAATTAAGTAGAGTATACTGCAACAATATTTTACATTTATACAGCACTTTACATTTGACGTTTGACCAATTAGGCTGAGACAGCCATGCTAAATCACAGCAGGCCCCTTGGAAAAAGGGCAGCAGCTGACTGTCAAGTTATTCTACTTCGCAGTGGGGAACTTCTCACAACAGTGGGCAAAGTCCTACTCTCACATCATGTAACAGACATTTTTCAGATTTTGAAGAAAAGCAACATGACTCCAGAACTATACTGATATCAATTCACTTCTATAGCCTCAGTATTTTATCCATTATGGTGTTTCTTTTGTCTAAGTAGAGCCTAGAGTGCCTGCAATGGGGCTAAAATCCAAACTATATGGCTCAAATTTGAAGAGACCCTAAATAGTTTTAAATCCATGTTTTAAACTAGTTACACATCTCAAATAGAACACAAAGATTTTTGGCTACACTCCATCACAGTTTTTTTTTAAAGTCCCTCAAAAAGACTGTCTGCAAAAAAATTATCCCTTTCTACTTTTTCTTTTTGTATCTTTGAGGCTTTTCCTACGCACTGAGTAAATAGTAGCAAATTTTTGCATTTAGTTATGTAGTAAATTAATCCCTCAATCTCAATCTGTAGATTTGTATGCTCACTTTATGTCCATTGAACTGAGAAACAATGACAGTCATGGTTTTAAGATGTGTCATTGCACAAAATAATGTGGTTTTTCATGTTATGGAATTGTTAAGCAGTAAAAGTATTTGAGAAATTGTTCTGTCAACAAAGCATATTGTCTACTGGGAATATATGGAAGAAAATAACCACTCCATTTCAATTTCCTTTTTTCCTTTTTTTTCTTTTTACTTCTAAGTCACACAAGCACTCAAGGAACTCAGCTAAGCTGGAAAGGGTTAATTGCTATGGTCAGTAAACTGAAGCCACTGCAGGTGTGAGGTTTAATTGAAAGGCAGATGTCCAAAGACAGCAGGTAGAGATGGAAATTAGGTTAGGAAAGGAGCAGGACAAGGTTATTGCAGAATTCTGTAACCTAAATAAAACTATACACATTTAAACAATATTGTCTTGTGGTACATTCATCATAAATTATGTCTGGTGGTTTGTATTTGGGAAGAAGGTCATGATTTTGTGGTACTTGTTCTCTAAAAGGAGCAATTATTCTTCTCCAGATATTCACCTTTTTTTGAAAAAAAAAAAAATCTCATTTAAAGCTGCTGTTTGGCATACATAAGGGGGTATTTTTATTTGCACCCTAGATGAATTAATGATGTTACTAGCCATGCTAAGCTTCTAGCAGGAAATATATCACATTGCTCACATATTGTTAAAATTAATCATCTAAAAGAAATGGCCAAGTACTTCAATCAAAACTACTTCTAAAAGCAATTTTACAGTGTATGCTTTCAGGGAAAAAAATTATTATGTTAATAGGAAGATCTGCAATCATTACATGATGGGATACCTGGGTTAAGACTATTGTTGTAGCACTGCTGAGCCCTAGGACACAGCTTGTACTGGGAGCCAAAAAACAATATTTGGCCAAGATTTTCACAGAATCACAGAATGTGCTGAGTTGAAAAGGACTCACAGGGATCATCGAATCCAACTCCCTGCCCTGCACAGGAGACCCTAAGAGTCACACCACTGCAGCTGAGATTATTGTCCAAACACTCCTTAAACTCGGTTGGGCTTGTGCAGCATCAAAAAAAAATCTGTTTAAATCAATGCCCTCTCTGCTTAAAGGGAAAGCTTTAGTGAATGCTAATGTGAACCACTAAAAGTATGCATACCATGTGAAAAGCAAAAATGTTTCTTAAAATATATGTACACAAAGGAGCTATTTTTTCTGCTTGACTAGATCTTTAAATCTTTGTTTCAGCTGAACTTCAATTTAGGGTAGATATCCGTGGACAATCTTCTCCTACATTTTCAAAGTTGAAAAGGCACAGAGATAAAAAACATTCCCAAAATGCTGCTCACTGTAGCATGGCGTTACGTGTTTGTTTGACCCTGAAAATATTGTTAGATTATGTGACAAAAGTCTTGCACTGAGTATGTTAAGAGTTCCAAAACAGCAAAACAGCTTGTAGGGAAAACCCCAGCTACTCAATCAGAGAAACAGCACTTTGCTTCAGCTACTGCCGGGTCTGTCAAAGGAGAGTCATCATCTCTCTGGGGTGGGAATCACACCCTCAGGGAGAAGATTCCTATTTTGTGAACATGTTTGTGTGTGTGTGTGTCTGAGTACTGCAGTCATGGCTCACAGGGGCCATGTGTGAGTGTTTCTGATGTGCCAGCAACCCAGGTGTGGGGTGCCACGCACCCAGACTCGCTGCTGAGTGGGACAAACACCTTGGAAGCCAAGTGTCCAAGTGGCCATAGGTCTGGGAAGAATCCACCTGTGAGCGTCTGTGACTGGTGTGGGATGTGTCACTGATTTGTCCTGCATCATGCATCATCCTTGTGTAAAGACATGATCTTTAAAGAAGCCTGAAACTGCTTTGAGAGCCAGGAGAAAAATGGAGAGTGTTGGAGTAATGTGCTTTCCTCCAGCTACCCTGCAAATTAAAATTTTATTCTCCTTTTTCACCGTGATTATTAATAATTTATAACTGATTGTAATCACAAGCCAAAATTAATGACTTACCTTCCCACTATAAAAAGAGCACCTGATGGATAGGAGTAACACAGGAATGCTATTATGAACACTTTTCATTCCTAAAAGTTATGTGCAGCTGAGAGCTTGACAAATAACCACAGGCATCCTTTGCAGAGCTTACTTCTCCGTGATATAAAGCATGTGTGTGTGGAAATCCTGTAACTGTAATATAAAAAAGTTCTCTTTGATCAGTGATGCTGATCACGAATATCTACATCTAACTCAGTTTCACTGAGTCATTTGAACATTTGCATGTCTCAAAACTACAGAAGCCTTTTAAAACATTACAATGAACTCACCCAATAAAGTAATTGCAGAGATCAAATTAGGGGTGAAAAGGATGATGATTTCTAATAAGGTTATATTGCATATCCTGTATAGAAATTATAAGACATTTATTAGAAACGTATTTTCCTACCTTATCTTTCAGACTCTGAATGTACACACATATAGGGAATTTGATAACCACGATTAGCAACATTTAAAGCTATGCATAGAAGAATAAGCATTTTTAATAGCAAATTCATCACAATCTTCTGATAAGGTTACTGCTTTCTCATTTTGGTGCAGATTATAAATATAATTCATTCTAGCACTAGCTAGCTGATTAAAAGCTTCTTTCAATTTTCATATGAACGTAATAGATTCCAATCTTACTTAACTATGTCTGTATTACTCTCTTAAACAGAGTTAGAATGAGAAATAATTGAAAAATAGTGTAAGAGAACAAACACTTACATGAATCCTTCATTAATTATGTATAGCCTATTATTTTACCCTAGATGTTCACAAAACTGACTTTGTTTTGTGTATTTACAGCCCAACCAAAAAGTAAAATGAGACTAACTAACCATGGCTTGCAGAAGGAAACTGTCTCCATTGCAAATGAGGTGCTAACTGGAGTATATACAGCTGTGCTTGGCCCTGATAACATGAGCAATTCTGAACTAATTCTTCCTTAGCAACTCCTAAACTCTTAGCAACTTCCTGAAAAATGTTCAAACAGCAACGTTAGATAACATAAAAGAAACAGAAAAAGTTAGGATACCAAAAAATAAAGAAATTACATTTATTTTTTAAACTTCTGTGTAACAAAAAAAGTTTTCATAGGCATTAATTTTATCTTTAAAAAGTTTACTAGAGCATAGTTGAATCTACTAAGTGTTAGTAAACACAGCCTGAGGAATGCCTATTTGATATTAATTTTCCTAACTGTGAATACTTTGGGGCCATTTTTCTTGGTGAAAGAATATTCTCAAATCCTCTTTGTGTTTCAGAAACTAAATACAAAAACCAATTTTTGTCATTTTCAGCACGGACCTTCTGATCTTTTGAAGTATTAAGGTTTTGTTTAGCAAATCAAATACAGCTGACCTATGAAGCTACAAGATCATACTTAAAAGATATCAACAAAATGTCTTTCTATGCTCTTTAAATAATATCTCACTACAGTATAAAACTGTCTGGATATTGAGATCTTTTAAAAAAAAATTACAATATATGACACCCCAGAATCATCTGTCCTATTTCCATCTCTCATCACCTTATCTTTCAGCACACAACTTACCTTACTCGAAAGAGAAAACCTATCCAAAAATATTTGGTAGAACATATAGGAAGAAAGAATGAGAAAAACAAAGTTTTAAAAAGCGTAATGACCATCTCAAAGAAATCTTGCCCCATCATTTCTATCATCAATATAAAATCCATATTCATGTAACTTGAAATACAGCAACTGCTGGTTTTAAACTTTCCTTCTTTAGAAATTGATTTTTTTGGATCTATTTGGATCAATTTGGATCTACCAATTCCAAACTTTCTTTTACAGGAGTATATGGCTGTTCCAAGTCTACTGATGAAATTTTTAACCTATTCAATCACTGCTAAAATCTGCACTGGGTACTTTACCAAATAATGGCCATCATTGGGAAACTTATGGTGTCTATTCTAGGTTTCTGAGCACTTTTAGAAGATCATAGTCACCCTCTATACATAGAGAATTACAAAATAATATGGTAAAAACAAGTCCTGCAAAAGGTCCTGGTGCAATCGCGACAGATCAGCCTTTGCACACCCCTGGGACTCACCAGAGAAACACCCACTGGTGGAATCTGGTCAGAACAGAGACCTCATCTGAGCCTCAGCTACAACCCTTTCAGTAGTCATGTTCCATGAGCATTTAGGTAACTTGAATAGCCACTCTATCTTAGTCATATCTCTCAGGACTAATCAAAATCTGAGAGACTGAAGATGTTTCTTTTTCTGAGCTGTAACATTTTCAAGTATCCTTGTGGAGACATAGAGCCTAGTGGAAAATAACATATTTTTGCACACAAACCCAAGATATATAATGTCTACTTGAACACAATTTCCCATGTTAGCAATTGGTATTTTCTGGTTATTGGTCTTATATTTGAACATGGCAAATATTTGGACTGTGCAATAATTCCTCTTATTGCTAAGAGAAATATATTCCTGTTAATAATTTAGAGAGCTACAATGACACATAGATTTTTTTTTTTTTTTGCAGTTTTAGTGGCTTTTATCCATTATTTCCCAAAGGGCTTTCATCTGTTGGATTCTGAAGGGCTTTGAATCTTGATCTGATAGCCTGAAACTTATGTTCTGTATTGTGGCATACCAAGTTAAATCCAAAATAAAATGTCACTGTAAACATATCTCAAATTCCTGGACAAAAATTTTCCTGGATGCTTTTTCTTCAACACCCCATATCAGAAATTCCTGCTTTCTCCTGGCTCTTCCTGCTTGACTTCAAATTTGTGCCATGTACACCTTTTCTGGCACTAGTGGCAGCACAAATGCTTATGGGATTTTACAGATACACGGTTAATTAATTGGGAGGAAAAAAAAAAGTAAGGAAAAAGAGGAAAGGGGGAAAGGGGAAAGAAGTAGACATGAGAAGAAATAAGGGGAAGGGTCTCTAATCTTGCTGCCAAGGTGCATGGAACTATATTCCGAATCAGAAAGTTCACAAGTTCAACCTTAGCTGGGGAATGAAGAACTAGAAAAACCTTTCAGCCAGCCTTTTTTAGCACTCAATAAAAATTAATTTTTCATGTCATTTGATTAGCCACAGGTAGGCACATTACTACTAATTTTCAGTTTAGGTTAAAACTCCACAGAGACCTCTGGTTTTCAGTGCCTGAACTGGCATCTGACAATTTGTGAGGTGTCAGGTGAGTACTGATGAGGTTGAAAACTAGGTGTTGTCTTGTTAATGTGCTTGGCAGGGAAGCAGAACAAATTCACAGCAGGAAAAGCCTGTAGTAACCCATGACTGAGGATACACTTCAGACTGGATGATGTATTTTAGAGGTCTGAATGCAGCAGTTTAAAACTGGATTTGGGTTTTTAACATTATGAGGAAGGAAAGTTATGATTACAATTTCAGATTTTGAACTGGGTTTAAACAGTATACAGTGAAATGCAATTAAAACTACTTTTTTACACACTTAAGATAGGTGACTTAACTCTGAGACTATAACAGGAAATATATAAAAAATTAAAATATCATTTATATGACAGATATTTCAGCTTACAAATAAACTATAAAAAAGAAAAACATTTACTAAGAGGCTCTAAACTCATAGTATTACTAGAGTTTACATCTTTCACTCTCAGATAATCTGAGCAGGAAATTTATTTAAAGAATTTTACAGTTCTCTGTAATGACTGGTAACTGAGTACTATGCACTTTTGACAGGACCATTCCCAGAGGTCCAGAAAATCTTCCTTGTAAAAGTCATCATAAATCAACAAATAAAACTATAAATATAACAAAGGTAAATTCTCTGCTTCCCTATTTAATAAACTAATAGATGGGGTTTTTTGTGCTACCATTTGCATGGATTATTCTGTATGCAGCCAAATATTTTAATGCACTTGTCTGCACTGAGTCTTGATGTATTTTAATTTTGCAAAACACAGACAAATTGTGCTCTTTGTCAATGACTGACATTTTATGCATTAAACATGTAATCATGTGGCAATTAAGGATGGTGAAATTAGAATAGTATGATAATGAAGTTCACTTTGAAACAGTGTTTGATAAACAACCTCTGTTCAGGATCTCATAGCAAATATTTTTGATTGTCTCTTTTGTTTAAAAGATGTTCATTGCTGGAAGATGATAAGAAAGTGTTTGTGAAAGACAGACATTATCAAAGACACCATAGAGGATGTATCCAAACCAAGGATGATGTATATCACAGAATTTTGTCAGTTTATAGAGAATCATAGAATCATGATTGTAAACCATTTAGATTGTAAAGGATCCTTAAGATCATCAAGCCCAACCATCAAACCTAACACTGCCAAGTCCACCATTTAACCATGTCCCTAAATGCCACATTACGTATTGTTTGAATGCCTTTAGAGATGCTGACTCCACCATTTATATGGGCAGTCGGTTACAATGCTTTAACATTGTTTTGATGAAAATATTCTTGTAATATCCAATCTAAAGCTGCCCAGGAACAATCTGAGGCCATTGTCTCTCATCCCTTCATTTGGTACATGGCAGAAGAGATGACCATCACCTCACTCCATTCCCTTGTAGGCTAGTTGGTGAGAGTGATAAGGACCCCTCTGAGCATTCTTTTCTCCGGTCTAAACACCTCCAGCTGTCTCAGTGACTCCTCATAGAAATTGTACTCCAGACCTTTTACCAGCTCCAATGCCCTTCTCTGGACAAATCTCCAGCACCTCAATGTCCTTCTTGAATTGACGGTCCCAAAACTGAGCCCAGGATTCAAGATGCTGCCTCACCAGTGCTGGGTGCAGGGGGACAATCACTGCCATGGTCCTGCTGGGCATAGTATTTCTGATATTGGCTGCCTTGCCCACCTGGGCACATGCTGGCTCAGGTTCAGCTGCTGTTGACCAGTACCCCCAGCTGATTTCCAGCCACTCTTCCCCCAGCCTGTAATGCTGCATAGGATTCTTGTGACCAAAGTGCAGGACATGGTTTGTAGTTTTGTTGAATTTCATACAACTGGCCTCAGCCCATCAACCCAGCCTGTCCAGATCCCTCTGCAGAGCCTTTCTACCTTCCATCTGTTCAACACTCCCACCCAACAAGGTGTCATATGCAAACTGACTGAGGGTGCACTAGATGCCTTTGTACTTTGTAGATAAAGATGTTAAACGCAACAGGCCCCAGCACTGAGCCCTGTGAAACAACACTCATGAACAGGTTCCAGTTGGATGTATTCATCACCAGTCTCTGGGCCTAGATCTTCAACCAGTTTTTTTATCCAGGGAACAGTTCACCTGTTCAAGCCATGAGCAGCCCATTTGTCCAGAGGATACTGTGGGAAATTTTAAAGGCTTTACTAATGTCCGGGTAGAAAATATCCACAGCCTTTCCCTCATCTACTGATGAGGTCACTTTGCCAGGAAAAGGGATCAGATTGGTCAAGCAGGACCTGTCTTTCTTAAACCCATGTTGGCTGGATTTGATTGTCTGGTTGTCCTGCATATTATCATGATGGCACTCAAGATGATCCACTCCATGACCTTCCATGGCATCGAGGTCAGGCTAACAGGTCCATAGTTCCTTGGATTCTCCTCTGGCCCTTATTGTAGATGGGTGTCACATTTGCTAATTTTCAGACAACTGGGACCATCACAGTGAACCAGGATTACTGAAAAGTGCCTGAAAGTGTCTTTGTGAACACTATTATTTGAGTTTATCTGCAATGAAGTAATAAAATTAAGGAAATAACTACCACTACCAAAAGGGGGCTTACATGAAAGCTTGTATTCAATGTATTTAGTTGGGATGGATTTGAAAATCTGCTCTAGGGAAAGCCCATGCCAGGGTGGATGGAAGTAGATGATCTTTAAGGTATCTTCCAACACAAACTATTCTATGATTCTATGATTCTATGATTCTATGATTCTATGACTCTATGATTTCTGTTTAAATGACAAATAAAAAACTACACACTAAGAACAAGACAGCAAATGTCCAAAAACAGTGTAGCCCAATACTCTAACTTCTCTTCTATTGAATTCTTCTGGTTCTTCCTTGAATGATATTCATAGGGTGTGTCTCCTCTACAGATTTCATGGAGGTGAGGGATGTGCTGTTGAAGATATTCTCCCAAAAATATTCCCCATGTACCACAATTCAGTTTGTGGAGTAGAGTAGTCTTAAAGAAGTAAACTTTTGCCCTTTTAGATGAAGTTAAACTGCTAATGGTCACCTGCTCATCAAACCTAACACAATTAGTCCACAATGACCTAAAATCCTCATAGTGTAGCTGCTGGGTTTTCAGTTCATTCACTGTACTGACTGGGTTGCATGATGTGCTTTTACATAGTTGGCCATAATAAGATAAGGTAAATTGCATCCTGAAATTTCTGAGACGTAAATGAACTGATTAGCTCTGTTCTGCAAATTTTATCCAATTCTGTAGCTATCAAAACATTTTAGGAAAGCTCAGCACTGGCAAGGATAGGAATCTCCATTTATCTTTGTTAGACTTGTCAGATTCTTTTGATGCCAGGATTCTTCTATACATAATCCTTTTAAGCTTAACCTTTACAAGCAGTTGTAATATTAAAGCATAACACAGACAACTTCTCTTAAAATCTTTGTTCAATTGTTTCTAACAGCATTCTTTGTAGTGCCAACTCAATGAGACAGCACCTCATCATATATTCATGATTCCAGAAATCAGAAATGTCAGTGCTGTCAATGTTTTTACACCGCTGTGATGTAAGATGAATAAGCTGGTTGTGAGTTACTGGTCTCATTATTCCCTTATTCCATTTGCTCTATTATCGACAATAATGTTCAATTAACAAATAATTTCAGCAAGAAATGTTCCATGAATTCTCTGAAACTGAAGGTTTTGTTTCTGATGCTGCTCCCACATGAACCTGCCACTATTGCATCTTCCTCTAAGTATGAAGATATTTAAATCTATTGAGAATGAGGAATATTAAAAACCAGAACTGAAGGACAAACAACTTTTTCTTTCTGCTTTGTTTCCTCTGCATTTCAAAATGCAGATAAAATTCAAAACAACAAAAAACCCCCACTCACTAAATCTTTATTTGAAACATTTTCTTTTTAAAGTGTCAATTTTCTTTATGATTCTCAATTTATTTTATAATTTCATTTTTAAAAAATTGTATATTGACAGTTTTAAAAATAGTTTCAAAATAACATGATGGAAATTAATCCTAATTAGAAATTATGCTTTAAACATATATACATGCTAACAATTTTTTTCTTAGACATTCAAAATACATACTTTAAAAATATAAATTTTTAGAAAAAATATATTTTACTTTTTTCTTCTATAGAAAAAGATTCACTATAGAAAAAAAACTTACGAAGATGCAGAAGTAACTTCCTTATCCTATGAATTAAGTACTAAATATCAACATTCTTAAAGTTATGTAAGCAAGGTAGCTGTGCTTCCTATTTCACGTCTATTGACCCAATAATAGTGAAGTAAAATATTAAGAAAGCAATTCAAAACTCATCTATTTTGATATTTGTCTAAGATAGGTAAATTTCAGATATGACAGAACATTTCTTACAAATTTTGCAGGTGACCACAGTTCACAAACTGTTCTTCAGATGTCCAGTATACAAACAATAAAGGCTGAAATGCTTCTGTTAGTGCCAATCAGAAACCTCCACATTGTGAATCAGACTGAGCATGCATGGGAAACTATCTGACCACAAAACCTGCAGCCAGAAATGCAACTGAGCATGTGTCAACTGCATGTGAGAGTCAGAGGAAAATAAAATTTGAATTATATAGTTTGTCTAATTTCTCAGAAAATGAATGGTCTATGTTTACTGATTTGGAGAAACAGAACTAAAAACATCTAAAAAAATGTTTCTTCTCATGTCTTTTTCTTTTTGTTATCAAAGGGTCTTTTCCTCACCTCCCAGCACCAAAAAAGAAAAAAAGAAAAAAAGAAAAAAAGAAAAAAAAAAAAAGCTTTTGTATTTTCTTCAATTATTTCTGACCATCTGACTATAAGTGAATCAAAATAAGAAAAATAATGCTAGTGACATATTTAATAACATGATCAGCATAATTTTTTTGTGGAATTCTGAGTATCAAATATTTACTGTAAATAACACACACCAAAAAAATAGCACATACAAAATCAGAAACACTTTAAAAAATATTAATGGAAAATCACTCTCACAAGAAAAAGGCTTCTTTGCTGCTCATGTTGCTAGGATCATTATTACTGCTTACAATTACTTCACCACATTCTCTGATTTATCCTCAGGAAGGAACGTAGCTGGGAATAGGCGGTATGAATTTTTTGGGCTGTGGGAATGTGCACTTGTTTCTGGACCAAGCCAGGGAAGTCCTTGTGTCATACAATCATGCCACATGCAGTGCCATCAACTCAGGCATGTGCAGCAAGTCTGTCACTTCCCTGAAGCACCAGTCCCACTGTGTCTTTGCAGATGGATTGTAAAAAATCTGGCCAGCCTGGCTAGAAATGTTAGAGTAGATATCATATTATTACAGAAATAGATATAATTTACATCTGCAGCTAAATTTTGTTGTCTTTATAGATCTCTATGTTCTGCCTCAGAACTTTGGCCCAGTGCTCAGAAAACATAATTTACTGTGCAGGGATATATATTTACGGTTTTACTAATAAGAATTTATGTACAAAGCTTTTGTATCTCCCAGTAAAGGTGTTATTCAGTTTTTGCTTGGCTATTTTTCCACACAATGACCCTTAATTTAGTGACATTTTTGTTTCACTTTGGAATTTTCAAGGATTCAAAGGCCTTTTTTAATATCAAAATTCCTTGAGGTGTCCTTCTCTAATACAGGAAGTTATGTTGTCTCCAAAAGGATGTCTTAAAAATTACCTACTATTCTCTGGAACAAAAACATAAACATGTATATATTTACATGTACCTTTCAGGAAAGGGAATTAAATCTTGTGATTTGGGCAAGCTTTGGTCCATTTCCCTGTGCTTCGTGTCATCCTAGTCGCTTTTATTGTTTTCACTTTGTTTCAGAATTTTCTCTTCTATTTTTCACATGATTTTGGGATTTCTATGGGGAAAATTTGGACAACTTGCAAAAGTGCTGCTTTTCACTGCATCTCTTTTCATTTAAGTACACTTGGTCACAGCCAGTCCATTTGCAAATTTTCTGGTTTTTTAAATTATATTTTATTTGTTCATATCTCCTTGCCAGAGGGTTTGTTCCACTTTCTTCTCTGATTTCAAGATTTCATTCCCTTTCCTGAAAGGGAAATGTATGTATTTATATATAAATATATATATGTGTCTATATATATATAAATACACACACCTATATATACGGAATTAGAAGAGAAAGCTGGGATAAAGAGAATTAATATTTTAGTAGCAAAGTTTACTTAGAAAGTAAATGTGAAACAAAGTGCAAAAGCATTTGTTTTGTGAGCTCAGACATAGGACAACCGTATTGGGGCACAAAATACCCACATTTGGTCAAAGCAGAATCTTTTTCATTCCAGATGCCACATTCTTAGAGTTTAAGTATTATCCATTTGCACATCTTAAATTATCCAGTATCCTAGTGTCTGCTGCCTTCAGTTTGACTGCAAAAACTCTTGACCTTAACTTCTGCTTCAAGAGATGTTAGAGAAATGTTGAAACCACTCCCCCAACATCTCAGAGGAGTCAAATGATGCTAATGACTGAACTACCAGCAGCAAATAAGTGAGCATACTTCCCACACCTCTCTCTGTCTCAACTATCTGCTGTTCTAAAGGAATCTGAGTGTGCCCTGTGTGATTGGCTCAAGCTTCCAGACTGGCAACAATAAAATTCCATGATTCTTTATTTTTCACATAATCCTCATTCTCAAGTCATCTCTTTCCTGACACCAGTAACTTGTGATAAACTCAACCAAATCATCTGCTTTCCAAACTTGAACCTTGTTTCAGAAATCAGTTCTGTTGGTTGATCTGATCCTTTCTGAGGTGCCATACCACCACAGACCTTGTTTTTCAAGACCTGGGATGCTGATTTGAATGGTAAGATGGGCTATAGTGTGTTTTTAGCCTTTAGCCAGCTGATGGTCAGCTCCACTGCGATACACATGATGCTTGCCTTGGTGAGCTTTCAGCAGTGTGCAATAGCAATGTCTAACAGCCACTATCGTTATACCACGTAGGCTTTAATTATCTGGCTTACTTGATTAGGGCAGGTTTTGGATTTGTGCATAACTCCTGCAATGGTTTCAACAGTCAGGTGCACTCTCATACGCAGCCCACATTCATGTTGAATTTCTCTCTAGGGCCCACTGAGCTGTGGATAGCTCACCCTTATGTTTCCAGTCTAGGTTTCCCCGAGACACTTTCATTCTTATTCCCTGTCATATTTATGATGCCTTATTCTTCAAGCAGTGCTGTTAATTTCACCCAGGCTGTTGCAGGAACTGGACAACATTCAGTTTAATAAATAATTAGGTACCATAAGAACACTTGAAAAGAAAATACCAGTTTAATTTACGTTGCTGCTTCAGATCAGATATAAATTGTTTATATGCTATAACATCTTTTAAAATATTTTTCTATCATTGTATCACTGAAATTACTAAAACTGAAATGAAATTCTTTCACTATTAAACATATATTCTGTACCTGAAGAATGAAACAGGTGAAAATAGAAACATGGTTCCCAGGCATAGAAGTTGAGTTGCCATTTGTGTTAATGCCTTAGTCTAGTGCTATTCAAGGGAAATGTTATTAATTTTCCTGATCACAGCCATAGGAAGATTGAAGAAATAATATAAGGAGGCACAATTAAAATATACCAGCAATTTTGAAAACTCTGCTCTACATATTTTTTGCAACATGGGTCAATAAGCTCAAGACAACTTCCCTTACTGCCTTATAAATTACCAAAAGCAAAGCTCCAGGGATAAGATTAACAACCCAGACCCTGAAAACACTTCAGTTTGTAAGATTTTGTTTCCAAGATTATCCTATGCCAATAATGCTTTTTTTGCTGCTAGTATTTAACCTAATGAGATGAAAGCTATGGCACACACAGCCGTATAACTTGCAATTCTATCCTGCCACTATAGCATACATCTGAACCCACTAGCAGGAAAAAAACCATAGAAAATATATACTCATGAGTATTTCACAACAAACCTCTTTTACCATGACTTAAAAATTGGACTTTAATTTTTTTCTTCATCTAATAATCTGGGAGTATAAATTAAATAATGAACAAGTTTTTATCATACAACGGTGGAAGTTATTACAGTCCACAGCCACAAGGCACAAAGTACTGTTCATGAATTGCAGCTAGCAATTATACCAAAGGCAAAATACATTAATGTTTTGGGAAGGACCACACATCTCATACAGCAATATATTAAGTTCCTAAGTACATCATTCCAAGAATAATTTTACTTAATCAGGGATTTAAAAGTTTTGATAGAAATAGTAAAGGCTAGACAGCTCTCATAGGCTTCAGGAAGAATGCTATTTAAGCAGAATTTTTCATAATTAATTAAATAATTTACTTGCTTCCTTATCCTTAACAGTTTCTCACTGTAAATAGGACTGCTACAGATGGAACTTCTCTTGAATGGCAGTACCTTCCTTGAAAGTCTAAAACACAGGGAGCAGGCACATATTACTCCATGACACTATCACCTTGTTAGGAAGGAGAAAATTACAAGAATGAAACAGTTGTCATACTTATTATCAAATAAATTAATTTATTATTTAAGAAAACATCATTAAAAGATGATTTAATAAAACTCTTCAAATAGAATAATCAAACATCTGCTGTAAGGTAATTTGATTCAGAATTCTCAAATTATTTTTTGCTTCAGTCTTCACTGACAAGTGCTCCAGTAAAACTGCCCAAGTCACAGAGGCAAAGATGGGCCAATGAAGACCCACCCACTACAGGAGAAAATCAGGTTCACAAACATCTAAGGAACCTGAAGTTGCAAAACTATGCATTAGATTTGATAAGATGCATCTGCAGGTCCCAAGGCAATCAGCGAAAGAAGTGTCTAAGGCACTATGTATCATGTTTAAAAACTCACAGAAGTCCAGTGAAATTCCTTCTGATGGGAAAAAGGGAAATATAACCCCTGCAGGGGAACTGCAGACCTGTCAGTCTCACTTCTGGGCCTGTTGAGAGCACAGAGAGGATTCTCCTGGAAAATCTGTTAAGACATATGGAAAATAAGGAAGTGATCAATAACAGCCACCTGGCTTCACTAAGGGTAAATTGTACCTGAAAAATTTAGTGACTCCTTCTACAAGGAGCTTACAGCATTGGTCTGTGAAGAAAGAGCAACTGACAACCAACTTTCCAAGGCTGGGCATTTGACACTGTTCCACATGCTTGATCTGAACTGCAGAGAGGCATAGATTTGATCATAGACCACTCAGTGGATAAGGAACTGACAGGATGGTCATACTCAAAGAGTTGCAGTCAACAGCCTGATATCCAAACAGAGATCAGTAACAAGTGGCATTCTTCAGGGCTTGTTACTGGGACTGACAGTTGTTAACATTTTTTCATCAACATAGACAGTGGGATTGAGCTCACCCACAGCAAGTTTGCTGACAGCACCAAGCTGTGTGGTATGGGCAACATGCTGGAGGGAAGAGAAGCCATCCATAAGGACTTTAACAGCCTTGAAAGGTGGGACTGTGCAAACTGCATGAAATTCAACAGGACAAAGTGCAAGGTGCTGCACCTAGGCCAGGGCAATCCATTCTCCACCCATCTTGTACAAATACAAGATGGATGGAGAATGGATTGAGAGCAGTCCAGATAGAATGGGTTGAGGGTATAGAAACTCAACATGACCTGTCAACATGCTCTCAAAGCCCAGAAAACCAAATGTATCCTGGGCTGAATCAAAAAAAAAAAAAAAAAAAAAAAAACTGACCAAAAAGTTGAGGGAGGTGATTCTTTCCCTCCACTCAGATCTTGTGCAACTCCACCTAGAATATTGTGTCCAACTCTGGGATTCCCCATGGATTTCTTGTAGTGAGTCCAGAGAATAGTCACAAAGACGATCAGAGGGCTGGAACACCTCTCCTATGAGGAAAGGCTAAGAGAATTGTGATTGTTCAGCCTGGAGAAGAGAACATTCTAGGAGACCTTCTAGCAGTCTTCCAGCACCTAAAAGAATCCTAGAAGAAAGAGGAAGAGGGACTTTTTACAGGGACAGGTCATGACAGGACAATGGGTTACAGCTCTAGTCTCAAAGAGGGTAGGTTTAGTTTAGATATTAGGATGAAATTCTTTACTGTGAGGAAGGTGAGACATTGGAACAGGTTGCCCAGAGAAGTGGTGTGTTCGCATCTCTGAAAGTGTTCAAGGCCAGTTCCACCATTGGCTTTTCATTGACATGGTAGTAACAAAATGCACTTGATGAACTATGTACAAAGGAAGTTCTTCCTTTATTGTTTCAGTAAAGAACATCAGTAAACAGGTTTAATGCATCCTAATAAAATTTAACATTTCCATGTGTTTAACACTGGGACCAGTAAATAGATTCAATACAGAGTAATGTTTTCAGGCTCACTTAAAAAATATATGTGAACAGTTCCATGGTTATGTTTACTCTATAATGGAGGAAAATTACAAAGACTTTCAGAATATTTGGCAACACATGCTCACACTTTATAGGCTATAGAGGAGTTCTAAACCAAATGGATCCAGATGGTTATTCTGTTTCCTCCACCCTGTGGGAATATAGAAACTGGACATGGTAAATATGCCTGGAAGAGTCACCCTCACAGACTGTTGTGCAGCTATTACCAAGCTGACCAAAATAGTCACTCTTGTGTAGCTACCTTTCTCTCGTGCATGAAAAGTAAGAAAATATATCTGTATAATTATCTATCTAGATCTCAGACATTTATTTCTTTAATTTTTAATTTCTGCTTAACATGTTCTGTTTAATGTTCAACTTTTTTGTGGAGAAGAAACAATGCTACAGGCTTGGGGAAGAATGTCTGGAAAGCTGCTTGACAGAACATGACCTGAGAGTGCTGCTTGACAGCATTTGAACATGAGCCAGTGTGTGCCCAAGTGGCCAAGAAGGCCAATGGCATCCTGGCCTGCATCAGCAATAGTGTGGCCAGCAGGAGCAGGGCTGGGATTGTGTCTCTGTACTTGGAAATGGTGAGGCCTCAGCCAAATCCTCTGTTCAGTTTTGGACTCTTCACTACAAGACAGACATTGAAGGACTGGAGCATGTCCAGAAAGGGGTGATGGAACTGATAAATACTCTGGAGAAAGTTCTTATGAGGAGTGGTTGAATAAGCTGCAGGTGTCTGAAAGTTGTACAACTTTCTCACCTGGGCCAGCCATGGTTCTGAGGACCTCTACCTCAGCCCAGAGATGTCATTCAGGCTAGGATTCAGATGGCCCCTCTTTATACATACTCATGTAAACTAAACGAAAATCTATCTTTAGAAGCCTGCAATATAGCAGGAGAAGTAGAAATTGTTCCTGTTGAAGAAGAGCAAATGTATCACTTTCCTATCTTTTGAAAAATTTAAAAGGTGAAGGAAAATAAAACCCCAAACACACCAATGCTATTGCCCCTTTTCTTTTGAATAAAGAGTTTACAAAGTATACCTTATTTTAAAGTTCAGCCATTTGTAAGTGTGTTTGTTTCACACAGCTTCAGAATACAGAGACAGAGATAAACAAGATTATCAGAGTTCCAGTGGCAGAACCACTTATAGGTAATGTTTTAAGATCTGCTCTCCTAGAGCTAATGAATTTATTGTTTAGTTTTACTGTTGAATTGCCAGTGTCTAGCAGACTTACAGTACTTAATAAAAATTATTTTCTGTTCCTTTCTTCTCAATTTTTTAACTTATAGAACACACATTCAGACACCATGTAACAGGTGAGCTTGTGCAACCATAAAATTAATGTTCATAACAAATCAAAGAATGCCACCAGAGGAAAAGTCCAGTTTTTAATAATGTAATAATTATTTTGTATCCTACCTCCTTCAACGCTGAGAACAAAAATTAATCCGTATAATGCTGCCCTCATTTCTGTATAAAAACCCCACTTAGCTAAACACACATAACCTCAAAGTCATCTAGAAGGGAATGTACCCCCTTTTTCAAAGTATATTGGACTTTACAGAGAGGAATTTTTACAGTCCCAAGGAATGGAATTCAGCCATCTCCTCCCAGCTATTGGTGTAGAGGTAATTCTGTTTCTCCACAGAGAGTTTCTTTCCTGAAGGCTAGAGCAGATGTCAGAGGTAGCTTCCAGGCTCTCCGAGTGCTCTGGCCTTCTGTGGCTCACCCTGCCCAGACCCGGCGCGTCAGGGGAAGCCCGCGGTGCCACGCCTGTGCTCCATGTGGCACAAGGCGGATGAACCGCTGAGGTTTCGATGCTCCAGATGTCTCTGAACCCTTGAGGCTAGAATACATTTCTGCCTCTTATGTAGAAATAGTTTTCCAACTGCTCAGCAGGTGCATAAATTTTATTATGGCATTCAGCCCACAGCCATAACACGGACACGGCTTCGATTTACTGTTTATCTTGGCTGATGCATTAAAATTATATCCTTAATCACCCTTCATGCACTTCAGTTTCATTCAAGTAGATAAGCTTATAATATGGCACTGAAATTACAAATTTATCCACAATGCATGCGAGTGTTGCCAGTGCTGAGTGTGCAGACATCAGAAAGAAGAAATTCATGCTTGGATTTCTCAATAATTTTGCTTGAAGCATGCAACCTGCTCAAACTGAAGAGCTCCAAAGAGATACAAAGTTTATTAAACACACATACTGCTTGGGTTGAATCTTTGCTTAAATTTATGAAATAGAACAAATCAAGTGTCTATCTGCACTTCATATTATAAGAAATAGAAAAACAAAATATTAGCAGTTAAATAGCTTGAACTTCATCCATGTGATAAATACAAAATTTACTTCATTGCATATCTGGATTTTAAAGTGCTCACAGCTGGAAATAACATCTATAACATTAATTTCCAGGTAGAAAAATCCAATGAATTGTACACGGTTAAATCTTTTAGACCCAAAATATGATGGAAAGTCCCTAAAAGAGTGAATATTTAAGAACTGGACCCATTGATCTTTTGGATCTCTTCCAACTCACAATATCCTGTGATTCTGTGAATGATTTTTCCTGATTGTTAAATGTGTGATATATATGAGTAGTAGGAGATTTATATTAATTTTATATTTCCCATATAAATTATCTTCCAGCATTGGCATATAAATTTAAATAATCCTTTGACCAATCAATATTTCTTCAGCATGAGATTTTCTGTACATTCAAAAATAAAATTTATATCCCATGTTTCTTTGTCATTTCCCTGTATAGGCGATCTTTTGTCTAATCACTGTGTTTGTTTGGAATGTATTCCTAAAAATAGAAGAAAATTAAATTATTTGTTTTCACGGCTCATCAGCTTTTATTTAATCAGAGTGTCTTTGATATTGATTTCCATTTTAGTTCATCTATTTATATTTCATTTGCTTTTTTATTCTTGTTCCTTTTTTTTCTGTTCCACATGCTTGCTATTACCAGTGAAGGTTTTATTTAAACAGAAATTGTCTATTTCTCTCTCAAAGCTCTTCTTGATAGATGAGCCAAATATACCATAGAACAAAGAGCCATAAACTACAGAAAAGCAGAAATACAGCCCCCACTGAATTCCTGAAGACAACTGGAGTTAAGGCATCTATGAACTGATAAGATCAATAGTTAGACCTACAAAAAGTAATAATGCTAGATTTACGAATCTTCACCATTTTTAATTTTTTAAAACAAGTTGTAACACAGAGTTCCCTTTTTGCTGCATAATTTGGAGAGTAAGAAGGAGACAAGTTTCATTCAAAAATTGTCTTGACAGCATACAGAACACAGAAAATGGCAATGTAAAGAAATTGCTTCTGTATCGATGCTGGGGTTTTATTTCAAATGTATTTCTGTAGGATGTTGTCCTTTAAAGATTTTTAAGAATTTTTGCTACAAGCATCCATTATCAGGAGGTCATAACAAGAATAAAAGAATTTTCTGGAGGACAAAATACAGTAGAAAAGATACTGCCAAACTTAGGACTGCATCAGGAGAGCAATTTCTGATGAGAACATGGGAATATGAATGCCATTAGAGTATAACTGCATAGCACAATTGTATTACCTAGCAATTCCAGTTGAAGTAATCTGAAGGAGAAGCACAGAATTCTGAAGAGACTGTTCTAAAGAGAATACTAGAAAAAATATTATTTAATGTAGTTTAAGGAGAAAAATGCTGACAGGGATGTTTTTGCTGTTTATAAAGTCCTTGGGGTAAAACAAAAGAAAACCAAGCAATATCATAGTGTGGTGGGTTGACCTTGTCTGGCGTCCAGGTGCCCACCAAGCCTCCCCTTTCTCAACAAGGGAGAAGGAATCATTAGGAAAATCTTGTAGGTCAAGATAAAGACAAGGAGAGATCACTTATTAATTATTGTCATAAACAAAATTGTCAGAACCCAGGGCAACCCTTTGGCTGCCCTGGGATCTCAGGAGACCCTGGCCAGACAGTCTGGGAACTGAGCAAAGGAAGTCTGAGTTTTATCCAAGAGCACTGTAATAACCTGGACCTGTCCAGGGGGGTGAACAGGGCGGGGTTTGCCTCTGTCCATGGGGGTCACAGACCCTGGCACAAAGCAGAGATGAATTACAAATCTCGAGAGTGTGAAATCCAGTAGTTTAGTTTATCACAGAGTAAATGTGAAATATGTAGTTTTAGGTTTTTATAATAGAAGTAGATAAAGACAAGATGGAGATTTTGGGGCGGTCCCTAAGCTTTTTCTTCTCCTTCTTCACCTCCATTTTCTGCTGTGACGTT
The DNA here is from genome assembly GCA_013400435.1 of Pycnonotus jocosus. Classification (NCBI taxonomy): domain Eukaryota; kingdom Metazoa; phylum Chordata; class Aves; order Passeriformes; family Pycnonotidae; genus Pycnonotus; species Pycnonotus jocosus. The sequence continues at coordinate 51,383 of VWYP01001851.1, read as the reverse complement.
AGCACAATGTGGCTTGGGGAGATTGGGCCAAGTGGACATGATATGTTTGATGTGGATGGTGGACATTGGTAGGAAATTGTAAACAATATGTTTGTAATAATCTGTATTTAAGACGACGACCTCCCATAGGGGTGGGAGTCCTGCCATGGCCGAGGTGCGAGACAGATCTCACTGGGCACAGAACGAACTGTGAGGTAAGAGAAAGAATAAACAAAGTGATAGACCTTAGAGAAACTGAACCTTGAAGCCTCTGTCTCTTTCTTGCGTCTGCCCCGAAGCACCCAGGAGGGCAAAAAGACTCTGACCACCTGAATGTCGGAAATCATAATCCGACAAAAATTAACTCAGGAATATTAACTGAGTTTAGTGCCAGTAAATAATATCATGGTATAGTGAGAAATAAACATAAAACTAAAACCACCTTCCTCACACATGTATCCCCCCTGCCTCTTCTTTCCAAACTCAGCTCACTCTTAACTTTTCTAGTTCCTCCCCTCAAGTGAAGCAAACAATGAGAAATATGGGTTGTGATCAATCCATCAGCCTTAATCTCTGCTGCTCTTTCTTCCTCACACTCTTCCCTGGTTCCAGCCTGGCATCCTTCACACAGGAGACCTATATGATGCAGTTCAGTGTGGCCTAGAATTCATGAACTGCTCCAGCGTGAGCTTTTTCCACGGGGTGTAGTCCTTCAGGAACAGATTTCTTCTGTGTCAGATTTCTTAGTCAACTAAGAATTGAAAAAGATAAGGAAACTGTTCCTTTTATTTTCTATAACCTGTTGTTCATTCTAGCAGGATATTATCATATTTCTTTATTGTAATTTCTTTTAAGATTCTCAGTTGAGGAGTTTATAATTTAACTTGACATCAGTCAAACAAAGTTTAAGTAACTAATTGTAAACTTCAGGGCCAGTTGTAAAATAAATAGGCTTAGAAAACCAGTGGTCATTGTCAACTCAGTAACATACAACTAATGTTTGCTGGATGGAATGGATTGGACAACGTTTCACACTGTGTGAATTAAACCAAAAAGATCAAAATTATTATCAAACATACAAAGGAAGGGTTTATAAAAATCCCAAGATATAGTTTGAATAGTGCCTCTAATCTGCAAAAAGAATCTTATTTTGGGTGGACTGGGTAAAAAGTAAAAGAGAATTGATCCTCTCTACTTGTCATTCTCCTCAAGGTGAACTGTTTGATTTTGGTGATAAGACATCAAGAAATTTGAATGTACCCTTTTGCGAGACACTAACTCTCAGTCTTGAAGGGATTTAGGATTCATTTATTGGGTTTTTTTCAATGAGATAAGATATGTTAGTGACAATAATCCTTAACATGTGTGAAAGAAACCTTAACAGCATCAATTCCGGCAAGTTGATGTAAGCTCACTGTAAGTGACAAAGCCATTCACACAAAATCAAATCACTTCCCAAACCTCCAAATGTCAGTAAGAGCTATTTGGGATACACAACAGCAGGGACAGGCAATTCCAATTTTCACAAATCACTTTATCTTACCCAGTCAGTAATTGCTGGGTGTTCAATTAATCATCCCTGTTAGTGCTTATAAGCAGCCTACAACAACTTGTTTAGTAGGGAGCAGATTATTTCCCAGAATGAACAGGCTACAATACAGTAGTAGTCTTTCCTAAATGATAAACAGATAATGCTAAGGTAAAACAGGCAGCTACATGTTTTATGTAACACATTATAATAAGTAAACTACACAAGTAAATATCATTGGCCTTTTTTATTTTTTCTATTGAGAATTAAATAGAAAATGCAGAAAAAGAAATCTTGAAATTATTGGATTAGGTGTCTAGTAAGATACTAGATCCTTTAGTTAAAGTGGTAACAGTATAAAATTTATGAATAACCTTAAAAAATTAAAATAAACCTTTTTATATTTCAGTCTAAAAAGGGTTAACACAAAGACTTCTTTGCTGTTGCCAAAGTATGAGAGCTAGATATTTGAGGACTAATTTTAAAGAGTAATAAAAATCTTTTCTATTGAAATTTGTACTCAGAGATTTCAAAGTCAGCAATATTATGTTCAATTTTACAGATGGAAATATTCTTTAAATATGACTAAACAAAATACAAGTTTAAAGTACCTTCATTATATAAAGCTTTGTTTTTTTCCACTTTGCAAGGGCTGATAAGAAGCATTAACAAATCTCCACCTTACTTATATAAAGTAGTCCATATTAAGATGATAGAGAATAAGATTTTTATGTTGCAGATAACTGCAGCAAATGTATATAACATTGCACCTTTTATAATTCTCATTAAAAGAATAGTTATTATGTAATTGTGTTTATATAGATGTACATCACCATATACCTTAGATGAAAGGAAGGTTCTCGTTATCTAAGTGGATCACTTGAAATCATACAAATGAGTTAAATATCAATCTGATATAGTGCAGTTGGTTTTTAGCCATAATTTGAGGCTAAGACATTTTCATACTCTTGCACTGAAGAATTGGACACAAGATTTTAACAGGAGTAATAACTGATCCTCAGTGTATTAGGGTTTGCTATAACTCATACCTAACTAGATAAATAATTTACTAAGCACTGAGCAGACTGAGATGTCTCCACAGGAATCAAAGTTTTAATTCAATTATTTTTCTATAAGTCTTTTTAAATATTTGTAAGAGTGTTCAAATATTTCATAACAACATTAGTTTTCAACTACTGGAATAAAAAAGAGTTTAGTTCCTCAAGGTGCTATGGACAGACTTATTAGGTACTTTCTTAAATAATTTAACATCAATTATTAGTTCTGCTGTGTAATCATCAGAATAATGTATACATAAATTAATGGGATATTTTATGGTTTAAATGCCTGTTATAGACAAAAGTGCAGGCAAAAAAAGTGATATTGCAAGTTAAGCACTTAATGTGATAAAAACCACACCTGTTATTTTCCTGGTTTGATTTTTTTTTTTTTTAAGAAAAGCTGATTTCAGGTAATTTATTATAGCTGGTAAATCATATGAAGAGCACCTATAAATAATTTGGGAGCTGTAAAATTTAGGAACACTTTAAAAAGTACTTTTAAGCAGTTTGTACTTTTATCTAGGTCATGTCACAAAGCTAAATGCACGGTCTAGTGTTACTTGAACATAGGCATGCTAAATTGAGGTAATTTCAAACATGCATGATCAAGTAGTAAGTGCTCCAGGATTTCAAAAAACTTTTGGTGGTGTCTTTCCTTTCCAGATATTCAGAAGTCCCTGCTTTAATTAATTCTGAATGATTCAAGGCAGAAAACTTCCCAAAATCTTTGCAATACATATGTTTGCAATACATATCTTTACAAAATAGTGTGATAAATAATATTCTAGGTTATGCCTCATATGATCTTCAAATGATCCTTTAGATTGTGCTGCCCTTTCATAATTTCAAGAGCTACAACTTGCCTCAGCAACAGAAAGCATTTTTGCAATTTCATGGCCTGATAGGCTGACAATGACATGTGGAAATATATGTAAGATGCTCATCCTCACTTCTATCTTCTTGACTCTGTTAATGTGTCCAGGAGTTATTTCTACTTCAGTTTTTCACTGTACCAAGTCCTACAAGACCATGGGCCATGTACATTGGGTCATATAGATACATACATGGATGATATGCAAGGCCATATACTTTGGGTTTTTAAACAATTGTACTTATTAAAAAGCATTGACCACTGAGCGTGATAGAAAAGACGTGTGATAGAAAAGATGATTTGTGAACATAAACCAGCCTGAATTGTTTTTATAAAAGTGACTTTTCCTCTTGGGAGTGTAAATGACAGGTATATTTATGGCATGGGTTAGTGCCAGCAGCATTTCACCTCTTCACTATTTTACTCAGTTCCACTCAGTGCAGTAGTTTCGATCCCGTGTCCCATGCTTCTTTGTCCTCTTTATCATTCTCATTCATCAAAAAGTTTCTATTCATTAATCTTACCTTTATTCTTTCATTAATCTTTTCTCAGGAATTGAAAACCTCACTTTTTTACACAAACCAGTCCCATCAGAATCCGGATTCTCTCTTTTTTCTTCAAAATTTCTATTTTTTCTCAGCATTTTTGACAGTCAAATCACACAGCTGAAATTATCTGATGATTTCTGGTGGGGTTTTTGGACTTTGGATCAAGAATTGTGTAATAGTTTATATAAAATTAAGAACTTATGGTCCAAAGCTACAGCCTAGAGTTAGCCCTGACAGACATAAATTCTGGCTGCTTAATCATAGATAATTCTAGGTCTTTTAACAGCACTGTATTTGCACAAGCCTTTTGGGACCTTACCATTTTTTCTATCGAAGTCGAGGGAAGATTTGTATTTCCTTTTAATGCTCACAAAAATAATACCCTGAACTGAAAATATGAGATGTAGTTGTCTCAAAGGTAGTTGGAGATAGATGAATGTTGAAACCTTTTGTTACAGGATATATTGTGGTGTATAAGACAAATAATATGTTACTTTCTTAATCTGTCATCTGAAAGACAACCTGTAGAGTTTAAAAACTTACTTGATATGTACTATTTGAAAACGTGTATTTTACTCAGTGTGAAATGAATTTATTGTTTATTTCCAGGTCATAACATCACACTTGACTAAAAAATGAAAATTACATTTGGGTGTGAGAAAGCCTAATCTGCAAGGTATAAAAATCAACCTATTTCTGTCTCATCTCTTCATGATCAGAAGTTTTTACTTCCATGTTACACCATTTATTAATTCTGAATTAGCTATATAAAAATCAATAAAGCACCCTGTCTAACATAATGTAGATGGCCTAGTGACCAAGATTTATAGGATAATTCTCAACCAAGATTTTCATTCTTTCTCAAATGTGAATGCTGCATCAAGAAGCTGATGTTCATGATTATCCCTTGGGTTATGAGCTATGGCTTTACATCTGTGCTTCTCATTATCACTATAACATTATGCAAATGTAGTCCCTGCTGGCTCACACCTTAGTTCAGTCTGCCTGATAATTACATTGCAATGCTGTAATGTCAGCGCCTCCACATCAAGTTTCACATTTTGATTTGTATAATAACTTTAAACATGTCATTGCAAACATTTGCCAAAATATTTCATGTGAAAGCTAAATGCACACACACATATATATATATATAAAACATCCCATGGCTGAAACTGTAAATCCCTCATGCCATCACTGACATTTAGGCCCCATGGTCCACATATTCGTTCATGGGCTAGAAGTCATGGAGGACGACAAAAAACCTGCTACATTCTACATATTATCACAGTGAAATATATTCTGTAATTAGACCAGCAGTGTCAGAAACATATGGGATATTAGTTTATAATTTAGAATATATATCTATGATGTAGACATCATTTTGTCTACAGAAACCATGATTAATTTGCATATTCTAGACAGAGGTTCATTTTGGAGTCACAGGAAGCAGATTTATTAACCAATAATACTGATTTTTTTACAGCTCTATTGTCTCAAGGATGCTTGCTTCCAAAACCAGAACAAAACAAGAAACATGGGTTAACTTTTCTCATTTCAACCTTACTTTATGTAGTAAAATAGAATAGTGACCACACCTGTAAAGAGATTCCATTTCATCTTATGTCCTGTCAGACCAATGCTACCAATAGAGTATATGGCATTGGCGATTATCGGTGTGATGATAGATAACCCCAAGAAACTTGCTCTTATTATATATTTTACATCACAATTGTCCCCTTACTAGAATACATCATCAAAGCAATAGCTCTTTATGTCATCCATCACTTCAGCAATGCTGCCTGGTGCTATTCATCATAAGAAAGGGACACTTATAAGGCATACATCATCAAAATGATGGTCCTCCATGTACAAGGGAAAATAGCCTTTCTTGATATTGCAGGTGTGGTAGAGAATTTATGAGAAACCTTCTCATGATTTTTAAAGAAAATTATTTTGTTAAAAATAACTGAACTGCTTAATGATACATTATATGCAGGATTTGATAGCACAGTATTAACTTATGAAATAAAGCAAAACTGCTCTCCCAATTTTCTTTGTAACTAACAGGACACTTCTAAGAGTAAAAAATAAAAAATGTTTTTATAGCATGGTTGGGAGTAGAAATCATGTCACAAAATAGAACAGGAAAAGAAAAACTACAAAGCTGAGGCTCCAACAGCGAGTCAACCAACTTCACTTGTCAGAATTCAGAACTCTGAGCAGTGCTTCCTATTGTTAGTCTTTAACTCTGTTTCTGAATTAGCAGCTATTCTGAAAGAAGATTTCTTGAACAAGGACTGTGCAAATATCTTTTATTCAGTCTAACAGAAGTACCTTACACTGCAAAGACATTCCTTTCCAGAATCCTTATCTGTGATGAACCTCTTAAGAATATGAATACAAAATTTTTCCTCTTAAAATTTGCCTTTGATAGTATCTTCAGCTCCACTTTTGGAGAGAAGAATGTTTCTTTTTTTTTTCCTAGAATGTAACTCTAACAAAAGACATCATAGACAAATGAGACAGAGCAGAAGTTCTCCAGCACCTGCAAAATCTTCATACTGTTCTTTTGTAACCTGATAGCTGTGCTGCTACCTTAGTGATAGCTGTGCTGCTACCTTTGCTTCCCTTTTCCTGCTATTAGTTGATGGTATGCATGCTGAGGTCTTTCCCTTCTGCATTAGAAAGTTGAACAATTATGTCAGGAATAAATTTCATTATTTTGTACATTATCTTATGCCTTTTGGATGTTGTTTGAATAGATTTGCAAAGTAAGTTATTAACACCTATGAATACATGCACCATTTGGGAAGTTCAGATTTATTTGGTTTTGTCACTATTAATGACAGTGATTTCTAATAAGTTCATTTATTCTCCTGGAGTCAAATTCAACTTCGAAGAACTGTTACTTCAACCTCAGGGGATTATGTCCTTTTAACTAGCTTTTTCCAGTTAACAACATTACATTTTGTACTAAGTCTAGCAAGTCCAATTTACATGAGCTCTACCTTGCAAGGTTGTGGCCATGAACCATACAATTTATGCTATCCTACAAACTTAATATTAAGTTCCTGCATGTTACACAAGCCACACAGCTTACTTAATTAGCACAGTAATTAAAGTGTCTCAAGGCTATTCCATCAAATCCAATGTTTAAATCACAGATCATTGTAGGAGTGTTACCTATGTATTTGTAATCACTATGTTCACTATTGGCTTTACCACCTTCAGTCTTTTTGAAACACTCAGCTGAGGCAGTTCCACAGTGATAATAAGCACTGCAAAACTGATCACGGAGTTTTACCTTGAGCAGTTTCCAGATTTTTAAAAGAAATGTGCTCTTCTTTAATAAATGATCCAAATAAAGTTTAGTGCTTTTAAGCTACGAATATTTTTTGTCCTGGGAAGTAAAACAATTTTAGATATTTAAACTGAAAAGTTATTTCAGATGTTTTTAATGCTATTGAGCAGGAACTCAGCCATTTTCTTGAGAGAAGGTTGTATAAAACAGGCTACAGAATGTGAAGTGTACATTTAAGTGTCTGCCATGAGAGACATTATCAAAGCTCTTTGCAGCAGAAGGAACCCATTGATTTTCATTATTATTTAACTCCCAGCACAGTAAGAGAGCAGCAGATTATTGCAATAATGTTTAGTTACATCATCTCCTGAAGTCCAGGATAGTGAGCTTGCTGTGAAAGTCTCCTTGTTGCCCTAAAGATCCTTTCAAGCTCCCTGCAGCCCAGGCTGCCCTTGAGGTTCACATTCCCACCAGAGCTTCTTTGTTGATGAGAGCAAGGACTGGCACAGCTCCTCACCTTGTTGGCTCCTCTATCACTTGAAGAAGGAAGTTATCAGCAGCGCATTCCAGGAGCCTCATGGATTTCTTATGCCCTTCTGTATTGTTCCTCCAGCAGATATTGGGGTGCTTGAAGTCCTCCAGGAGAAGCAGCGAGTGTGAGGCTGCCCCTACCTGTCTACAAAGGGCCTCATCCGCCTGGTCCACCTGGTCAGGCAACAGACCCCTATTATATATATAATGTCAGCTGTCTCTGCCCTCTCTGCATAAAGCATTACTTTGTAAGGATGAATAGTGTAGCATGAAAAGGATGTTCATTACTGGTCTGAAATATACTGCTTGTTCATTAATTGTGGAAAAATTAAGAATAAAATACAAGAAAATACTTGGCTACAGCTTGTTTTTATCTATATTTAACTTGGAATGTCAAGGTAAAATTTCAAACACATTTCCTCTGATATTCCACAAGGCACCAGAAGTAGCTCTATTCAACATACAAAAAGTGTGTTTCCTTAAACTCTCTTATGCTTTAATGCAATACCTATGTAATATCAGTTGGAACATTCAGGAAGTGGAATTTTATATGAAGCAGAGAGAGAATATAAACTAGATATATTCTAAAGTAGAACTACTATATTAATCAGGAAACATTTACTCATTTAGAACAATGCTCATAAATAATGTGAGGGAAGGAAACAGTGTTTTAAAAGTTACATTAATGTCATTATAACTTTAGTAGACCTAGAAGAATTATTCTTTATTTTCAGGTATCAAAATTGTGGGAAAATTCAGCCATAATTGGTATTCAGCTATTGTTCCAATTCCCCCATGTGCAATACTTACTTAGATATCAAAAGAACTTTCCTGGCTAGTAACCAGGCAATTATTCATGTTTAAAAAACATAGTTCTACTGTCACTAAGATAAGACCATTGTGTAGATGTCTAGTCCACGTGAAACAAATTACAAATGTCAGTTTGGGCTTCTGTATTTCTTCTCTGAGTATAATTAAAAATTTATGAATGAAAGATCTAAGGTAAACTAGGTAGCTAAAATTTATTTAGACATTTTTAAAGCTCTCAATAGAAGTTCCTTACTAAATAGGAGATGCTGAAAAATAACTAATTAATTCTTCAAACTGTTATAATGAATTAATTAAAGACTAAGAATTTAAGAAATTGAAATAAATAAGGAAAAATATGCTACCTTACCTCAGAGTGAAGAATATCCTACTTCAAGAACATTTTCCCAGGGTTTATAATGTGTAAGTCTCAGAATGAAAGCAATTTAATAGTGCATTGATTTCAGGGATCAGGACTCTTAAGTTTAAACAGTCTTTTGAAAGAAGTGAATAAAGTTGCAAAAGAGGCTGTTGGTGATTACCTGTTCCTGATGTTGAAAGCTGCAAGCCCTAAGAGTGCAAAAAATTACCAAAATTGTCCAGTACAATAATAAAATCAACAAAGGCAAGGGAAATTACATGGAAATTATTATTTTGGTCTCCTTATGCACCCTGATAGCTTCTCAGTGGCTGAAAACACTGTGGAAAGAAAACGAAATAATTTTACACAGAAACCAATTAATAGTCTGATGAAACATGGAACAGTTGTAACCATAAATAACATACTAGGACAGATAAAATTAGAAAGAGGCTAACTGACATTATATGTAATTGCCTTCAGAGCGGTTGTGGGATGACAATATTAAGGCTAAAAGACTTCTTTTCAATCAAATATTTCATTTTCTTATACTGTCCATGGATCTACTTTAATCTCAGAACCTTCCTTGTGTAACTGATGTTCAAGAAAGAGCATCCTGAAATAGAAGAGGCATTTAGGCAATATTAGGTCCCTGCCTTTGAGAACACATCTGCAGCTGAGTATGAAATCCAGCAACCTAGTCATCCTGAAAGGCCCTCAGTACTATGATCATTAAAGCTGATGACTTCCATGATATTTGTGATGCTTTTGGGAAAAGCATATTGGCTGTTATGCACATTAGGAGAAGTAAAACAGTGTCATAGCGGTTCTCTAGGTTACCTGGCAGCAGAGGTAGAATTTTTTTTTTTTTTTATCAGTGGGTTTTAACTGGTATTAAAAAAAAAGCTTCAGGATTTTTACAATCTGGCTCTGAATAATGTTTTCCTTCAAAAGAAACTAGTCATGAAATTTGGACATTTCCAGCCATATTTTCCTGAATGGGTCTTTTCCACATGAATAATCTTAGGACAGTAAGAATAAATCAAATTGTAGACATAAACAGAGTTAGGGTATGCTGAACTAAGGGTGTTGGGGGTAATATCTTGTATTGAAATAAGTAGCTAACAATGTCATGAAAGCCAATGGCAAAAAAAAAAAAAATAGAAAAACAAAAGCAGCAAAAATGTAGTTTCTCTGTAGTAAACCATGTAATAATTTTAGGTATTATTTTTCATGACTAAAAGTTAGATGAAATATCTTTCAAAAATGGTATCCCCTTTCTTGTTTTTCTTTGACCAGATTGTCCTGTGCACTTTCTTCATTTATTTAATATCTTTGCCAAATTAACTTTGGCAATAAAACAAAAGTCTAAGAAGACATCTTTAAAAGATAAGTTGTCACTGCCTACAAGGATGCCTTACAAGTTCCTGTTTCAGAAAGTCCTTATTTTCAGATAAATAACTTGTAAGTCTATAGATCAGTACACATAGTACACAGTATCACTGCTGGATATCATATCACAAGGCAGTGCTTCCTTTTGCATAATAAGTCTGTATGTTTACCTTAAGGAATGTCAATCATTCTATATTCAGGCCTCCTGACAGTTAGACAGCTGCAATGAAAGACTGTTTAAATATTTCACAGCAATTACTGCAGATTAGAAATGTTGCTCCTTTTTTTTTAACATATTCACCTTCACAAATACTAAAAAGTAAATGATACTACCTTCTTCATGAAGAGCTGGCAATCTCACTGACTTTGGTGGAAAAGTCAGATTTCCAGATCGTTGGCAGTGCAGGTTAAAATAACCAAACTCCACACCTGAAGTCTATGCAAGCACACACGTCACATCTCCTATACCCTCACCATGCCAAGGAGAACCATGCAAGCAATGCAGACATGATTCAGTTTCATGCAGTAGCACTATACTTCTGGGTCCTGTCTGCCAAGCTCTGTGTGTACAGTTCAGTTTTGTCAGCTTTTGTTTCCCTGTCCTGCTGAGTACTCTGAAAGGATTCAGAACTGTAGGATCGCAGCCTCAAAGTATGTCTGACAGCAAGCTTGGTTCTATTTACTAGTGGTTTACAGCTAATAACCCACATAAAATAACCCATGATATTTCTTTACTTCTATCAAAAACTACACAGAAATGGCATTTATATTTTAGAAACTTGCCTGTATATGAGCTAGGCTCTGCTTCAGTGTCTTTTTTGTTTCCATTGCCCAACAAAAGATATTTTCTCTCCTAAATTTCTGTGACTTTACTGAGATTGCTACAATTCTTTTCCTGAACCCATTCCCTCTTGCTCCTTGGAATTCAGTATTGTGAAGCTGTGTGCTGTGTCAAGCATGAACACCTGCAAGTGTGCAGTTTGTGAGCCTGCTTGTGCAAGACACTGTTGCTTTTTTAGCCTTCCTTTACATATAGTTATTTTGGTAACTGGTTTCCTACCATTCTGAAAAATTTTCCCTTAATCCTACAGTTACAACAGGCTTATCTGCTTCCTTTTCAACATTTAGAATTTTTGGAACAAAAAGTTTTTAAAAGTTTTTTTCTATATTAATAGCTATTGTATATTGACCTAATCCTAATATTACAGCTGCCTGACCACATCCTGTTCTATTCTTTGATGTCTCAACAATTGGATACCAAAATAATACATAGCATAAAATATTTTTATTTTCTATAGGCAAAATACTGGTTCACACATTAAAGAGCAGTGTGTAACGATGAGAGATACACCCCATACAAAAAGCACTACCAAGCTTTCTGAGTCTCTAAAACTAGAGAGCATTTTCACTCTGTGGCCTATTTTCAAGAAAAAGTCAAACTTCACACTAAGCTCATACCAAGTATTGTGCATTGCTGTAACCATTACTACCACATGACATAAAGTACAGATTCTACATCTAGTCAAGAGAATCAGATTTTCTCTTCAGGTTAATCTTACCATGGCCATTTAGTTATGCAGAAATACAGGAAGGAACACTTTGGCTAAGGAATTTTTTTGAATAACATTAAGTGTACATTGATACATGTGAGCTATCCTATTACCTGGCTACAATGACACTGGGTTGTTTATAAAGGGAAGTAAGATATTTCCACTGAATTGGAATATTCAAATCAATTGCTATAATTACTTTTGGTTAGTAGGTAAGTAAAGGTTATTCTACAATAATAATTCATCTATGGTAATATGATAATAAGTAGGGATGTAATTTTGTTAATAATGATCTGTTAAAAGTGCTGCCAACAATAATTACATTCTCTAGTGTTAACCACTGTGATTAAGAAATTATTAGAAAATTAATATTTAGAGTGTAAAATTCATGTACACAAAATATTTCCTTGGAGCTTCCCTTATTAGTATTGGACATCATGCTAAGCTTCTTCTGCTAAATGATCTTAAGCTAAACAATATTAATAAGCATGAACTCTTTTGATTTTAATCACAAAGGGTGATCCATGACTTTCTTCTTATTCCATATATCTGGCATGAAATGAACCTAGAAAACTTTTTTTTTTTCTTATTAATGTTTAGGCCTTCTGTGATTTTAGATTTTTCAGATGTGATTCACAGATCATGACAGAGCTGTGTCACTGACAAATCTGGTCCTCAAAGCATCTGTCCATCTCCCATAGTGTAAATACCTGCCTATCTTTAAGAGCCAGTGCCTATTACTCTGAAGCAGATCTCATGTAGCCAGATGTGTTCATCTATATTCTAAAGAATTTTTTACTAAATTAAAGTGAACATAGGATTTTACAATGTTTATGGTATAAGACTGAAAATCTGTGCAGCCTACCCTGTTTCCCCATCTGTGATACCAACTCCTTCCTCATGTGAAATGATAAATCCTAGAAATGCTGAAGATTTGTACAGTTATGACATATACACTCAAATCTTGCTTTATTTGTTTCCATAGTAGGTCACTATGGGCCACAGGCTGAATTGGTTTATACAGGATAGAGATCAAAGGGCTGTCCAGAAACAAGGTTTACAGCCAGCACTGGAAACATTGAAAGCAACCTGCTGTGAAATCAGACTCTAGCTGTTCCTAATCCCTTTCCAATAAACAAGACCAGTGATTTGGGAAAGACAAGTAATAATTTTACTTTCACAGTGAGGCTTAGGTAATTCACAGATTGTTAAAGGAAAATTATCACAGCAAACAAAGGAATAAAATAATGCTGTGTATCCATTTCTAGACAGTGCTGGGATCTCATTAATAGCTTGGTCCCGTCAGCAGATTTGTCAGACCCTGCAGTTTGAATATGCAAACGACTCACAGCTTTCTCTCATTTCTCTCCCAGTGCTAAGACTCCATAGATGATTTTGCATTAAATGTGATGCCAACTGTACATCAAAGAATTAAATCTGTCTCTTATATTGCTTTGTATTTTATATGGCTTCACAAAAGCTGCCTTCCTCTCGGCTGCAAGATTTACAAGGTACAGGACTTACAGGTTATCAAGGACTCCATACCTCACCTGATTTATAAACTGCCCATTCTTGGATGGGAGGAGGGATTTAAGAATAACCCAGAGGACTGTGAGGACACATGAAACACAGACATCTATCTTCAGGAACACAAGGCCACCTTGAAATCACTCAAATCTTGCTGGATTACAGTGAACAGAGAACTGGCTTTTGGTTCCTATACTCCAGAGCATGAGACAAACTGACAAGGAATTGCATAT
>VWYP01001851.1:10081-37643 GCA_013400435.1 Pycnonotus jocosus | reverse complement strand
AAAAAGAAAAGGAAAAAAAAAAAAGGAGTGCTGCTGGGCTTTCAGGACCAGGGCTTTATCAGCATATAGCCAGAAAAAGCTAAGCCCTAAATGTTCTAAAAACGAATGAGCAAATGACAAATTCACACTAATCATAGATCTCTCTCCTTAGTCACTGGGTTATTCCTAATGGTTTCCTCAAACCCTCAAGATTCCTTTCACAGACTGGATTTTAAAAGGCCACTTGGATTAAGCAGAGAGACAAAAGCAATTCAAAAATCTGCCCATCACTTTGTTTTATCTAGCACTGAGACTCCAGGTCATTCTTAAGGAAATCCATTAAGAAACAGATTCTCAAATGTTTCACTTCTTCACTGAACAGTTAAAGGTAAGTTATTTTCTGTACAATGGAATATAGTAATGTGTCTTAGCCTTTTACCATCTTTCAGCTAGCAACTACAGTTTCTCTCCCAAATTAACAAGGTCATCAACAATTAAAGAAGAAATGAAGTAGCCAGTCACTTGTAAAATATGGAAATGTGAAAGCAGAATGCCACACTACTAAATTTTTGGGAATAGTTAGGATATTAATATCGTGAAACATCATTTTTTGTGGCAAAACTTGTAGACATTAAGTTTATGTTTTTCTCCGTTTTATTTAAGGGACCTATTTTTGGCACAACTTCTTTTTGTGGGGTTTTTGCTATGGTAAAGGGCCCTTTTGAAGGCAATAGTTCCAAAACTTTATTTCAGTACCAAGCCCTGTAAATTGTATGCTTGTATGGGGAATAAAAAAGTCTATTTTCAAATGCAAACTTTCAAAGCCTCAGCAAATTGAAAAATTAGGACTTCTTTCTACAGAAGAATGGTATTTGTAAAGATATGTCTAACACTAAACCTGTAAATATGGGGAGAATTTATCCCAGAAATGCCTAAAAGAGAAATCTTTTGGTGCCTCAGTTTAGTGTATACTCAATGCATCAAATTTTATTGAGTTGGCGTCTTTCTGTAGTAGCACATTTTAGAATTTCAGTTCTCTGGTACTGTAATTTCCCTTAGTGAAAGTAAAACTAAACAATAATCCCAAACTTTACGTATAACAAACTGATGAAGAAAAGGTATTACAGAAGAATTGGTAAATTTTTATAGCAAGTGCATGGGAGAAAACTAATATTTGTAGACACTTTTGTGTACATCTTTAAACACTATTATTATGCCATATTTATGCATAATTGTGTTTTTAAAAAATTATCATAATTGATGTGCTTGCAAGAAAAAAAATCTTCCTAAAAACTTGATAGAAAGCAATCATGTCAATTAGTCAAATTTAATCAGTCATTAGAAAGGAAAAATCCAAAGCAAAGGTTTCTTAGTAAATAAGAATAAAATCATTGCCAAAAATATGTTCCGTTTTTTCAGGGAGGATTTATAAACTGCTTGAACAATACAAAGGTAAAGGATTTGGACTCTACTGTGACTCACCTGTGATCTCAACCAGAAAATGAGTGCCTGTTTCCTAGCAGATTTTAGTGCAAGAGGGTTGGCATGCCTCTAAGAATATGCTTCTTCCAATTTAAAGTGGTCTTCAAATTTGGAATATTTTCAATGGCATTTAAACAAGAATAAAAAAGCTCGTCATCCTAGTGCTATGTCAGTTGTTACTGCATTCTCTGAATGTAAAGGTAAAAATGGCAAAAATTGAGTTGTAGCAGTGAAAATATATGTTCAAGTGCTTTAGGTTCTGAGATGGGCAATTTACAACCAATTTTTTAGATATCAGAGGTCTACCAGTTTATTATGTCTTAATAGCTAGAATAGGAGAGACATCTTTTTTTTCAGTTAGAATATATTACAGAGCCTGAAGGAAGAAAAGTAAAATATCCTATGTCCTGTAAAGCAAAATTAACCTGAAAAGATTTCTAGAGAGAAATTGCAATGAGAAACTTATTTTCAGGAATCTCAGAGCACAAATGGGGTGCAAACCTTATCAATTTATCTTGAGTACCATAGCTCTTCATTCCAGATGCAGCTCAAGCCTGGACAGTTCTCTGATAGTGAAATTTAGTTGCAGTAAAACCCTAAGATATCCATTTACCCATTAAAAGCTTTTTATAATAATTGAAGAGGCACAGAGCCCAGGTACAAGGAGTGCTTATGAGTTTAAACCTTCTCTATAATCTAATGAAACTGTGCAGTGAAAATGCCTCACAGTCCTTGGGCTGGAGATTAGAGCTACATATCTTTCTTTTGGATATAGCATTTTCACCCATTATTCAGAAATAACACTTGACAACATAAATACATCTATGTTTTTCCTGTCCACGCTCAGATGCCATTAGTTTTCAAAAGATATGAATCAAAAAGCTTACAGAAATCAAATGGCACTGCAAAAGCCCTTTTTGGAGCCCATGGTATCACTCATATTTCATGGTCTGTCTGGTTGATCCTTGCAGAACTCCTCTGTAGTCCCTCCAAAGGCTCTAAAGGCTAACAGTATGGTCTGAAGCTTTTGCAGCTCGTCTGTCTTAAGGTTCTAGACATTATTTCACATTCCTTTCAAAATATATACTGTGTCACTTTATTTTTGAAAAGTAGTTTCATAAAGAGGTAACTTGATCCTAAAAAATGAAGCACCTCAGACTCTCAATTCAAATTCAAATTGAGTCAAAGCTTTTCTGAAAGCTGTAGAGACTGACTCACAAATTATTCGCCAACACACATACACTTCTCTGCCTTTCCCAGCTTATTCTCTTTTGATAACTTTCAAAAGGAAAGAAAATCCATTATCACACAATGTCAGTCTAATGGTAGAAATGTTGAAAATCCTAACAGTTTCCTCTTGTGACATTTGCCACCAGACTCACAGCGTAAAAGGAGTGAGAATAAGAGAATATAGACTCCATTACTCTCTGAAGGTTGCTCTTAAGACAGACTACGTAGAATATTAATTTATTTTACTAATGTTTTGTTTGTCTTGCTGATGATACCATGCTAGCTACATGTCCTACATTTAAAAAGAGATTTGCAATCATCCTTAATGTTAAGAGACACACCTCAGTCTGAATAAATATAGTATTTTCAGTTTCCATCAATTTTAATTTACTTGAAGCTTGTTCAGTTGCTACTGAAAAATAAATAATACATAGAAGTAAAAAATGCAGAACAATTCTGGGGTATGGTACATACTGCATTACCCAGTGAGCAAAATAATAATTAAAAAAAAAATAATAACTACTCATTTCATCTATTAGATTTTGCCACTGGAATTCTTTAAGTATTATTTTAACCGAAAGAATTTAAATTCATGATTGGATTTACTGACTTGCCTGTTTTAGTTCTGGTGTCCTACTCATTTACTGTCTTACCCAGGATAATTAGAACCATCACTAAGAAATATTTAGACAGCTCTCCAGGCCAAATGTAGCAAAACTGAACAGGGTGAATAGGTGAAGTGGGAGAATTGGCAATTTGGAAAATAAGAATTTCTCTTTTTCAAAGATGAAAACAGATATTTTTCAGCAGAGTTATGGTCATATTTTGATGGTGTTCTACATTCAAATTATTCTTTTCAGACCACAGATAAATTAAATGTCAATCTAACATCTACTTATCTTTTAATAAAGTGCTAGTGGCCAAAATGTGTTTAAAGGTCAAGGAACTTTAAGCTTTGGGAAGCAGAGAAAGAGTTTTGCTGACTCTGCTGTGCTGGAATACACCAACAAAATCACCTCCATTCCCTCTGTGTACAACTGTACCACCCTCTTCAATTACTTAATCACAAAAAAAAAAAGCATTCAAGGACACATATCACTTTTTAGACTGGCTCAGAATATGCGTGCTGCCTTCATTGTTTGCTCCTGTCTCTGAAATTGGAAAAGTGAATAAACAATTAAAGACCATCATTGTCTAACTGAAAAAGGAAAAGTAGAAAGGAAGAAAAGGGAGATTTATTACTTTTTTATATTTGTTAGCAAATCTATAGACTATATAATAGAAATTAAGATTCCTACTCACTTTCTTACTTAACTTACTTATCAATCTGAAATAGAAGACAAATTAGGCAGAAACGAACGTATGACGCAGAAAGTGCATCAGGCAAAGAAAAATCCATTATTTATATTTTGTTTCCAATCACACTTCCATAGAAATAAAAGCCATACTCATTTATTGTCTTTTCACCAAATTTATTTAAAGAACATCACTGTATCTCCTTGGTGTCTCCATTAGCAGTAAGTAATTCCAGCTGGTGAGCAGTGTACCAAGCACTGTGTTCTCTAATGTCAGAACACCCAGGGGAGATACCAAGAAAGATGCATATGTCAGATACGCAATACTCAAAACAGTTTTATGAGCACGGAAACAGAGAGTACCACATTTTGGAACCTTTCAAGTATGAAATGGATTTTTTATTTGGATCCTCATGAGTTAGTTTCTGTTTCAAAAATCATAGAAATATAATTAAAATTTTAAAAAACTATTCCCTCTGAGCAGCTTTTTTAAGCATGCCATTCCCAATGATTAAAAATAAAGGAAAGGTTTTAATTTGCTTCACAACTTGTGTGCCATGCTGCTTAAACACAAGGTAGGTGACCCCCAAAGCTGGGCAGGCATGGAGTGGAATGGGCAGAGGGAGGGCTAGAAGCAAGCAGCTGTCACTGACTTTCAAATGGGAGTAGGAAACTAACTGTACCTCTCTATTTGTCTTTCTGACTACAATTCACTACTATACCATATGCTGCCTCATGTTATATGCACTCCAATTCAACTTACTTACAAAGCAGAGAAACCTGGGGCAGCAATGCAACTTAAACTTCTAAAATGGAAAATGCAGAAGGACAGAAACATAATGAAAATGGAATTAAAATATGGGGTGAAAAGACAAAATATTTATATATGAAATTATGACTGCTAAAAATAGAAGTAAACAGATTTCAGAAATAAAATTATACAAATTATTTTGCATTCAAAATAGCACAAAGCAAAATTATTCATTAAAAAAATAAAAAGAAAAGAGTACAAAGACAACCTTAAAAACAAATAGTTGCTAAGTGGGCAAAATAGACATACTGTTATCTTGATATCTCAACACATGAAGATAAAAAGTTATAGTATCTTGTTTCATTTTTTTTCCTTGAATTCTCTTTTCAGAAACAACAGGATCAGGATTTTGCCCTGAGGCAGAGATGCTGGACATGCTCTGTTAGGCTGCAGTTTGGATCAAGAGTGCAGCTTCTCCCTGCTCTCAGTGGGCACAGTGCCTTTCTACAGCTCGTGGCCTTCTGGTACAGCTCAGTAGCTTCACTCTTCCCTGCATCTCTCTCTCTCTTGTCTTCCAGTCAAGCTGTTGTGGTACTGTTTTCCAGAACTTCTGGGTTGTACTTTTCCCCATGGAACTAATGTTATTGTTACGGCTTTTAACTCTTAAATCCAAATATTATTCCTAGAGCTAGGTCTTGGGGCACTCACATAAGAAGCACTCCTTCTTTCTCCTCTTTTCTCCTCTTTTCTACCCTTGAATTGTATCTTTTGCATTAGGGTCTA
This sequence comes from Pycnonotus jocosus, assembly GCA_013400435.1. Classification (NCBI taxonomy): domain Eukaryota; kingdom Metazoa; phylum Chordata; class Aves; order Passeriformes; family Pycnonotidae; genus Pycnonotus; species Pycnonotus jocosus. The sequence continues at coordinate 32,123 of VWYP01001851.1, read as the reverse complement.
CATTCATTTTACTTTACCCAATAAAATGTATACAATAAAAATTTAAAACACAGTCATCAGGTAACTGTCCCTAATAAAATGTGGTCTAATCAGTGTTGACAACACTATAAACAGCCCCCATCCCCTCCAAAAAAACAACCTCTCCTCCCCCAAATCTAAACAAAACTAAATCAAGGAAGCAAACAAACAAACCAAATGAAAATAAACAGACAAAAATTACACAACACCCCCCCACAAAAACAAAAAACCAACCAAACAAACAAACCAAATGAAAATAAACAGACAAAAATTACACAACACCCCCCCACAAAAACAAAAAACCAACCAAACAAACAAACCAAAAAATCAAACAACTAATAGGGACTTTGAATGAGTTCTGACAAAAACTCTATAGTTACCATGGCCACAGAATTGTTGGATGGCCCTGCTGCACTTGAAAGGATGCCCAAGGAATATGTTTGCCTTGGGAGTCTTCTAGCACTTTCGTTCCTAGACATCCACTCAGGAGAGTTATCTCTTTCTCTCTTCTTTCTCTCTGTCACTCTGTCTCCTTTCCTTCAATTGATCTCCAGAAGTCACTTTCTCTGTTTGAATCAATGTGTGACATCAGCTATGCACCCCATGGAGGAATCTTCATGAACATGAACATTTTTCAGTATCCCTTGTTCCAGGTTGAGTGCAATCTTGGAGTGCATGAATTAGACTACTTTCAAAAGAAACTAATCTGGAAGGGGAATGCACCAAATACATGCCAGGTGGCTGTTCAGCCCATGGGACTAGATTAGCTTTAAACCTATAAATATATATTTAATTTAAAAAAAAAAAAAAAGGATACTGAAAAATGGGTAGTGGAGTAGCAGGGCCTCAGCAACAGTTGCATCACTACAGAGATTGGTCTGAACTCCTTGCCAGTCCAGACACAACCACTGAATCTAATTGCCAACTATAAAATAAAGGAAGGGTTCAAGGAAGGCAAAGACACATGAAGCCTGGAGCTGAGGTTTCCAACTGAGTCATTCTTTACAAAAGGGGAGACTGAGGAATTGTCTTCAACTGGTTTACCACTGTAAGAGGATTTAGAAAAAGCTGAATAGTGACAAACTGCCAGGAACAGATGGTATTCACTCAAGAGCTCTAAAAGAACTCAGATGTGAAATTGCTGCAGTGTACAGCTTATCATTTAAGTCATTCTCCATACCAAGAAGAAGCAAATGTGACACAATATGATAAAAATCTCCTAGGAGATATCAAAGAAAGATAGCCCAGAAAGGCTAACCTTCATACCAGGCAGATAAATGTCTAAAGAATAAAATGAGGAAATATGTGTATAAACAAATTATTCTGGGAAATATTTCTCTAAGAGAAGAATAGCCTTGACTCATATTTTTACTCTGAGAAGAGGTGTATGAAGATGTTATGATCTATGAAATGCACTTGAGTTTCCAAGAGCTTTCAGAAATTTGTTTCACTAAAAGCTCATAAGAAATGAAACCACAGTGAGATAAGAATAAAGTCCTTTTGAATTCATGGTATTGGGGAAAAAAGGAAAATGGTGGTTTGAAATTAGACTAATGAAAAGTGTGCCCAAAGAGACATATGCAGTCTGTGGCTCTTAAAAATGAGTGAGAGATCTTTGAGAAGGGGTGGAAAGTGAAAAAACAAAGTTTGCTGCTGTAGTGAATGTACTCAGAGTATATTCTATGCCTCTAAATAGAAAATAATGCTGACAAAAAATAAATCTGACTATTCAATCACAATAACATTGAATAAATTAGCAACTAACTTTTAGGAAAGAGATTTTAAAAACCTCATGACCAGAAATCTTCCAAGAACTGCTTACCAGAAGCATAACTGCTGATGATAAAACCTTTTCAAAACAGAGAGAGATATGAAACTGCTTAGAACTTTGGAAGTATTAGTAAAGAATCATAGAGAAAATATCTTCTCTGCAAGCCAAATGGGAGCTAGGCAGTGGCTAAAACACAAATAAGAAACTACCAATTGTTAGAATAACCACTGAAAATAAAGCAGGAAACATTACAGTACCACTGTACAAAGGCTCCGTTTATCCACATCCTGAATGTAGTGAACAGTTTTATTGGGAAGACAGAAAAAGATAAAGCAGTAAATATAGCATAAAGGAGACAAAACAAATAGAGGTATGAATAAGGGTCTGACATGTATTTAGCAGACTAGATATTTAATTTGGGAAAATATTTATGTATATATAAAAGAAAGTACTATTAGAGTGTATTCATTGGAGATCACTTATCTACTATTACTCGCTAGTCAGTATATAGAAAGAAGTGGAATAAAAAAAGATGGATTCTATTTTTTACAATGTTATTAAGTTGTGGAATTAATCTCTACAGGAAAGAATGGAGAGCAAAAATATGAGTTCCAAGCAGAATTAGACCAAGTAATGTGGGATAGGTCCATCAGTTTCTTTTCAAAAATTACATTGACAACTAAACAGGAATGGGACTTACAAAATCAGAGCTTTCGGTTCTCTTTCAACAATAAGATATATAAGCATTTGGATCACACATTGTCCTAGGAGAGCAAAGAGGGGAACGAAGTGTGAAGTTTGCAGAAACTGCACTTGCTCCTCTGCATTCTTACTCATGGACTGTTTTCTGCAGCACAGAGAGCAGGAGAGAGCTCTCCTTTGCTTTGAGTTAGTTTTTGTAGCTAGTTGAGGCAGAGAAGGTCCCCAGACTGTGGCTTTTCTTTTTCTTGGAACTACTCAATCCTGCTCTGGACTGAAAACCCAGAAAACACCCGGAGCTCACACCTGTGGCCCACCGGCATTTTCCACCGTAAGAAGGACTGATAAGAGACTGAGTGAGCTGAGCTGCACCTCACAAAAAGAACTCTGAATTTGCCATTTCTTCAGAACAACGAGAGGCTCCACTGTTTAATATTATTCATTTTTTCAGGTTTGTAAGTACTTTTCTTGTTAAATAAAGAAGTTCTTTTTCACTTTCCTCCAAAAAGTCTTTCCCAAACCACTGTGGGCAACTTGAATTTGCTTTCTAGAAGAACCCCAGCCAGAAAAGTTTCCTCCTAAATTTGCCCTGAACCAGGACAGTCATCTAAATTGCACAGAACATCACAGTGTAGACAAGGTATTTTTTCTCTACAGACCATCTTGAAATGGTCCAGTGAAAATGTCGCCAGATATTCAAGTCTTCTAGTACAAAAAGAAAGAAAATAACAACAACATATTAAATCCACACTGAATTCTGTTTGTAAGACGACTGACTTTTTTCTTGGGTTGTACATTTAAACATAGTATATAGTTGTCTTCTCTACCCATTCATTGTCTATACTGACATAAATTCAAAAGAGAGTAATTCTTATACCTTGAGTATAATTAGCAGAGGAAAAAATGAGTAAATTTTTATGATCTTTCAATCAGCTGGAGCTCCCTAAGGTAAACAATTTGCTTTTCAGTTTTTCAAGTCTAGAAAGGAAGTAACTGAGCTGTCCCATATCATCTGGTGTGGGACAATGATTACACAACACAGCAGAGCAATGAATTCTTAAATTAAGTAGCTGAAAATAATAAGTGAGAAGCTTCTCAATAGACATGCAAGAAACTTAGAGTGGAAAGATATAAATATATAAATACTTGCATAAAGATTTAAAAATTTTGAGGAAAAGTGGCAGACCCCCAGATTGTACTAGGGGTTGTGAAGATCAAAGCACACTAAGACATCTATGGAAATCAGAGTAAGAAAAAACACTGAAGTATTTTTTAAATTAGTTTTTTCTAGACCTGCAAATGTCTTGTACTGACCAAAATAACAAGAGATTACAAAACCCTTATGTAGTCTATGTGTTTCTTAGCTACTGCCTGAAGAGATGAACTTTTACCTAAGTTGAAATTTCTACAAAGGCATGGAAGACAGAGCACACAACCAGCTGAAACAGCTGAAAAGGACAGGGCACTAAAATGAAAACTGAGACCTGGCAGAGCAAACGGTTGGACATCTCAGAGGGAGATTGGACGTTTCAGAGGGACACTTTACAAGGCTCTAGCAGACAGCTGCAATATATTTGATCACGAGGTAACTAATGGTAATTGGTCATCACATAACTACTAAGTATAAATTTTGATGGATAAAGGCTTTCTAAAATTCTCTTGATGCAGAACAACCATTAAACCCTTGTCAACAGCCATTAATTCTAAGCTCTCTTTAAAAAATAATACATTGTGTTTAAATACTAACATATTATATAGTCTATAGAGGAAAAAAAAGTCCCCCATAAAAGAGATATTCAAAATACCAGATTCCACTCTTGGAAATTCCTTATGGAAGTGGCAGACAGATTTCACAGAAGATATTTGATTCAGTTTATTAGTTTTCCTTGACATTATTACTAAGGCCAATGACATGAAAGTATAACCTTTTATCAATGAACCATATTTATCTCAGTTCTCACTTGTGACATCATATGCATTCACAGAATAAAGATTTCCAATGTCACAGGATACTGAGGTGATTTTCCATTAGAATTGAGTTTTCAAGGGTAAATATAAGACCTGTCCTGCATGTCTGGTTTCTTGTATGAACCCATCATGTGTTAACCCTGGCTGGATGTTGAGTACCCACCAAAGCTGCTCTATCACTTTCCTCCTCAGCTGGACAGGAGAGAGAGTGAAAGGCCCAGGGGTCAAGGTTAAGGAGAGATCACTCACCAGCTCCTGCCACAGGCAGAACAAACTCTGCTTGGGGAAAACAAATTTAATTTATTACCAAACCAATCAGAGTAGGATGAAGAGAAATAAAATCAAACCTTCAAATCAACTTCTTTTCACCTCTCCCTTTTCCCTGTGTTTCAACATCACTCCCAATTTTTTCTACCTCCTTCCCCATAGAGGCCCAGAGACATGGGAGCTGTTCACCATGTTATCTCTGCTGCTCTTTCCTCCTCAGAGGAAGGACTCTGCCCCCGCATGGGATCTCTTCCAAGAAAAAAAATCCTCCATGAACTTCTCCAATGTGAGTCCTTCTCATGGGCTGCAGTTTTCATGAGCTGCTCCTTGTGTGGGTCACCCACCAGGTCATAGGTGTTTGCCAGCAAGCCTGCTCCAGAATGAGACTTCTCCAATGTGGGGCCACAGGTCCTGCCAGGAACATGCTCCAGCATGGGCTTCTCACAGGGTCACAGCCACCTTCAGGCATCCACCTGCTGTGGCATGGAGTCCTCCAGGATCTGTCAGTGGTTATCTGCTCCATCTGGACTTCAGTGGACTGCAAGGTGACAGACTGGAGGGGAATCTCTGCTCTGGTGCCTGGAACACATTATCCCCCTTCTTCTTCACTGATCTTGGTGTCTGCAGAGCTGCTCTACATATTCCCACTTAGCTCTCAGCCTGCAATTGTGAAGGCTATTTTCCCCCTTCTTAAAAATCTGTTCTGCCAGATTTGTCACTGTTTCCGCCACTCCTGATTGGCTCAGCCTTGGTGAGCAACAGGTCTGTCTTGGAGCTGGCTGATATTGATGTTCTCAGACATGGGAGAAGCTCCTAGCAGCTTTCACAGAAGCTACCCCTGTAGCCCCCCCTGCTACAAAACCTTGCCATGCAAACCCAATAGACATATTAGTCAAATGGAAAAAAAGAGTGGCTTTGATCAGCTGATATAGAAATGAAAAAAAAAATTCAAAATGGTGCAGTTAGATTACAACTTTCAGACATCTTATTTCAATGAAAAGATTCTCATGCCACAATGAAACTTTTATTCTATCTAATTATATATAAATGATCTCCAAGAATAGAGACTGCAGCCTCTCCGGACAACCTGTGCAAATATTTGGTCACCCTCACAGTGAAAATGTGTTTACCTATGTTCAGATGGAGTCTTGCCTGTTTCAGTTCATGCCATTGCTTTTCACTGGGCATTACCGAAAAGAACCTGGTTCCATCCTCTTTCCTTTAGGTATTGATATACTCTCAAGCCTTCTTTTCTCCAGATTAAACAATCCCACCTTCTCAGCCTTTCCTCACAGCAGACATTCTCCAGTGCTGGTGATCCACAGTAACATCAGAGACCATAATGCAATAAATAGGCATACACGTTTTATTAGATGATATTTACTCATATATTACTAGGGAAAATAATAAAAATCACAAGCAACAGATTAATGCAAACCCTCATGTATTTTTGGAAACTTTAGTAACTGAGAATAATACCTCTCCAATATTAGTGGAGGAAAGATCAAACAAAACATTTGCAGGATCAAAAAATTCATATATTACAATGTTCATTCAAGGTCAGTCTTGTTTTATCTGCAGCTTAAAATGTTATGAGGCTTCAGCAGGGTCACTAGAAAAGAAGGCAGAACTGTCTCAATTCTACAGACATGCCCCTGAGCTATTTATTGAAACCCCTCCTTTTGGAGACCAAGTCTGAAATGAATGTATTATAAACCCCTGCATGTAGATGCCATGGTTTCACTCAGTCATGGTAGGGAAGATGTTAATGAGCACACTCTTGAGATCTGAATTTTATGAAGAAAAGAAATTAATGACAGCACTTCTGTAGTGCATATAAATACTCTGGGATCACTAAACATTTTTTCACAGAATAATGAACTAAATGTCAATCTCTGTGTGAACTTCAGAAAATAGCTTCTTGCCCCAAAATTTTCAGCAAATGTGGGGAAGAGGAGGGAATCATAACTGCAAATGCCAAAATTTCTGCACAGAGCAAAACTATATAAGGATTGTGTACAAAAAGTATGGAATTTATACAGTCAGACCACATCCAAGAACTCTTAAAGTCTAATAGCATGTTTGAAAAATAGTTTCACAACATAAAATGAATATAAAAATAGGTCAATCCCTTTTTGAGATTTCAAAAGCCACATAACAGAGTAGCAAGAAAAGGTCTGATTTATGAAGTATATTTCTATCACACTTTGAATTTTACATTAATTTCTGAGCCCTTGCTGTGACATGAGTCAACTAAAACAAAAATAAAATAGAGAGACAGCTTACACTTTAGATCAGAGCAGATCTTACCATTTTGCAATAACACTATCTTAGTTAATGTGTAGCCCATTTGATCAATCAATCTCTAAGCCCTTTACCAAAGGGTAGTTCTCATGCTGTTTGTGTTTAAAACAAAGACCAGTGGTATAATCCCAATTTTATGGGTCCTGCTGAGTTGGTTTGATACTTAAAGACATTCTTCTGTGGGGAAAATATTCTATATGGAACTCAAGATGCAAACCAGTGAAAACTACAAAAAGCTGCAAAAGAGTGATAGCTTTCTTTCTTTCTTTCTTTTTTCTAGAATTAGAAAAGCTAAGCTTTGCTTATGCATACACAGATGATCCTGTTTTATCTTCAGATAGATAATTACGATTAACTATTAATTATTTTCAGTGGCAAACTGAACCTTGTCTCAACCTTTCTCTGTGCTCAATAGGGATTTTCTCACAGAATAATCACAGCTGATGCCAATCTTGTGATGAATCCTGGACTATGGGCACACACAATATCTTTTAGCAACGTCTGTTCAAGCCTTTAAAAAGTATAAATAAGGAGGTAGTAGGAGGATAACCACTGTTTTTATAAGTTAAAGTTATTGCTGTGACTGCTTCATACAAGGAGGAAGTGGTTCCCTCTCTCTTTCAGACTCCTTGGTTAAAGAAATTACAGTTCATGAGACTTTATTCTGGAAGTCAGTCTACAACGATGTGGATGTGTACACATACACACCTACCCAGAGATAGATTAGATAGATAGCTAGATAGCTAGATAGATACATAGATAGACATAAAATAAAAATTAAGAAAAAAATGTCAGAAAATGTTATGTGGGAAAACTGAAGTGGCTATATAAAAATGGAAATCAGCTGAGGCCAGAACTGAGATTAAAAAAACCAGCAACACAATATGTTGGAGTTTTTCATCCCTTCAAATACTGGAATGTGAGAAGACTGCCTAATAAGTATTAAAATATAAGTGCCTTTGGCTGGTAAAAGAAATTGCATTTCAGGTTCATATTTGATAGAGCTAGACCTTTCAAGTAGTACAGAGCTGTAATATGCCAACTATGCAGCAAGATTATATGAAAACTAGGGTGGCTTCACTCGGATGTATATAAGCCAATAGTAATGAGCCAAAAAAAACGGAACTTAAATTTCATCTCTTTTTTATAAGATGTAGCATGAGTTCAATATAAAGAAATTTCTAGGTACTTCTGTAAGTATTGAAAATTAATTTTTATTATTACATGATATCATATGAAATGCAGTCAATAGTGCTTATTTGATTCTCTATTTTCTTCCTGTTCACACTTCTAATTTTGACAGAAGTTAGGATATATCATAAAGTGTTAAGATTACTAACATCTGGAACATTCATTGAGTTGGAGGCTTTTTGTGGAAACTTAACCCATCTCTGTTTTGAGGACAAGCACATGTGACAGCAGCTGAATAGTGTCTGACCTCTGAGACTTAAATGGGGAATTCTCTGGTTGCTACAAAGGCTGTCTTATCATACTGTGCCCATCTTGAGCCCAATGTCAGAATCTATATACCAGTTATTTTCAAGTTGAAAATATTCATCATATCAATCCCATTTCTTGATTGGAATTTACCTTTTGATTCAATCCACAAACATTGTGGTAAGTAGATTATCTTCCATGGCTTAATCACTTTATCTGAAACCTGTATTTGCTACAGTAGATAACTCTTCTGCTTTTTGTGTATTTATTGGAAAAGAATAAAAGGTTAACTCTAATCCTACCTTGCATATAGTCAGCAAAGGCTCACTAGGGATTCACTGCTCTTGATTGCTGAAACATAGATGTGACCTGCTCACATTGCAAATCAATCTAAATTGCACCTGATAATATAAGGCTATTTTGCAGCACTGTTTGGAATTAAGACAGAAAGCTATTGTCAGCAACATTTTGGCTCCTGCTGTCTTGGATTCATTAACTTTAAGGCCATCCTTTGACAGGTACAGAGTGGAAGAGGGAGCCTGGGAAATAGCATCAAACCTTCCACTACTCCAAAGGGAGGAACAATCTTCATTAAGCAATTTAACTGAGGGATAAGTTACATCTAGTTATAAGAAAAGACAAGAAAAAACAGCAGCTTTACTGATTGAAGCAAAGTTGAGATGGAGTAAGTTTAGTTTTGCTAAGGAAGAACAAAGGAAAACAAACAATAGAAGCTAAATCTAAGTTCAGTTCTCATTTGATATGTGTGTACCACAGCCATACTTCAGCAGGAATTACATGCATAGTCACAGATGTAGATCTATTTAAGAAATCAAGTCACAATAGTGAATCTACAAGAAATAAAGGCCTGACTAAATGTCCAGTGGAATCTATGGAAATAGTCCATTGATAACACAGGTCCAGAGTGCAATTCTGCTTGATATAGGTAGGGAATTAGAGAATTATAAAATATGCTGAGTTGAAAGGGACCCACAAGGATCATCAAAGTCCAACTCCTGCCCCTGCTCAGGACACCCCAAGAGTCACGCCATGCCTCAGAGAGCATTGTAGAGAAACTTCCTGAACTCTGCCAGCCCTGGGGCTGTGTCCAGTTCCTGGAGAGCCTGTTCCAGCTACCAAGTATCTGCTGGGTGAGGAATCATTTCTTTACATCTAACCTATATTTCCCCTGACTCAGCATCATGCCTCAGATCCTGTCACTGGTCACCAGAGAGAAGAGATCAGTGCTGCCCCTCCACGTACCCTCATAAGGAAGTTGGAGACTTCTGTGAGGTCTCCTTGCATCCCCTTCTGATATTGTTATACTCTGTCCAAAAAATTACACCTACACATATTTTCTTTTCAGAAATACAGAAATATTCAGGTATGCATCTTTTTTTTGTATCTATTTCAAAAATGTATCTATTTCAAAATGTTCTTGGAAACTGAAGTTTACAGTACTATTTGTCACATCCCAGAAGTTTAGAGGTTTTTTGCATTTTTTCCTTGCAGTCAAATTGTTCTTGGAATCATCACCTTTCCCTTCTACCTTACCAGTGTGAGGTTTTTCAAATTAAAAGCATATCACAAAAATCTTCCCAGCATGAAAAATTTATAATCAGTTCAGTGATTTTCAGACCCTCATATACTCAAAAGTACTCAGCACGTCACCTTAGGAATTTTAATGATCATCATTAGGGCAGACACTTAGTCTAGTACATGCTCTGCAGTCTGGGAACTGTTGAATGAGGAGTTTATGATCCATGTTAAGCTTCAGTACATTTTTCTTCTTGAGATTTCCATAACCTTAGAAAGGGTCTGAAAACTATCTCAACAGACCAATGGTTAACATTGTAAAAGATGAAACCTGTGTTTGCACTTAATTCTCCTCAGGTATTCTTGCAGATTTTGCATCTACTTAGTATTTATTTCTCAAGGGAAGATGCTTTTTTCAAATAATCTGAGGTACTTGATTGTACTACGTGACATTAGAGGTTTCTTTCTCAACAAACATTTCTATATTGTAAATAGTTTACAAGTAGGTACTGTAGTGTTATCAGAAAATATTTTATCTTACTCTATGTTCATTACTGCTGTAATAATGTGCTTTTACACATGTGCTTTGGCTTTGAGAGCTGCTTTTTATATTTAGCCCGGTAAGATCTTGTATCAAGCATTCTGTTCAAGACTGCACAATAAATATCACCTTTTCTTTCAGATTCTAATTTCTTCAGCTTAAAGAAGTTCTTTTCAGAGTAATTAGGGAGATCAGTTCCTTACAAACTATGTAAGTAGTAATTATCAAATAGCTAGAAAGATACTTTTTTTCATAATGATTAACAAATATTTTCTAAGGAGAATTTTCATCATTAAGGGAGCTAATCAACAACTATAGATTAGTGTGGTTTTCTTTAATGTGATTGACAAAGGTTCCTTGTTCTCCTGCTCTTCTAGAACTTTGTTTTTCACTAATTTTTCATCACAAAATTCTAACTAATGAAATACTTAAGCACACTTATTCACTTTTGAATCCTTACCCGTGCTCGTGAAATGAATTTAGACCCTGTGCATAAACATCTGCTACACCAGATGTATGTGTACGCTCTTTCACATACATTATTGTCTTCCTTGAGAGATGGTTGGTATCCCAAACCTGTCAGTGTTTAAGAAACATTTGAACAATGCCCTTAATAACACACTTTACTTCTGGTCAGCCCTGAATTGGTCAGTCTGTTGGACTAGATGATCACTGTAAGTCTCTTCCAACTGGAACTATTCTGTTCTATGCTATTCTATCCTAATTTAGCACTAACTGAAAATCTTCTGGGCTACCACTGTGGTATCTCATTAATATAACAAGTAGGGAGGAGCAAACTACAGCAGTTTGACTCTTGTTAAATGAAGTATCAGACAGCTATTTTATTTACAGAAAAAAAAATTTGTACAAAAACTAGCAATTGAGATTTTTTTAAAAAATCGACATAAACTGAAAATCGTATTTAACAGAACAAGTGTGTATATTCACAGCTTGCTATGCTATTATATCCTTACAAAAGCCTTTTTCTGATGTCTAAAATCAAGGCAGAAGTTAAGCCTATCTCTGCAGACACAGAAAGGTTTCAGTCTAAGAGCTTTTCAACCCTGAAGATGTCTTTTTATGGGACATTTTCAAGGAGCAACCCCTCATTTGAAAGATGATTTAAATTCACTGCTTCAATCCATATTATCTGTGTTTTTCTCACAGATACCAGAAGCATCTAGACTTGCCTATGTGCTATAAAGAAACATCTGCACAAATTTAATTTCTCCAAGTCATCCCAACAGTGTCAAAACACCTATCTGTAGGTCTTTAGAGGTAACCCAATATATAGGCAGCCCCTTCAAACTCACATCTAAAAAAACCTTACATTTGACTTCTATTTAATTTTGATTCACAAGATTTATTGGGGTATGTGGTCAGGTCTTGTCTGGGAGTTTTTCCCTCTCCAGTGTGGTACTTGTATGTAGGCTCTGTCCTGCATCAGCACTGATTTTTGTACAACACATTTGTGTTATCACTACTATCATCTGGCAACTGCCTAAAGTGCTTGATCTTCTCTGACTAACAATTTTGAGATACTTAAAAAATGTGGCTTTTATTTGCCTAGCTCTAATCCAAGACCTGGCAAAAAAATGAGACCCACAATCTTGCAAATCGTTTGACATCCTGCTGTTGAGCTCTGATCCAGAGCTACAGGATAAGATTTCAAACACTGAGCCATCATATCAATGCTTTCAGATTAATTCAGTTTTCCACTAAGCAACATAACAAGCTGAAGGACAGGATCTCCATAAATATATGGTACAGCTGGAGTACAAGTAAATTTTTTTCACTGGTTCTAGTCCATGGCTGTGCCATAGAGTCTTTCTGGCAGGACCCAAAGGCTTATGCTTATCACTACACAAAAAGTCTGGATGCACAGAGACCCAGTTCAGGTCTGCCAGTGTCCTTGTAGGTTCCTGCCAAGAAGGAACACAGGCACAGACAGCAGCACAGTTACCTGTGCCTGGCTAAAGCCAAGTGACCTGGATTGTCTGTGCATCCCTGTTGATCACATAATATTTACTGGAGTGTTGCTCTCCTTGTCTTTTCCTTTTTAGATTGTTCTGACTCTTCTTATCTCATTTACAATAAAAGTTTTGGTCCGCTCACCCATGTTATAGCTGTAAAAATGCTGGCAGTCAATTATAATAAAAAACTTGGAATTCAGCTCTCTCTTTCGTGAAAAGTATACAATTAAGGAAAAAAAAAAAAAGAGTAGAGATAGGAGATAAGTTGCCACTTATATTTTAGTAGGATCTTCTGAAGCCCATTTCTACCTCCAGAACAAGTTATCTGGAGCAGAATTGTGGAGGAAGGGGCACTGATTAATCTCTACTGGAAATTTATGTGACAATTTTAATAGAAAAGAGAGTAGGTTCTTTATTTTGTATGTGTACAATGGTGGTCAAATCAGGCCTCATTTAAATAATCACTGGTATACCAAGATTAATGGGAAAAACATTTGGATATATTGAGGAGGAAAAATATTCAATATAAAACAGTATTATAAACAAGAAATAGCAGAAAGGATTACACTTTCAATTACACTTTACATATCCAAAACAGAAAATAAGGTTTTTGTAAAATAGAAGAATTTTTCTAATTTCATAGATTATGCAAAAAAAAAAAACATAAAGGCAAGCAGATACCAATCTGTTTAGAGAAAATTTTAACTTCAGGACTAAATTTCCTTAAATCATAGAAATAATAGAAAGTGAGACTGGAAGTAACGTTAGAGTTCACCTGGTAAAATTTTAAGAAGGGACCCCATTTTCACAAGGCTTTACTTCCCAGACACACCTGATAATAAATGGAAGACACTCAGAATTGTTTAACATCCAGTGACATTAATCTCCAGATTTTCAACAACTCACTAGCTAATGCAGGGAGCTCTCTGAGAATTTAAGCACTTATCTGTCATCCAAATGGGAATAGAACATGTTAAAAAACCTGGCCTTTGCTGAGTGCATTGAATGCTTCTACAATCTTGACATTAGTGCTTTTATTAGGATCAGGGCTTTGAACTCTGCTTTGAAGTGAGTGCAAAGCCAACACGGCCTCAAAGTGAATGTTCACATCAGTCTTTGTTGCTAATGAGGTGTGCTTTGTATGCTAAGACAGCTTGAGATTTTTTTTGTAGCTATTGCCTCCAAACACAGGTAGATTAAATTAGAGAAGTGGAGGCTGAAACTGAGACGTACAAAAACCAACAACAACCCCCCCACCAAAATGGTAAAAAACCTAAACAAAACAAATGAAAAACCCAAATAAAACAACAAAAAAACCCAAGCAAACAAAAAACCTAACCAACCAAACAAAGCCTTCAATGATTAAAACCAAGCAGGAGAACAATATTCACACTTGCTGAAAATAGCTGTCTCCAATACAGTGTTAATACTGGGCAATTGTTCTCACAAAACAGAATTTAGTGCATTGACTTGCAAAATCAATTGTTTTGGAAAAATTTGTATGAACAGTCTTTTTTAATACCCAGAAAAAGATTCCTCTAAATCACACTCCTTCTCTCTTGCACTAGGAAGGGAGATATGTGAAGCAATGTTACCTCTTAAAGTGGTCTATACCCAGTACAGGGAGAAAATATTCTATTTTGTTCTGAACTGAAATTGTCCCTGTAGTACTCTAGACAACAAGCAGTAGTAATGTATAATTTTTAATCTTGAAAAAAATTTTGCTTCAAGTTTTTAATGTGGTTCAATGTAGAAAAGTATTTGGAAAAGGAAAACACTATTTTCCCAACTTTTGACAAGGCCTGCTATTAAACAAAACTATTATTAAATTAGAGCAAACAAAATGTTTGAATATTGTATGTAAGAGCTGTAGCAGACGAAACATAATTTCTGAAAGATAAAGAGTAAATTTATCATCCTGACAAAACAATCCTGGTTTTAGTTGTCACCATTGACAAACTGTTTTGAGGTCTCTAAGAAACTGTAGAGATATTTCTGATATTAACAAACCACAAACACAGTAGTGAGAAAAATGACAAAGTACTTCACATTTTTGTGTACCATGGAACTTCTTTTTCCAGAAGAAGATGTTTAAAATATAAGGAATTACTAGTTTTGTAATTGAAGATGATATTAATTAACATTTTTTTAGTTTATATAGGATCTTACTGATCATTTTGCTTCCATTTGCAAATTTTACTTTTTGGTAATGCTGTTCAGGCCAACAGCAATTAATCATACAATTATAATATTTTAGAGGTGTGGAAGGTTTGGTTTTTTTAATATATATAAAGTGTAATTTATACTTCATGATGTTTCATCCTGGTTGAAAAATGGAAAAACATCACAAATCTTTCTTTTTTTCCAAGTTACATGAGGAAAGAAATTTTCACTCTGAAATTTCAGCCATGACCTCAATAAAATGTTATTAACGCAGAGAAAAAGAAGCACATGGAACACAACGGAGAAGGTCTGAGTATAGGCTCTGCAATTATCACGATTTCATATACTGTCATGTCTTCTATGTATATGTATAACTATATACCAATGCAGGGGATATCCAAATAAATTCTATTTTTGGAATAATATACAATCAATGAATCAATGGCAATCAGTGATTAAACAATACAGTTTTTTGGTTGATATGCAAGCATTTTTAAGGTTAATATCTTAAGTTGACACAGGTTTCCTGTTTTAAGTGCGACAATAATCCCCACTGTGGTGTCACAATTCTCATAGAATCATAAAGGAAGAAAGGAAAAAAAGTGAATTAATCCAAGTCCCTGCCAAAGCCCTGTTTCTGCAAAATCTAAACTTTCTCTGTTAGATCATCTGAACTTGTTTCTTGAAAAATTCAGAGGTGGAATTTCTTTGTTTTGTCACCACAGAAAAATATGTGCAACCTCCTTTCTCAGTTTAAAGTTTTTTCTGTAATGTGCAACCTAAATCATTCTTGCTGCAGTTAAAATTTACTATATTTTATTCTAAGAACTATAGCCATGGATAATCAACTATTTTCTCCATCTATGAAGTTCTATTTTGCATGTTTTAAGACACATCATGTGTCTTTCCACATTTCTTTTCTGAAGGGTAATCAAAACCTCTTCACTTGGTCATTTTTTAAAAAAAATTCAGTTCTATTGGACTATTTCTCAATCTCTTTTATATGACACCCAAACCAAGTATCTCTGACCCACTGAAGGAGTGGGTCAATACTTGTCCTGAGGGTACAAACTGCCCTGGGCAGAAGTCATCAAGTCAACTTTGCTTTAAAAGTATGTAACACTAACAGAAAGAAAATCCCTCCCATAGCTGATTTATAGACACTTAAATGACTAGTCTGACCTCAGTAACCTGGTCACAACCATCTCAATGATACTATTTCCAGAAGGAAATGGCAAATATATTTACTATGTGATGTGCTATGTAATAAAATGCATTTAGAGAAAACAGAAAATTAAGTTCATTGAGAAAAAAAAAAGTAACACAAAACAATGTTGGATTTATACTTCAAAGCCGAGCATATAAAGAAATCCAGATTATACCTATCATTACCATGAGCTGCTAATGCTGTAGCAAGTTATAGTTCTAGAACTGGAAATTTTCACCTCAAAAAAGCATGTAGACTATTCAGAATATCAACTCTAGAGTGGGTCTGTTCCTGAGGCTGATGCATGATAGCAGTATTTCCCACTTACTGGAAAATCAGTGGGGTTTTTGATGTATCATGAGAATATAAACCCATCAGAACAAATGCCTTGCATCAGTGAATATTGTGTACAATAGATAAAAGAGCTAGTATTGCCCAGCACCAGGAAATGAATCCTTAAAATGGAGTTTTGTACCTAAATGAGGAAACTTAATTTAAATGTACTGCCATTAAATTAAATTCACTTTCACAAGAAACTACTGTTTCTCTCCTGTAATATCTTCGGTTAAATTGGTGTCACAGCAAAATCTTAGCTCATGGTTAGGAATCACTGAGTAAAACACTACTACCCTAAGTTTGATCTATTAGCTTTCATGTCTGTTCTTTATCTGTGTTTAGAAGAGAGATGTATTTATTGTTCTGCTGTGGAGGGTATAAAGCAGTGCAGAAATTGTATGTCATAAAGTATTTAAATCCATATTGAGCAAAGAAGTAACTGTTGCTTCTAAATGTGACAGGGCACATTTCTATTATACACATATGTTCACACACAGTCATCTGAACTGGAAGGCTTTCTGAGTCCATTAGGCAGAGAACATCATTCTCAGGGAGAATGCCATTCAAAGGAGATCCTAAAAAAAAAAAAATAGGTTCAATAGGAACTGCACTGAAATAGGTTTTCATAAAATAAATTATCTAATATTATTGACTTCAGATTCTACTGAGATAAATTAAGAAGTCTTTGGAGTATCTTAGAGGTTCCTATTATAATCTGTTTTAATTATATGTCAAACTAAATTACTTCCTTTGAGTATTTGACCCCAGCTGTATATATCCATGAAAGATCCACCAAAGGATGATTCCATAAACTATAAATTTGGTTGATTTACTTCTTTTTTATATATTTCAGAGGGCAAAATTCTATTCCAAAATCATCTGGGGCCGAAGTTGTCTTTTTTGGTTGTGGGACTTCTGTCATTGTAGAGTTTAGTCATGTTACAGTTTGTCACATTCTTCAGTCTTGTCAAGGTCCTTTGAATAGCAGCACTGGCTTCAAATGTATTGACTGCATCTTCCTCCTGTGGCCTCACCTGCATTTTGACAGGCATGCTTTCTTTCTCCTTCTCCAGGGTGATACCAATAGTGAGACTAAAGAGAAAATAAGGAACTGATTTTTCTCAAGAGAATCTGACTTTTTCTTCTTCCACCTCTGGTAATTCCTCACTTTCTTGAACCCTGTCTCTGGACATAAAAGGATAAAAACTCTTGCTGGTGAAGACTAAGGTTAAAGGACATCTACTACCTGAGTCACTATTGTGATTGTTGTGACTAATGCATCTGCCTCATCCAGTAGTATCCCCCATTTCCTTTATGTTTTTTTATGATAATGTAGCTCCTCCTGTGGCCTCTGATTTCCTTTGCCATTTTATCTCCAGTTGGTCTTTGATTTTCCAGTACTTTTCCTACATGACAGTGTTTCTTTATTCTTCATTCACAGCCCATTCTCACTTGCATCTCACATATGTATGTATTTGAATCATATATACATATACTTACATCTATATAAAGTATATAAAACCTTCTGAATGGAATCTCCTTTGAGGCTTGCCTGCTTAGTCAAGTTTTTTCCTTACATCATCTTGTTTTCATTTGTACGGGATAGACCTATACTTGTTTTGCTTAGAGGAATTTGTCCATAAAAGACCTTCTGAGATTTTTTTTTCCTTTAGAACTGCGTCCCCACAAGACCTAACCTAATTCTCTTAATAAGCCAAAATCTGTTTTCCAGAAGTCCGAATTACATACACTGCTAATTTATTTTCTGATTTACTTCGGGACCCTGAAATCCCCAATTTCTGTGTCACCACCTTTAAAAGAAACCTATAATTTGTGGAGAGAGAAGACATTAAATACAGAAAACCATACAGAATTTTTTTAGGTTGTCCAACTACATTTCCCTAGTAGTAATGTTCATCTCCAAGATAAATATTTCAAAACCACACTCAATCTGCATACAAATTCCCAGTCCATAAGGATACTCAGATTCACTTGGTAGCCAACCATGAAGATGAATGGAAGTTGGATGATCATCTGAATTTTTAATGATCAACAAGCTTACATCCTCATCTGTGAAAGTTTAACACAGCTGGTCTGTCCCCGTTTGATGGGGCATCTGCATTTTAAAATCTCAGAGCAAGACTGAGAGAAATGATAAAAAGAGAACACATATGAGATTTGCTTATAGGTCAAAAAAAGAAAAAGTCTCTTATAACTGACAATGAGCAGTTCACTGAAAACTGAAGAAGAAAATGTTATACATAGCTTAACTCCGTGCATTGATTATGAAAAAGTAAGCATAAATCATTGTATTTGAACCACTTCACACACTTGATGAGAAGAAATGCTTTTCAGTAAGACAAGTGGGATTCAGCATTGGGATAAAGATTTTTTGGGTACCTAAAGTTCCACCAGAGCCAACGAGAATCAGTCAAAGTTGTCATCAGGCATGGTCTGTGGAGTCCTCCAGATGACCAACCAGTTAGTGCCTGTCTTAGGATGACCAGCAATCATCATCCTGGCCCTGATGTAGATGGCTAAAAGCTAAGGTTTGCAAAAAAAGCTAAACTCTGAAATTAAAACATTCAGTGCAGGCATATACAAATGTCCGAGCTGAATGTTTTAATTGCAGAGTGAATCCCACAGAAGTAAATGTGCTTTGTAGAAGTACTTACTAAGGAAAATGCACATTAGTCATGTAAGGAAAATGAAGGGAAATATCTTCTGATGTAAAGTGTCATGTCAGTGCACTTTCCCATTGCATATGTCAATAACAGCTTCTATTCTCTCTTCTCAGAGAAAATACAAACAAGCAAAAAACCCCAAATAAAAAAAAAAAAACCTCACAACCCCCCAAAACCCCCACAAAAATAGCCCACACGAAGCAAATTAGTGAGATGCCTTTGTTAATTCCAGATTAAACTGCCTCAGTTATCCACACGGAGGAATGAGAACAAACACGACAAAAAGACCTCTGCATTCAAGGCAATCAAGAGAAAAGGGAGCAAGTAGCACCTGTGCTTCACTTTCTGCTGCATGGAGAATCACTCAGGATCCACACATAACTGCTGAGGCTGGTAAGGATTTCTGGCAGTTGTCTAATCCACCTCATGCTGCTCAAAGGAGGGGCAACTATATCAGATAACACAGAGCCATATCCAACCAAGTTTGGAAAGCCTCTGAGGATAGGGGCTCAACAAAATCTCTTGGCAAAGGCTCAGGAGATTGGTCATCCTCATTTACATAAATTTAAGTGTCATTTCCTGGTTTCAGTTTGTGCTCACTTGTCCTGTACCTGGGTACCATTGAGAGACAGATGACTCCAAACCTTTTACTTCCTCACATGAGGTACTTATACGCATTGATAAAATCTCTGCCTGAACCTTCTCCAGACTGGATGCAGCTGGGATCCAGAGAGATACCAGTTCTCTCACCCTCTTCTCACATGAAAGGTGCTTCAGTGGATTCATCATATTTGTGTCCTACACTGGACTTGCTTCCATAAGTCCATGAATTTCTCGCAGTGGGTGGCCCAGAACTCGACACAGTGCTTCAGATGTGATCTCCCCAGTGCTGAGGAGAGAGGAAATATCACCTCCAATGACTCACTGCTCTTACTAACACAGGCCAGGATATTGCTGGATTTTTTTATCTCAAGGGCATTCTCCTGGTTCATATATAACTTTTTGTCTGCTCACATCCCCTGGTACTCTTCTGCGAAGTTGCTTTACAGCCATTTGGCTCCCAGCCTGTACTGTTGCATGGGGTTATTTCTTTACATTTCGTTTATTAAACCTCATTCAATTCCTATTTCTCCAGCCTGTCAAGATTCCTCCAAATGGAAACACAGCCATTTGGTAAATCAGTCACTTCTCCAGGTTTTGTATCATCTGCAAATTTGCTGAGGATTCACTCTGCCCCACCATGCAGGTCATTAATGAAGACGTTAAAAAGTGTTGATACAATATTGATCCTTGAGTTACACCATTAGCAATTGGCCTCCATCTAGATTTCACTCTGCTGATCACAGCACTTCAGTCAGTTTGCATTCCACATCACTGTTGATTTGTTTAGCCCATATCTCACCACACTGCCAAGGAGGATGTTACAGGAGACAGGATCAAAAGCCTTACTCATTTTGAATTACTGTTTGAAAGATCTAATTATTTAAATAGAAAAAAAAAAATCATGCAGTCAAAAATTCAAGAAGTACAAGTTTGTGGTTTTGTTTTTTTTCTTAGTTCTACTTGCTCATCAGAATGTATTCGCTATGTTCTGAAGGAAAATATCTGAGTATAACTTACACATTACAGGGCACGCATACACAATATTTTTGGGTTTTACCCATCACATAGTACAAAAAATCTCCTGAGTTATTAAAGATCCAATTCTTTAATGGACAATGAAAAGAAAGAAATTCAACAACGCCCATAGATTTATCTCAGAAAAAAAGCCTACAAT
Organism: Pycnonotus jocosus; assembly: GCA_013400435.1. Taxonomy (NCBI): domain Eukaryota; kingdom Metazoa; phylum Chordata; class Aves; order Passeriformes; family Pycnonotidae; genus Pycnonotus; species Pycnonotus jocosus. Next base: position 11,442 of record VWYP01001851.1, on the reverse strand, counting down.
AAAACGTGTATATTTCTGTTATCCCAAGGTGTATCCTTTAAGGTCTTTTAATAAATACCTGCTTCTTTAACTCTGTCTACTCCCTGTTCTAGGTTAGCCTCTCAAGGTATCAGTTCAATAGCTAAAATTTCTCCCAAGCAAGAAAAATTATACATATAAAGAGAAAATATATTTGTGACAGTATAAAAATTCAATATGCAATATCAATATGAAGAAACTATCTCACCTAAGACTTCTTTTCAGATTGACACACAAGAATGCAACATCTCAGTTCTGTTGATGGAAGACATGCAGTAAAAAGAGACATTCTCAAACAGAAAAGAGAAATGAAAATATAATATTGAAAAAAATCTGAAGACTCTAATTTTAAGTAATATTTTCAAACAATTGTTGGATGAAGCCGTCTCAAATAATCCAAAAGCCAATTTTAACCTAGAGAGAAGTAGTTAATGTAACATAAACAGAGTTTATATAGTCAGCCTATAAGACTCCAGAGTTTTTGTCTAAGACATACCAATATCTAAGATTTCCCAATAAAATAAAAATCTGTCCATTACTAGTGCAAAGATGAACTTTTTGTATGTATCCAAAAATGAATGCATTCAGATTGGGATTAATAAACCTAAACAACAAAAAATCAGATTATTAAACCTGACTATATGCAAATAAATGAGGAAAACTGCTATTAAGCATTATTTAAGTACATTCATTCATATCAGGGAAGGTAACACTCTTTTCCAAGCTTATGTCCTCTTTAACTGTGGGATGTAGGATGCCCTATTATCACAGTTACTTATTATGACATTGCATATGACATTGATAACTAATATGCAAAACCCCATTAAAAATCACTGCATTTATGAATCATCTTAATCACAGAATCACAGAACAGGTTGGGTTGGATGGGATCCACAAGGATCATCAGGTCCAGCTCCTGTTCTGCACAGAAACATCCCCAGGTATCACACACCATGTTCTTGAGGTTATTGTCCAAACACTTGAACACCCTTCACATTTGGAGCAGTGATCATCTCCTTTATCCCTGGCCTGTGAGCCAGTTGCTCACCCATCACATGATGTGTTTATCCAGCTGTGAGCTGGATATTTTGTCCAGAAGGATTTTGTGAGACACAGTATTTAAAGCTTTGCTGAAATCCAAAAACATCCCGTCAAGAGGTTTCCCTTGGTAACTGGGTGGGATGCCTTGCCACGAAAGGAAAACAGGTTTGACAAGCAGGATGTTTTCTCTCATGAAGCTGTGCTGGCTGTGACCAGTGACTGTATTGTCTTTCAGGTGTTTTTCGATACTTCACAGAATAATCATCTCAATAACTTTACCAAGCACAGAAGTGAAACTCCCA
>VWYP01001850.1:17540-33811 GCA_013400435.1 Pycnonotus jocosus | reverse complement strand
TGTGATTCTGTGATTCTATGATCTATCTGGCACTTTGGGAAGGCGTGAAGCTGAATTTAATGAGGTAGAGGGTCAAGATAGGCATTTTTCTGTGTACAGAACATTCTGCTGCTGAGGTCTCCACAGTAAAGGAAAAGAAGTGGACCTGGCTGCTTGGCTGAAGCCTGTAGCAAAATCCCACTCAAAATAAAAATTAATGAAAAAGGAAAACTGGATGAACTGCATTTGTCATTGTGATTGGGAAAAATGCATGATTTTAGATGAATTGTCCCAGTAAGTTAAGAACTTGTCCTGTTTTGAATAGCAGTATTTCATGTGTCTTTGGGTGATACTGATGGATGAGTTTCTTAAAAGATAGGAAATAAATAAGCTGTCATAAATGAATTTTTTGCACGTTGGGCAAGGAAACATGTGAAGTGCTTCCCAAAAATTTGAATTTAACTTTATTTCTCACAGACTGAAGGTCTCAGTTGTTGCAGTGTACTGCTTTGGCACAAATTCAAGGCTTTTGTCTGTAGCTGTTATTGCTGATCAACAAGTGCAGTACACTTAACAGCTAAGCATAGGTGCAAGACCCTGAAATATCTTCCAGAATTATATCTAAGAAACGTCATCACCTTACAATCTTTAGGTTATTTCAGAAGACCTGCTTCATCACTCAAGTTTCCCAAAGGGTGAGTGAAAGCAATAAAGTAGGATTATAAAACAACAGCCATTTACTAAAAGGAGAGCAGGAGTGCAACAACCATTTTTCTTCATAAAATTAAGCTTACCATTTTGTCTGGAATAAGGACAACTAATTAGAACTTTTGAAATACTTATGATGCTGTTTTAATTCCATAAAATTTTTGACAGTGATGTGACAAGTGCTTTGGAAATGTTAATAGATGGAGTATACAGTGGGATGGAGCATGTGTGTGTGTATTTTATAGATACAATAATTTAATATATTGCACACATGTGGAGGTGTTATCCTTAGGAATTCAGAGATGGGATTTATTAATCAAACATACATCCTTTACCTTCTTTCCAGTTATTTGCTGTCTAAATTGTCTTTGATGAAGTTTATTCCAGCATCCAAATTTTTGATAAGCATGATTTTTCTCCTGGAATAATTTCTTCTGAAATCCTGGGAGGTGTTCTTGTTTTATTTTCATGTTGGTGGGTTTTCTGCACACTTCTCCTTCCTCTGCAAATTCTACCTGACTGAAGACTGCAGCTAACAATGGTTGGTTTACATTTGTATATTGTCTTATACCTACAAAAAACTCAGCTGTCAATGTAGTATCTACTTCTAAATACTTTAAATATTCATGCTAAATATGTCAGCTAATAAAAAAGAATTTCTCAATTTACCATAACTTCTCAAGACCTACTAGTAAGCATCAAATGTGCTTTAATTATTGTAAAGCACTAAAACTCGAAAAAGTTAATGTAAGTTTTAGTTTAATCTATGACTGCAAAGTCTTTTATACACTGAAAAACCTATTAAACACATCTAATTGTAGTGAAAAGCAAATGCCTTAAATGAGACTACATCCCATTTAACCATGTATAAATGTCAAGGCAATAAATAAGGTGAAGAAATTAGACTGTTAAAGCCTAAAACAAGGGAGGGTGGCATTCACACGTGCACACACACACGCACGCACACACACACACATACACTGTAGAGGATGTTACTGTGGGAAGCTGCTAAAAATTTCTACCATCTTTAATGGAGCCAGTGACAACCAGCTCCAAGCCAGACCTGCCACTAACCAAAGCTGAGGCAGTCAGCAACAGTGGTGGTAGCTCTAGGATAACAGATTTATGAAGCAGGGAAAAGTTAAGGCACAACATCTGCAGACAGAGGAGAGGGGAATGAGAACATGCGAGAGGAACAGCCCTGCAGACACCAACATTAGTGAAGGAGTGGGAGCAGGTGTTCCAGGTACCAGAACAGAGATCCTCCTACAGCCTATAATGAAGATCATGGGGAGGTAGCTGTGCCCCTGCAGCCCACAGAGGATGCCAGCCCGGAGCAAGTGGACAACCAATGTAGGATATGATGCTGTGCACAGCCTGCACTGGAGCAAGCTCTTGGGAGCACTGGTGGCCCCATGGAGAGAGAACCACATTGGAGCAGGTTTGCTGGTAAGACTTGAGATCCCACAAGGGAACCATGCTGGAGTGATCTGCTTCTGAAGGACTGAACCCAATGGAAGGGAACCATGCTGGATCAGTTCATTAAGAACTACAGTCCTTGGGAAGGATGCACACTGAAGCAGTTCATGGAGGACTGTCTCCCATGGGAGGGACCCTGTGCTGGAAGAGTGTGAAGACCTGCCCCACTGAGGGGGAAGAAGTGGCAGGACAACACGTGATGAACTGACTGCAGCCCCTACTCTCCATCTCCCTCTGTTTCTGGGAAGAAAGACATAGAGAAAACAAAGAGTGAATTTAGCCCATGAAGAAGGGAGGGGTGGGGGGAAAGGTTTATAAGATTTGGATTTATCTCTCATTATTCTAATCTGATTCTATTGGTAATTAATTCATTTCTTGAGTCTGTTTTGCTCTTGATGGTAATTAGTGAGTGATATCTCCCTGTCTTGATCCATGAAGATCCATGAATCTTTCACTATATTTACCCTCTCCTGTCCAGCTAAGGAGGGCAGTGACAGAGCAGCTTTGGTGGATACCTGATGTCTAGCCAGGGTCATCCCACCACAGAATTCAATTCACTTATTTCAAAAAAACTGTGACTAGGCCCTCACATCACACCATTATTCCTGACAACAGGGTGAATGAGACCAGACAACTGGAAAATTATATTCCATTTAAGGAAGCTGACCACTACACCAGTATTTTGAGTAGTCAGAAAAAGGCAGGAATCTGTTTTTTATTATGACTACAACTGTAGCAGCCCTGAAGTGCAGCCATAAATAGCTAAGGTGCCAAAGAAGGAGGGCAGCAACATGAATTTGCTGCCGTACAGCAGAGATGGAAAAGGAACATATGGTAAGCAGGATGGATATAATTTCTGGCTCAGCAGTCTTCAGGCTTTAGGCTTAAGTAGAAAATTCATCTTTCTGGCAAAACTAACATGCGCTCAATAATGGGTTACATGTTCTCCTCAAGGATGGGTGGAAATTTCAAGCTGAGCAGGAAAACCATTCCTTGTTTCACTAAGGTGGAATACATACACTGCTACAGAAAAGACGTTCTTTGAGATCTACTAGACTTTCTAAAGTAGACCACATCACATGGGCTCCACTTTAACATATTAGTATCTTCACACCACCTTCACATTACCTTCACAGCACTGATGTGGATCATTTGCTAAAGGATCCTAAAATCCCTTTTTAATTTAATATTTTCTCATCCTCATTTTTATGCTTCTGAACTTTCTGAACTCTAATGCCAGTTACCATCATTTTCCATTTTCTCTTTGAAATAAAATGTTAATGAGCTGCCATAATGCAAAACAGTTAGCAAAAGAAAGAAGGAAAATATATTGCCTGCTTCCTTTATTTGCTTTGCAACAGCTGGATAGGACATCCTAAGAGACTTTATTTCATTTTAAAAGCATGTGTGATGTTATCAACAACATTTCATGCGAAGATCACCATAGTTCAGCAGACTTTTTCTTTTATTTCCTAACCTATTTTGCTGACCATTGTGCGCTATCACCTAGGCAAGAATTAATCCTTCATTACTCAAGATGCAAAAATCTTTACAAATTCCTTCTCTGTATTCTGCAACTTGGAAACCACATGCATTAGGTCACGAGGCCATTTTGGACTGCCCAGAGTGGGAGATACATATATGACAAGTTGTGGTGGTGTGATTTTAGTTTTTTTATGTTTAGTAATTATTGTTAAGTTTTGTATAATGGTTTGTTCTGTAACCCCTGCCCAAAACTTCCCTTTGATTTCTTCCTGAAGTTGGTATGTGTCAGTTAAAATCCCACACCCCTTGACGCCCTGTCATTTACCCTAAAATCTTTCTCCTTTTTTGAAAAACTTCTTAGAAGTTGGTCAAACTACTGGTTGATTTCCAGAGTTCCCCCCACCCTTCTTTTCCCACTGGTGAAAACTGTTGTCCATCCCATCTAGTATCATCCCCTGTACTACCTTATTGAATTTCCTTCTTATCTTTTGTAAAAGACCACCCCCAGATAAAAGCACACTGCACAAGCCCCTCAGGGCCCTGCTGTGGAAAAATTCCACCAGGCCAAGACCTCTGCCTGGCTGTATCCCACCATGGAACAATAAACCCCACATTCCAACCTTTGCAGCAGGGTCCTCTCTACCTCACCATCGCTGTCTGTAAGGTGCTTCGGTGAAAAGAACCCACAAGTGCCCTCTAAGTAGAGCGAGGCTACAGGCAGGACTTTCTGAGCTGTCCCAGTACCAGGGTCGGTCAGACAGTTTGGAACAAAGGCATCAAAGGGCCATAACAACCAGTGTACATTAGCTTTTTACTTGCTCATTTAAATGAGTTGTATACAGAGTGAAATATGCAAGGAAAGATTGGTAATATGATTCAAGACATTAATTTTCTCTTCCGAAATTTGTAAAACTACATCGACTCAATGTTTAGTTATGTTTCATAGATATTTACAGCAGAATAAAATCTAGATATTTCAGCTAAGTTTAGCTTCCTCCTACAATCACCACTGTAAACCTTTCACAGGTCAAACTGCACACATGGAGGTTAAAAATAGAAAATACAAGGAGAGATGAAACACTATCCCCAGGAATAGAACAAAACATACATAATGAAAGTATCTAAATAATAGGCACTTAATGCAAGGTAAAAGAAGCACTAAAGAAGAGAAATAAGAGGAAAGAAGCAGAAATGATGAATGTAAAATCTCTGGTCCCCTCAATACAGCTTGAAAGTATGTTGGTTGTCAAAGCAGTACTTTGTGAAGATTCAGTGCTATCACAAGTTGGAGATCATTTTGAGATAGAAAAATGAGGAAAGTAATTGCATAATATAGAAAAGCTTTTCTAAGTGAACACCTGCTTTATGACATATACTAACACCATCACAGTGAATACAGTGAATTCTGTTAATAGGCAAGTGTTGTGGTTTAACAATTAAGTTGCTGGTCACCCAGCAACTAAGCATCCCACAGCCTCTCCCCTGGTAGGATAAGGGAGAAAATTGGAAGGGAAAATGCTAGAAAATTCTTGAGGTGAAAGAAAGACAGTTTAATAGGAAGAAGCAGAAGTCTCACATGCAACCAAAGCAAAACAAGGAATTCCTTCATCTGTTTCCATAGGCAGGCAGGTGTTCAGCCATCTCCAGCATGACAGGGCCCTATTAGGCCTCACAGTGACTTGAGAAGACAAACTCCATCACTCCAAATGTCCCCTTCTTTCCCTCTTCCTTTATGACCTGAGCGTGACACTCTGTGGTGTGGGGTCAGCTGTCCCAGCTGTGTCCCCTCCCAGCTCCCTGCACACCCCCAGCCTCCTCACTGGTGGGGTGGGTGAGGAGCTGCAAAAGCCCTGAGTAAGCCCTGCTCACCAGGAACTAAAACATCCCTGTGTTACCAACCCTGTTTCCAGCACAAATTCAAAACACAGCCCCATACTAGCTATTAGGGTCAAAATTAACTGTATCACAGCACAAACCAGTACAGCAAAGAATATTTTCCCTGCCATCCCTTGCTTATTTGCATGAAAGGCAACTTATGAATCTTTCAGGATAGGGTTTTGGATAGAATTTTTTTTCCAAAACTGTCTACTCCCGCACATTTTTTTCATCTCTCATTGAAACAGATTTCATTGCAAATGAAAAGGAGCTGACTCAGCTCCTCCATACAATTTTACAATACCACTACAATACCATAAGTATGCTGAGTTGTCAATGCCTCACACTGAGTCAAATGTAGTTACACTGTAATTTCAATGTGTTCACAATTGCTGTTCAAAAGGGAAGATGTGAGGGCAGTGTATTCTTTTCCTTTAGAAAACAGATATTTTTCATAAAATAAGAAAAAAATACAAACAAATCTCCTTTATCCCATGAAGAAAAATTGGAAGTGTGTGTGTGTGGTATGCTAGATACCTGCTCCTAGTGGGACAGGTCAGCTGTTACTGGACTCACTTTTTTGGAGCATACCTCCTGAAACTTTCTTTTTGTTGAATCACTAGGACACATACTTTGTAAGTCTTCAGTTATGTTTTCTTTCAACTTACCTGAAAAAGTTTTCCACCTAGGAAGTGGAGAAACACAGAGAGAAAATAGGTTACTTGAAATAAAAACAATATAATGAGAAATCTTTCAAAAAATAAGTTTATTAAGTTCTTGAATTTTGATTTGTATAATATGGTATAATAGCATACATTATAGGGCAGTGTCAAAAACACACAACAAGGGAGCAAGTGAATTGCTGAGTTGCTGAGGTGTGTGAGGTATGCTGCACGAGCTCAACTCTGCTTCCATTGGAGCTAATGCTACAGCCTAATTGCAAATGCCATTACAAACCTTTCAGAAAAATGTTTTGAGAAGTTGTATATTTATCCAGGTTTACAAATATTCTCATTTTCCTCACACAAGTGAAAAAAAAAAGGCACAATACAAAAAAAAAAAGGCACATTGAGTGCTACTCACAGCTCAATGCTTCATACTCAACCTCTTACAGATTGACAGAATCTTTAGGCTGTGAAAAGATCTCTGAGATCATTGAGTCAAACTTGACCAGCCATCACCCTATCAACCAGATTATGACACTACATGCCATGGACAGTCTTTTGTTAAATACCTCCATGGCTGGTGACTCCACCACTTCTGTGGTCAGTCCACTCCAGCACTTACCAACTCTTTCCATGAAAACAATCCCTGATGTTCAACCTGAACCTCCATTGGTACAGCTTGAGGTTATCTTGTTAGTGGTTGCCTTTGGAGAAGAAGCTGATCCTCATCTGGATACACCTCCTTTGAGGTAGTTGTAGAGAATTATAAGGTTGTCCATCCTTTTCTCCAGGCTAAACAACAACATCTCCCTCAGCTGCTCATCATATGACTTATCCTCTTCACCAGATTTGTTGCTGTCCTTTGAACATAGTCCAGAACCTCAATGTCCTTTTTTAAAGTAAGGTGCCCAGAACTGGACACAGAACTGCAGGTGTGACTTCACCAAGGACAATCCCTGCCCTGGTCCAGCTGGCTACACTATTGCTGATATAGGCCAGGATGCTACTGGTTTTTTTGGCCACCTGGGCACACTCCTGGCTCACTTTCAGGTGCTGATGACCAGAACCTCAAGTGTTTTTCCACTGATCAACTTGCAGCTCAACCTGTAGCTGCCCCAACCTGTAGCTCTGCACAGGGTTGTGTGACTCAAGGGCAGGACCTGACATTTGTCTTTGTTGAATCTCATACAGCTAGCCTTGGTCCATAGATCCAGGCTGTCCAGAACCCCCTGCAGAGCCTTTCTGCGTTCCAGTAGATCAACACTATCACTCAACATGGTGTTATCCATTAACTTACTGAGGGTTCACTCAGTCCTATCCTTCAGACAATAAATAAAGATATTAAATAGGACTGGCCCCAGCACTGATCACTGGGGAGCACAACTAGTGACTGGCAATCAACTGGATGTGATGCTATTCACTTCCAGTCTCTGGGACTCACCATCCATTTATTTTTTAATCCAGTGAAAACTATACCTGTCCAACTTTTCCAGGAGAACGCTGGGGAAGACTGTGTCAAATTTTGTGGTGAATTCTAGGTACATGCCATCCACAGTCCTTGCCTTATCTACTGAGAATGCAACTTGACATAAAACGGTTGAACTCCTACGTTTCAGAATTAAATTAGGAGAGACTGTAGAAGTGCTGACTTGAAATACTGAGGAATTTCCTATTATGGAAATATTAAATGTTTTGATAAAATATCAAATATCTGATGGCAGATAGTTAAAAGGGAATATTTTCAAAAACCTTTCATGGAAAATACTGAAAATTAAGCAAAGGAGAAATACATCCATCATACATAGCTCTAAGACAATATCAATCTAATCTCGAAGAAAAGTTAAGGTGCCTCTTTCATATGTGTGTTTCAGATCAATGAAGAGGTAAAAAATTATTCTTGTGGCTGACACACCATCAAGCTTCAAAAGGTAACAATATTAATTTGAAAATGCTATAATGCTTATTAGTTTAAGCTAACATTTCACCAGTACTAACCCAAATAAATGTAGGACATTTCTGGACAATGAAACAATGTTGCGCAAAGAGGTGATGGGGCCTACATGCTTGGAGATATTTAAAAGCTGTCTGGACACAGGTCTGCACAAATGGCTCTAGGTTTTCCTGCTGTAGAAAGATATTTTAGACAAGAGGACCTCTAAAGACTCTGTTTCTGCATGCAGTGGTGCAATGTCTTCTGCTCCGTGCAACATTTCTTTAGAGCTAAGAACAGTGAAATTAATTTACTTCATTTTCTGGAATAGGACAGAAAAACCAAAGAATGCTGTCATTTTTTGTTATTCTAAATTTATTCAGACAAGGTTTACTTCAACATTTGCATATGGTTACAGTTTTAGATTGAATTTAAGATTTCTGCCTCATTCTATTTTGGCAGATCTTCATTCACTTTTTGAAATATCTTAAAAGTATCTGTCCAAGGTGTAAAAGACTTGTGTCAAGAATCTGGGCATGGAGCCTGGGATATCTTCAGGGTCCATTTTTTCTCTCCTGTCTCTCATACACATTTTGGACTCTAACTACAACTGTAAATTAGAATTGACATGAATGTATGTTTTACAAAACCTTGCAGTACATTCTGTGCCAGTTGAAGGACCACATCCTGCCAACATTTAAGTGCATCCAGTCTATTCCAGAATCTTAAGCTTGTCTCCCAAATTGTTGAGACCAATGTGGCCAAAGTCCTGTTTGAAATCTTTTCTATATTTGAAGCTATCTATATTTCTGCATACATTACTTCAGTCTCACATTTTCTTGAATAGTAACCTCATTCAAAAATCTCTACCTGTTTGATCTATTCTTGAATTACATAGGTTGAAGACTTGTCTTTACTTGCTGAAGATTATTGTCAAAAGCCTAATGAAATGAACAGCTTAAATAATGTTTTATCCCTGCACTGTGACAAATGAAAAAAAGTAAATTTAGAAAGTTATAAATGTTCAAACTCGTTGTAGGATGCAGACCACCTTACTTAGTCTTCCAGAGTTAGTGAATAAGATATCTTTAAAATGTATTCCTGCCAATGAGACACTGATTCATTCAATATTCTACTAAAGTGTATGTAATTCAAACATAAAAACAATGCAACTTGATCTACAAATGCAAGCAACTTTTCTTCTTTCCCATGCCAAAAAAGAAAAGGCAGACGGAAAGAAACAAGACCAAGAGAACCAAGAAGGAAGTAGAGTAAGAGAGAAAGGGATGGAGAATTACCTAATTCCATTATATGACATCCTGTATAAAACTGTACAATGAAAATCATTAATGTATTTAAATGCATATTCAGAGCATCCCTTCATCATGGGTTTTTTTTTTCATGTTTCATGTAGTAAATCAATAAATATATCTGTTATACATATATTCACATATTTGTGAAGAAATACATTCACATATATTGTGCAGAAATACCTCATTTTCCAGCAATTTCTCTCTCACATCAAAGAATTATCTTTGTCATGCAGGATGAGGTAATGTTGAAGAACAGGGAATAGGTGCAACATCAAAATATGTTAATTTATATGGAGCAAATCATAAATTCTGGCTTTACTTTAAATAGTAGATCTAGAGTATACCTACATAGGTAGTATAAATTCACAGTTCATTCACCAAATTCAGCCATAATACTGTCTCATGAACTTTACACATTATAAAAGAGACGACTTGGCTCTTTTGCTTGAGTACAGAAATATTAGGAAGAAACTCAACACATAAAACTATTTGGCAAAAGCTCTCTCTCTCTATTTCTATTGTAATTTGTCAGGATTAATTGGTCAAACATCTTCAACAGAAGTAAGTAATACTTTCTAAAGTTATTTTGAACATAGTGTTTGTTTAAAAAGGCTTGAAATGTTCACTTTACAAGGGACAAACTGCAAATGTACTATTTAATGGAAGAAAACACAGCTGGTCATATTTAGAGTATTCAAAATATCTGTCTTCTTAAAATTCAGGCAGTAAGTCACAATTAATGTAATATTTGTAAGAGAAAATGTCTTTTTAGTTTTGTCATTCACAATTACTTTAAATTTTATTGCACTACATTTTAAGTAGTACTTACAAAAGTTACATTACTTTTAGGGGTCCTTCCCTTCAGAGCCCTTTTAGATATCAGTAGATTATAAAACATAAAATTTTCAAATGTGATTATTCTCAATTGTGTGTGTTTTTAAATTAAAAGTCTTTTCAGATTAATAGAAAGCAAGCTGTTTGAACTTCAAGGCGTGCAATGTACACTATAATAGCCTCACCAGACCAAAACAGCAATGCTTCATTGACCAACATTCCATAAAGAACCCATTAAAAAATACCACCTCAGAAGAATGAGGAGAGATTAAGAAATAAATTATTGGCTAACATCAGATAAGTGAAAACTGATATTTGTATTAGTAGAAGATGGTACAACTATCTGAACATAAGACTATCTTGATGTCTTTGAACTTACATTACCCACAGTACAACCATTTTTGTTAAAGGAACCAACATATAAAAAACACACACAAACAGACAAACACCACAGGGCAAAAAATAACCTTTATGTGGCATAAAGGAATTGAGTTTGTTTCATTTTACCTCTTAACTCCTGGATTTGACAAGAACCTTCTTACAACTTGTGAAAAATTTACATTAGACCAACTATTCCTTCATGAAAGCAGATCTTTTATCATTAGATAGAAACACAAAATGAGAAGCAGACGTATTCAGTCAGGAAATCAGTAGAAAATATTCTTTTGTTTAAATTGGTATTTGGCTTTCTTTTAAAATTTACTTTTGGATTATATTTCCCCGTCCCTCCCACACACACCTTGGATAAGAAAAGTTATATAAGATACAGGAAAAAATCTATATGTTTGAGGAAAATACCCTGCCTCATCCCTAAAAAATACTATTTACAAGTGTAATTCAAATGCAAAACAATATAAACAAAGCTTACATTGCAAAACCTGGCCTGAAAGCAATGTACAAATCTAGAGTGAACTTGCAGAGTTAGTTGCAAATTCCATCTTCTGTAAATTGGAACCAGAGCTATTCAGGTGTGTCCAGGCTCTGGTACCTTCATGGAAAGAAATCAAAAAACTAGAACTTATGTCTCTACCTCGTACATGAGAAAGAGAAGAAATCAGCAAAATGAAATTTGTGAACTCCCTGGCATTCACCCAGGCATTCACTGAAGCATTTTCCAACCAATTAGTTAGCACCAAAAAATTCTTCTAATGAAGAACTGTGCAAATTCTTTGTCTTTACAATCTGCTCAAACTGCCTTACACTCCATTTAGAGACATATATATAGATTTTTATACAGTCTTACAGAAGCCATAAGCTATACATGCAATACAGATATATTTTTACAGCTTCATGCTTAAATTTGTTTCTGTTTCTTTGTTCCACTCTTTCCTTTATTTCTCAGCCTAGATGCCAGAGTTACTACTGTTTTACACATACTCTGGTAGACCCAGTATACATATATTCCTAGCCAGATGGGTTTTCAATCCTCTCAGACAAATCACCTATGTTGTTGGTGTAACTGGAGAGCTTTGAGATTGAAACACTTAAAGAGTAGGATAGGACATAACCTCAAACATCCCTGTTTGGTATAGATAATTAGAATTAAGGAAAAGATCAATAGAGGAGGGACCGTTAAAATTTACCAGAAGCTTAGGTCACTAAAAAATGGTTAATACATTAAGCACAAGATAGCCATCAAGTTGGCACATATTCTTGGAAGATAAACACAAAAGATGTTCACACATTCACAGATTTTAAAGAAAAGGACAGAGAGAGAAAATGTCACAATTCCCAGGATCAATACCCTTTTCACTCTAAGTGAGATTTTTAAGGAAGGAGCAAGTAATGATGATCCATTAAGACACTTAAAACATTTTCTCTGTCAAGATGATGCAGAAATTTTAGAGCTAGGTTCAGACTTTACAGCAAAATGAATCTATGATTCTATCAAATTATTAAAGAGAGTAAAAATAGACTACTGAGACTTAGGAAAACATGCAAAAAAATCTTTAGAAAATGCACTTCTCTTAGAATTTAGCATGAGCAATACTCATATCTGGAGGCTATCAAGTGAAGGTTATCAATAAAGCTTGTGACACATAGACAAAATGATGAACAGAATCTCAGAAATATCTTTCCTAAAATTAGAGGCACAATGAAAACCAGAATTTTTCTTCCACCACACACCAATTCATGGATATGCTTTAAGCTTTCAGAAAGCATACATTTTTCATATAGAGGTTTTCTTGATATGTTGTCTATAAGCTTATGGTGTGGAAGAAAAGTAGTTTAATGTACTATGCTGTTAAATCTGTAAACCTGGACATTTACAACTGTGTGTATCCAACAGCTGTGTATCATTCCTTTAGAGTGCTGTTGCTTCATTTAGGATTTCACAGCTTTTATAGAGTCCTAAGCAAATACTGTGTCAATACCACGAAATGGATGGGCTACAACTGTATAGCTTTTCATTTTTCTTAGTTAGGATCTACTGTTTTCAAAGAGTTGATAATACAACTTAATTTAAATGCTTGCAACCCTCATTTAAAGGTTAAGATTGCAATTGGATTGGGTTGATAGTCCAAGTTATACCAAGGGAATGGTCCATCTTTTGCACTTCTTGGTCAGAGTCCAAGTGCAGCTAGGGGGGGCTCAGCACAAGGTGGCTGCCCAAGTGTTTTATTACACAGTGCCATTTTTAATGACACTGGCATCTCAGATAGTTGCACCACAATCCATGTGGACATAAGCAAAAGGTCACAGTGAAGCCTTGAACAGATCATAGCAACTTTTTATTCATAAGAAAACAATGAAGTTCATAGCTTTCTACATGGATTTTTTTTTAATGGGACAGTAAAAAAATAGTCATTTAATAATTTAAAAATAAATAAATAAACAAATAAAAATGAGCAAATATATTACACATATGCCAGCTGAAGAGACAGAAACTATCAGATTAGAGAGTTAGACTAAACTGTCTAGCTTGACATTTTTACATTAGGTCTTACTGTCTCTCTTTCAAGATGGAGGCTTCTGCTTTTTATATAAACATAAATTGCTATGAGACTGTAGATATTAGAAGATTAAAAAAAAAGTCATTCCTTTGACTTGATGCCTTAAGTTTCGTCTTTCATATTTTCCAGATTCTGTACTGCATTAGTATATAACTCTGAACTTCATACAAAGTGTTAGCAAGTTCTCTCACAGTTTAGTTAGACAGAACAATCCTTTTCCAGCCCAAGAACCAAGGACACCATTGCAGCTTTAGGCCAAAAAGTATAAACAGTAAAGTATAAACACTTTAAAGTATAAAGTGTATAAACACTTTAAAGTATAAAGTGAATTGAGGAGAGCAATCTGGGAGGATGGCACTGCATAACCTGAAGCTATCACTGGACAATTAACCCCAATATGTAAATGGACCAAAACTGGCTTTTTTAGTTCCTGTTTTCCTTATTCTAGCTAAAATATATAAACAAGACATCAGGAAAACCTACTTCTTAGCACACCCATTTTCAGTAGATAACTGTGATTAGTTGAAACATAGGGAAAATAAAGGGAATGAAATACTCAGGGAATATTAAAGGAATGAAACACACCAAAAATTATTATGTTTTAACCTATTATTTATGCAATGACATTCACTCATAACTCCTTCTTCTTAAAACCTGTGTGTGCTGCAATAGCATCTCTAAGACAGCGCAATCAATAGATTTGATTTTCCTCTGTCTCTTGTACTGTAAAGCTATTCTGTGTTTTTCTCTAATTCCAAGAATTTTCTAAAAGAACTTGTGTTTTTAAAAAAGCTGAATTGCTCATGTGTACTGGCTTTGGACACAAAAGGTCCTGACCACACCTATTATTAGTCTGTGGGATGACCCTTTTCCTCTTTCTATGCACCATTTCCCATTTGTAAAGATTTAGACTTTTACCATGAAGTGTTTGTTAAAATGCCCAAACACCATCATGGACCCTCTTCTGGAAAGATTGGTATAGAAAACTGAGGTGGTTAGAAGATTTGTTTAAGGAAAATAAAGAATCCATATCAGAAGTGTATTTTGAATGCACTTACTTGCTTCAGGATTTTTCAATAGTCAAATTTGTGGAAGTGAGGGAAGCACAGAACACAGGACATTTTCATGCCTCTAGCTGCTAGACTGAATTACTTACATGACTTTATCATAAAAGGGAAAAGAAGGTTTTGAAATTACAGAAGACCAAAAGAAGGTCTAACATACTTTTTATGTATTCTCCAATACATAACAAATTCATAAAAATAAATGTAGATTCTTTACAAAAACTTTTGCTGGAGAAGATACTCTCAGTTGCAACATGAAAAGCATCCTTCACTACAGAAGCAAAAAAGAAACCCCACAGACTTTCCTAGCATTCCCTCTTGTCCTGCTTTTATAGTTCCAAGTCACTCACAAGCAAATTATNTCACACATTCACAGATTTTAAAGAAAAGGACAGAGAGAGAAAATGTCACAATTCCCAGGATCAATACCCTTTTCACTCTAAGTGAGATTTTTAAGGAAGGAGCAAGTAATGATGATCCATTAAGACACTTAAAACATTTTCTCTGTCAAGATGATGCAGAAATTTTAGAGCTAGGTTCAGACTTTACAGCAAAATGAATCTATGATTCTATCAAATTATTAAAGAGAGTAAAAATAGACTACTGAGACTTAGGAAAACATGCAAAAAAATCTTTAGAAAATGCACTTCTCTTAGAATTTAGCATGAGCAATACTCATATCTGGAGGCTATCAAGTGAAGGTTATCAATAAAGCTTGTGACACATAGACAAAATGATGAACAGAATCTCAGAAATATCTTTCCTAAAATTAGAGGCACAATGAAAACCAGAATTTTTCTTCCACCACACACCAATTCATGGATATGCTTTAAGCTTTCAGAAAGCATACATTTTTCATATAGAGGTTTTCTTGATATGTTGTCTATAAGCTTATGGTGTGGAAGAAAAGTAGTTTAATGTACTATGCTGTTAAATCTGTAAACCTGGACATTTACAACTGTGTGTATCCAACAGCTGTGTATCATTCCTTTAGAGTGCTGTTGCTTCATTTAGGATTTCACAGCTTTTATAGAGTCCTAAGCAAATACTGTGTCAATACCACGAAATGGATGGGCTACAACTGTATAGCTTTTCATTTTTCTTAGTTAGGATCTACTGTTTTCAAAGAGTTGATAATACAACTTAATTTAAATGCTTGCAACCCTCATTTAAAGGTTAAGATTGCAATTGGATTGGGTTGATAGTCCAAGTTATACCAAGGGAATGGTCCATCTTTTGCACTTCTTGGTCAGAGTCCAAGTGCAGCTAGGGGGGGCTCAGCACAAGGTGGCTGCCCAAGTGTTTTATTACACAGTGCCATTTTTAATGACACTGGCATCTCAGATAGTTGCACCACAATCCATGTGGACATAAGCAAAAGGTCACAGTGAAGCCTTGAACAGATCATAGCAACTTTTTATTCATAAGAAAACAATGAAGTTCATAGCTTTCTACATGGATTTTTTTTTAATGGGACAGTAAAAAAATAGTCATTTAATAATTTAAAAATAAATAAATAAACAAATAAAAATGAGCAAATATATTACACATATGCCAGCTGAAGAGACAGAAACTATCAGATTAGAGAGTTAGACTAAACTGTCTAGCTTGACATTTTTACATTAGGTCTTACTGTCTCTCTTTCAAGATGGAGGCTTCTGCTTTTTATATAAACATAAATTGCTATGAGACTGTAGATATTAGAAGATTAAAAAAAAAGTCATTCCTTTGACTTGATGCCTTAAGTTTCGTCTTTCATATTTTCCAGATTCTGTACTGCATTAGTATATAACTCTGAACTTCATACAAAGTGTTAGCAAGTTCTCTCACAGTTTAGTTAGACAGAACAATCCTTTTCCAGCCCAAGAACCAAGGACACCATTGCAGCTTTAGGCCAAAAAGTATAAACAGTAAAGTATAAACACTTTAAAGTATAAAGTGTATAAACACTTTAAAGTATAAAGTGAATTGAGGAGAGCAATCTG
>VWYP01001850.1:0-16699 GCA_013400435.1 Pycnonotus jocosus | reverse complement strand
ATCTACCCCTACCAATCACTGAGAGAACTACAAAAAAAAAAAAAAGGTTAGAACTGTACATGTTCACATGGGTAAATACATTTTCTCATAGTACCTAGTAGCCTGATGGGTAAAAATGAGACCACAGCAACAAAATTAACCTTGTGGTTGGTGTCTATTTTTGGCCCCCTGGTCAAGTGGAGTGCGTTCACAGAACATTCTTGATTCAGCTACAGGAGGCATTGCATTTGCAGGCTCCTGTCCTTCAGGGGGACTTTAACCGCCTACACATCTTCTAGGAAAGCAGCACGGTGAGCCGCCAGGAGACTTCTGGAATCATGGAGAAAAACTTCCTGAACCGAGTCATACAGAGCCTTACCAGAGGGGTTTCAATACTGGCCACCAATGTGAGCTAATTGAGGACCTCAAGATGGGAGGCAGTCTGGGAGAGAGCGACCATGCATTGGAAGAGTTCACAGTCCACAGGAATATGGATCAGGAAAGAGGTAAAGATAGGCCCCTGAGTTCTAAGAAAGCAAACTTCCAGCTCTCAAATTAGATAGTCCATAGGATCCACTGAAAGCTTCCACAGTGACAGGGGAGAGGAACAGAGCAGGCAAATCTCCACAAGAGAGCAAGAGCTCGCAACCCCCAGGAGCAAGAAATCAGACAAGGAAGGCAGGAGACTGACATGGCTGAATAGGGAAAATGGCTGGTCAAACGGAAAGGAAAGAAAAAAATGCAGGAGCAGTGGAAACAAGCAAAGATAAAGTTGGGTTGAATGGAGTAGGGTAAGGAAGGCCAAGGCAAAGCTGGAACTGAACCTGGCAAGGGAGACAAAAAATAACAGGAAGGGATGTCAGCCAGAAAAGGGAAGTCTAAGAAGGTGTGTCCCCTGATAGACAATGCTGGTACACTGGTAACAATGATTGAGGAGAAAGCTGAGGTGCTCAAAAACTTCCTTTGCTGCAGTCTTAAATGGTAACCCCTCTTCCCTCTTTGAGTGGATGGAGAGCAAGATGGGGACTGGGGGAATGACAACTTCTTACCAAGGGGAAGTAGTGACTGATTTTTTCATTTTGATTTGCATGCACACATAGCTTTTCTCTATTAAACTGTCTTTACTTAAACTGTAGAGGTTTTTTGCACTTTTACAGCTCTGATTCTTCCTCCAGTTCCACTGGTAGTGAGTGAGGAAGGAGCTCAGACAAAAATATTTCATGCATCAGGCCACAGAATACAATTTTGCTTTCTAATCTTCTGAGAAATAAGGCAAGTAGCATTATATAATGGCATTATAGGGAAAAAAAGATAAAGACAACTTTTTTGTTCAGAACCCACCACTTAAATGAACATTATCTTCTATAACACCATGAAGCACAAGGCATAGCAGAGAACTGAAATCGATTACAACATTAATTACACTGAGTATGAATATTATACAATATCTGTTTCAAATGTTTGATTTAAATATGGTTAGAAAAAGGAAGATGATTCATTTGCTCATTGTGTACTACTACAGCTTTTATTTTGTTGTGCTCCTTGTGTTGGTGTTTAAAACAGTGGAATTAAACATGGCCCTTTAGTGCTGTGAGTTATAATGCCAAATGTCTCCTATATTGAGGCTACCATGCAAGTATTAAATACAGTCCTCACTGGTGCAATCAATACAATTATATACTCCAGACAGAAATGAAGCAAACAGCCAAACAAACAAAACCTGAACAATTGCATGTGTTTTTTTCCACGTATGAAGCACTTCAGATTTTGCAGGATGATGGTAAAATGGGTTTGATGTCACTACACACAATGGGCCTGGAAAGTTGCGCATTTGCACTTTAAGATAGTCCTTACAAGGCCTATATAGTATTATGAAAACTTTTGCTTTAACACTCCACTTTATCTTGTAACAGAAAATTATTTGGTGACTACAAACAGATAGTAGCTTACAGAGATGATGACAATGATGACAATGATGATGATGCTTTATTTGCCTTACATGGATCAGATTTGTCAAGTGCCATAAGAATTATTATGTATTCAAGGACCACGGTTTAGCTGAGCAGGGATATCTCAGATCATTTGCTAATTTAAATAAAACAAAACTAGAACAGTATAAAAAGCCTCATTTTCTTTCAATATATCTGGGTCTTTCTCCTGCACTGATTGGGTTGTACATAGATTTTATTTGCTAGACTAATACTAAGATGTCACCTTCTGGCCTTTGATAATAAAATACAAATGATTTCTTTACATATTCAAAATTAAAATCTGTATTAATGTGAAGATAAGAAATAGATAATGAATAAAACCAGGCTCAATTTTGCTGCAAGAGACCTTCTTAACTACCAGAATAGGAAAATATGCTCTTAGAATTAAATCAAAAATGGAACAAATTAAGGCAAGATCTAACCTTTAAACATTTTAATCAGTATGAATGCTGATTGATAATCTTTTTTTCACATAGTCAAGAAATATAGTCTTGGAATTTCATATACAATCATTATTTCGGCTTTAATATTTGCCTGTTTTTTCTTTGCATTGAGGCACTATCAGCGTAAGAGCACTAAGCAGTTTTATCGAGCACGTCCAAAGAAAGCAAAGTTTCTCTAAGAAGTTTGGATTATCAGCTTTGGCAAGCACTTTATAAGGCATCTGAAAGACTCATCATCTGAAAGACTTTTCTGCAAAGCTACAGAAAGCTAGTTCTAAACTTACAGAGAAGTGAAACAACCAGGAAATGTGAGAACTTGCCCCTTACTGGTGGAATGCCATTTTTGACATTTGTCAGATCAAATCTGCAGAATTCAGAACAAGAATCAGTCTTTTACCCAGTACTAAAGAGTTATCCTGAACCAAAGTGATGGTGGCCTATTTTAAAAACCACTTAGGGAGTAGGTCAATACGAAATTACAGCTTCAGTCCAACCATTTGTTCTGAAAACATCTTGGCTTCATCAGGCCTGATAGATCTCTGGATACTGCTGTCAAAAAGACCTCTGTGGCATCAAGACACGGTAAACATGAAGGGTTCTGCAAAGAAAAAGGAAAGGACATGCATAGGTGGGGTTTGAAGGTAGAAGAATATATTATCACTGTAATAATCTTGTGCTTATTTATTTAAGGAAATTTTTTGCTTATTTATTTCAAACTAGAAAACATTTATGGAATGATCATTGTACTTACATCACAGATAGAAAATATGGATAACTGAAAGATAGCGATAGATTTTCTACATTTATTGTCAGAGGGCAAATCAGAATCAGTTTTCTTAAAAAACATGATATGTTGTATGCAGAGGAATTACATGAATATTAGCAGAATTGTCCTCTGGATTTTTCCCTGATAAGAATATATTAATTAATTTTTCCAACTCTAGAAAAAAAACCTCAACACATTAATTTGATAAAACTACTTCAGATTTACACCAAACTGAAAGAGGATAGCCCATTGTGTAAAAAGGAGAGAGTCTTATTAGGATGTCATTTACTCTTCTTTAGCTGCAAATGAGATCTTCAATTCTGAATGTGAACAAAAGTCAATAATTTTCAATATTACAAGGAATATTAGGAAAAACACCAGCCTTCCTGGTGAGTTCTTAATTGTCTGAACATTATCAGTGCCATTAAGCATCTCTTATGCAGAAAGTAAGAGATTTTTTTTCCTAAATGTCCTCTAAGAAAACACTTCTGGGACAGAATATTGCATTTAGGACACTCCAAAGCATATTTACTCTGCACAGAGCCTTCCCTTACAAGTCTGCTGCATCCTTTTTTCACTGCTCTTTCTTAGCACTTTTTACCATCCCATCAGAACCAGATATCAGAGATTTCCTGATGCCTCATCGTTAGGTTTTACCTTTTCTTCACCTTCTCCATCATTCCACCCTTTTTCATCTCATCATGCTGGCTCAGATGCAGAACATGGCATGGAAAATTTTATCAGTTTCTTCAGACTCAATAAAGTCTGTGGACAAAGCTCTGTGTCTTCATATTGTATTGGGTGTGTTTTTCCTGCACCTCCACACCCTTGACTTCTGTCTTTGATTCACTCAGAGATCCAAAGGCATGAAAATGTCTTTCTTCTTTAAATTGCAAATTGGGAGTCGTACAGGGAAAACACAGGGAATAATTTCAAGCTCTAAATATTGTTTTCAGTATTTCAAAACATCTTATCTGTATTCAAAAATGCACCTAAAGCTTTGTAAAGAAACAGATCAAGTTTTGTGAAGGAAAAAAGGGACTTTTAAGTAATAAGAGTTCTACAATATGTGGTAGATCAGGGAACCTAATTTTTTTAGGAACTGTAGGAGATCTCCAGCTTAAATGTATAAATCAGCATTTTGTGATTAGTCAGTGAAATACAAAAATAGAGAAAAAATAAGATATATTAAACTTGAATCTTAAATATATTCACAAAGTATTTCAGCATTTGGAAATTGTGATTAAATTAGTACTAGCATAAGGGCCGAGGCTGAGTAGCTATCACTTATCACAAGCCACATTAAAAAATGTACTGGTTTATGACTGGATAGCATTCATTCAGTCTTGAAAAACTGCACGTGATGCTTTTTTCTGGGGTACCTAAATGCATCTCTTTTGCTAGGTTATAGATGAAGCTCAGAAGTCTGAAAATAATTGAAGATTGGATCCTCCCAAAATTATTTTGGAGAGTCTTTATTTGGCCCATATAGAGAATATAAAAGAGTCTTGTTATTTGAGTACATTTTCCAGGAATCCATGAAAAATTTCTTTGTATGTTTGTTGCAGGCATGAATATAAGCATAAAGCTTGATAGCAGAGAAATAAAAATGACAAAACACATGCAGAAACAGAAACAAAAATTTAAGGTTTTCTGTGTAATTCAGATGCTCATGATATGAACCAAATTGAAGAATGGAACTAAAATACAAGAATATGAAGTTTAATGAACACTAAGAGGTTACTTCATCAAGAGAATCAAAAATAGAGACCCATACAATGATTTGGGTTGGAAGACACCTTAAAGAGCATGTGGCGTCTCTGACTAGATTGGGCTGCTCGAAGCTGCTTCCCACATGACCTTGAACACTTCCACAGGTGGAGCACCCACTTCTCTGGGGTAATTCTTCCGGCATCTCACCACCTCTATCATAAAAACTTCTTCCTTATGGCCAGTCTAAGCTATATTCTTGCCCTTTAAAACTGTTGCCTTTTGTCCAGTCACTGAAAGAATTAGTACAATGTTCATCTTTCTTACAAGCCAAATACACATATTAAATGTTGAAGGGCTGCAGTAAAGTCTCCCTAGAGTCTTCTCTTCTCCAAGGGGGAAAAACCACAGCTCTCTCAGCCTTTCTTCTAGAGAGAGGCATTATAGCTCTCTGATCATTTTCAGGATCTTCCTCTGGACTCACTCCAGCAGGTCCATGTCCTTCCTGTGCTGGGACCCCAGGGATGGATGCAGGATTCTAGCTGGGATCTCAAGAGAGCAGAGCAGAGGGGCAGAATCCCCTCCCTGCCCTGCTGCCCACACTGCTTTGGATGCAGCCCAGAACACGTTTGGATTTCTGGGCTGAGTGTAATATGGCCAAACCATGTCTAATTTTTCACCCTCCAGTATGCCCAAGTCTGTTTCCACAGGGCTGATCTCAATCCCTTCATCATCTTTTGTATTAATGCCAGGGTCATGGTGACTGCTACAAAGCCCCATTGCTTACGCTCTTGATATAATAATTTCAAATAAATTTGAATGTAAATATCAATGGAATTTATTCAGCACCACAACATTCAAGAACTTTCTGGTTTGGTTTTGTCTGGTGTACAGAGCAGTAAGGTATGTAGCAAATGCAATTAGCTTGAAGTCCTTTTTCTTTGGTCCATCTCATAATGGAAGTAAAACAAATGAGGTTTTCTGTATCCAGAGGAAAACCTTCCAAGTTTTACTTTCAAACTTTACAAACTTTTTGTCTGATCATCCTTATAAGCATTCTTATTCTGCCTGCTATTTCATTTCATTGCTAAAAAACAGCCAAAATCAAGTGAATAATACTTAGTCTGTCAAGTTATTATGATAAAGTAATCCTTTCTACAATTTGCAGTAAGTTCATCTACAAACAACAGTCAGGACAGTAATATTTCAATCTTTTTTGAAAATTCTGTAGCAGGAAAAGGTGTAGCAATACTAAGTTTCAAGGAAAAGACTGAATTATGTTAAGTCAGCAATATGAGAAGTGCTGCAAAATAACTATAAATGTATCAAAAGCAGCAAAAGCCTAACATAAGGGTTTTTTTCCTTTCTTGTGTTATCCTCAACACAAGAAAGATATGGAACCATTAAAGAAAGTCCAGAGAAGGCCACTGAGAACACAGAGGGCTGGAGCACTTCTTCTGTGAAATGCAGGCTGGATAATGTTTTTTAATAAAGAGACAATAGTTTTAAATTGAAAGATAGTAGGTTTAGGTTTTTAGATACAAAGAGACAATTCTTCACTCTGAGGATGATGAAGTACTGGAAAAGGTTGCCCAGAGAAGCTCCAGATGCCCCATCCCTGGAAGTGTTCAAGGCCATATCATCTGGGACTTAGAGAAACCTGGTCTAGTGAAAGGTGTCCCTGCCCATGGCAGGTGAGTTGAAACTAGATGATTTTTAAGGTCCTTGCTAACCCATACCATTCTATAAGTTCTATGATTCTCTCTTCCTGGAGAGTGACCAAGATTATACACAACTTTCTAGCTCAGCAATTTATCAGGTGTAATGATATGCAAAGTTTGATGATTATTTGCCATCGTCTGAAACACACTTCTAAAGACATCCTCAGATCAGTGTTCCTGGCCTTCCTTTAGAAAATCTCCTTTTCATATACGGACTAAAAATATCTATACTCGCTGGTTTTGTATCCTCTTGGAACACTGCTGTTTCTAAAGAAATTAACACATAGGCCAAATTTATTGTCAGGAAAAGAATAGTCTAATTTGCTCTAAAATATTCATGCATTTAAAGGGAAGAAAAAAGAGAGAAATAGGAGATCATATGTTTTCTTGACATAAACCTTTCCAAAGAACAGTAATGGAACTGGTATGACTTTTGTTGAGATTAAATATTCATGAAGCAGGTTTTATTGTTTTTAATTAGAGGTGAAGAAATAAATTGTAAGGAATAATCTTCCAGGTCAGGTTGGTCTACATTTTTTAACTGCAGTTATCTCTGAAGATATCGCTAATTCAAAACTATTCATCAAATAGTTACAAAGAAAATTCTTTGTCTATCACACATTTGTAAGCTGCTTGATCAGAATATTAAACGGTAACACTTGAATGGTTTTAATTGGTCACATGATGTAGCTCTTTTTCTTCACTAGGTATGCTTTAATTAGTAAATTAAGCCAGAATTATTCATTGTGAAATTACATTTATTTCCTAATTTGGTTTAGGCTGGTTTTGGTGAGGCAAAAATCCCAAGTAAGTAAATGCAAACATGACAAAAATTCACTTAGTTTAATAATTGGACCACTTTCAGAAACTGGAGAGGATATGTATGCATCTGAATCCTATTTTAATTTAATATAAGCACTGGAACGGTAAAAAGATTAAGAGAAACCGTGATTGAAAAGTATATGTAAATGAAGACAAAGTCATCAAGAAAAGTAAAACAGTCAAGCAGCAAGTAAATATTCTTTCATTCCAATCAGAAGGAAATAGAAAAATTTGATGTGATCAAATTATTTGTTTTGCACAGTTCTGAAACCAGTGGCAAATAACATAATGGCACATAACATTAAACTGGAAGAGAAAATGATGTCATTATCAATTCTTTTAAATCCAGAAGAACCTGAAAGCCATTGAGATAATGAAGAATATCACCATAATTTGATCTCTTAAGCCAACAGCTTGATCACAGCTCTGCAAAAGAGGTCACCATGTCCTGCATTTTGATCCTACCAAAAGCATAACAGCACTGTGGAAGCTCATAAAGGATTTCTTCCACAGGCTGGCAGCCCCTTGTATAGTAAAGCAGAAACCAGGAAAATATATTCATAGCACTCATGTGCTGCAGAACAGCAATACCCAAATTTGCTGTGACAGATACTCTGGAATCAGCAGCAGATATCTGCACCACTAAGGCAGCATGCCTGTTTACCTGCCCTGCTGAGAGGCATCACTGCACACCTCATCCCTGTGCAGAGAACAGCCAGGTGCTATCAGGATCAAAGCTGACAGGCTGCACTCAGGGAAAAAGGCTGAGGGAGCCGGCTGGTGTCCATGCAAGGCTGCTCTCTAGCAACAGCAATATGTTATGGTGATCAGGGAAAAAACCCTAAACACACAGAGGTACCCACTTTCAAAAGGGCAAGGTCTGAGGAACTACAGACTTGTCGGACAACTTAGAGCTAGGGAATACCGCGGAAGAAGTCCTGTTGGAGCACAGCTGAGGGTACACAAAATAGCCAGCACAGACTGGCCATGGGTGAACCATGTCAGTCCCAGACAACTGCCTTCTGTGATAAAATACAGGTGTTTGTGGCTAACTGGAGAAATGTGGACATCCTTCACCTTGACACTAGCATGGTTTTTGTCACCATCTCCCACAGGATTCTTCTGTGTTGGGTTGTTATGGTCTGGATGGGTGGACCATCAGAAGAATGAAAAAAAGTTTGGATAATTTTATTCAAAAAGGGGTGATTGGTGACTAATTCACTGCTTGTTTACTGGAAACAAGAGAGCTCCCACAACAGCCTCTTATCAATGATCTGGATGGGGACAAGGCGCATGCCTGTCATGTTTACAGGTGATGATTCCAAACTGCAGGGGACTAGTTGATGCTTGTGACAGCAGAGTCACTGTTCACAGGAACTGAGACTAGTGTGAGGAGGGGGCTAAGAGGGCATCCATGATATTTGAGCTAGAGTCCTGCAGCTCTGGCTCCAGAAGGCAGACCCCTGGGATGCCAGTAGGACAGGGAGTAGCTCTGGCCAGAAGGCCCAGATATCTTTATGCATAGAACTTTCAGCAAAGCTGGTGTATCAAATTGTAGTTTTCTGTCATTTGAAATTAAATTTGCCTCTGTACCAAACATCATCACCAACATGAACCCTGTTCTCAACACAAACTCTGTAGAGTCTGCACTGCACCATCCAGCAGCGTAATTTAATCTTCTGAATCATGCACTTTACATCATTTTTGCTTTGACAGCAATGACAAAAGGAGTCAACTTCCCATTGTCCATGGTGTCTCCATGCACCCAAAATTTCTTTGTTACTTTTAGTAAGTAGCATTCCTATAAATTTCAGCACCATTCAATATTTTCCCACATAAAGAATAGCCATGTCTCAAAGGGTACCACAGCACTTTTCAACCCCTAAAAGAAAAGAAATAATTTTCATTTTAAGAATCATTTTACTTAGTTCCATGTTTTTCCAATTATTTGGGATGCACATAAATTTTAGAGTTTCTTGTCCAGAAACTATTCAGACAGCTCTCTACCTCTGTTTTGAGTTGAAAGCAGCCTGGTTCACTGCTGGTGACATTAAATAGTACATGCAAGCTCTCATGGTTCGGGTCTCATGGTTTGGATCTCATGGTTTCAAGAATTGTGGAATGACTACATATCTCCTGCTCATCATTCACTATTTGCAAGCTTTGTTTAATACATAAAATTCAGAATGTGTAAAGGAAAAAGTAGTCCTTGTAGCTTTTGATTTATTATCTGCATTTATTTTCCAAGGTGCAGGTATTCATCAGTGACCACCACACCCTGTGATTTTTAGACATCTCTCCAGGCACTGCCAATTCCTCCTCTGAGTAGTACACTCCAAGTCTGATATTCCAAGTGCTCCACTCACAAATAGAAGCACAGGATACAATGTATTTTTCTTTCACACTTCAAGTAAGAGCACCCCCAACCTCACTAAATTAAATCAATTAATTCTGTCTTTAATGTCTGCATCAAACAGCTGGCAGTACAGCAAGGGAAAAAAAGTGGCAACAGCTGCTTCTTTCAGTTTGTGACAAAGCAACTGACTTTCACTGTATTCAGAAACAAACCATGCAACAAAAGCAAAGTTACTGAAATACTGTAGACTTAAACAACATAGCTTACAAATATAAATTTTCCAGAATGTTCAAGTTTGCAACTCCTTCCTTTCAGGATTGCTTCCATGCCTGAGTTTCACCACTGTTTTGTTGAGCTTAATATTTTCCTCTTGAAACAAGAGGAAGAAGTATATTGTTTCTTCTGAATAACTCACTGTCACTTGCCCTGAATAGCATTCCTTATCTTTGTCTAATAAGGTGCTTTTGTAGATGGAATTAGGAGTTCAAAACCTTGAGAATCTGAGCAAAGAAAAATAAAGCAATTTTACAATTTTCAGCAACTCAGGCAGTGCTCCAGGAGTGACCTCTCCCATACTGATTAACTGTATGCCCAGCATTTTGAACACATTTTGCACCCTTTTGATGCTCATTTTCCATGACACCCCCTTTCTTATGATAACTTACAATTTAGCCTCCCATTTTTGCAAGTCTTGGATTTTGTTACTTGTGCTAGGCAGGAGCTCTGTATCTACAAAACTAGGCTCAGATTACATCTGAAACAGTGGGACTTTTTAGCACACACAATTAAAGTTGTATCCTGATTTTTAGGGTCACCTGTACAGGACCTGGACCTTGATTGTGCTCTCGTCCAGCCAAGTTTCACTCAGATTTTCTTCTTAGATAAGTCTTGCAATTAGTTAGGCCAAACTTAGTTCTTCCATCACCCTGCTTCAGCAGGCAACTAGGTGGAGATTCAGGCTGTTGACTGTCCCAGAATGAGAGAGAGCAAGCTTCTGTGGAAGCAGGTGCTCAGCAGAGAATGTTGACAGAAATGTTCTACACAATATAAGCAGCCAAGCTCTTTAAGAAGCAGAGGAACTGCTTTAAAGTAAAGAATGCATGACAGAAGAGATGGATTCCAATGTGTTCCTCTTTGAAGATATTTGAACTCATCCATAAAACAAAATGTGGCAAAATAGCTCTCTTCAACTCTGAAACATATAGTAAGCTTAATATCTCAATATTGGATAATTTTCATCACACAATCTGTCAAAATTGTATTACATCTTAATGATTCAAACAAAAATACACGTAATATTATATTGTGTTATACTATATCTTAATAAGTTATGTGTATCATATCATACCAATTTAATGTATTTTTCTATAAAATTTCAATGCAATTAAGAGGAGAAAAAATCTATTTAAAAGTTTTTGATTTTTTTAATCAGCATTTGAAAGCTCTATGACATATTAGAGTAGTAAAATTTATTGAAAAGGGGGACTTACTGGACTCTAATTAAATAATATTTGGACAGTATGACAAATAAAAAAATAGATTATAGAGATTTTTATCTCTAAACTGCTGAAATAGGCATTGGCTCCAGCAAACTCACAGAAAGGGAGAATTTAGCCCTAGATTGCTGAGTCAAAATGTTTAATCTTCTACAAACTGTTCAGAATTTGTAGAATTTGTTCAGAGTTCTGATTGTATTTAAATCAAAGGAAAAGATTTCTAAACTCTTGTATTTGAACAGCAAAAAAAGATGACTTCTCAAAGTGCTACCAGGGAAAGACCAGTGCATCAAGCTCTGAGTTTCTTGTCAATTTATTTGAGTACTTTAATCCTCTGCTAATCTGAAAGAGTTTTAAATGGTATCAATAGAACAGGCAGCTATGTATTCTACTAGACTAATCTAGACAAAAGAAAAATTTGCTAATCAAAGTGTGTCCTGTTTTTCTGTCTGGAGTAGAGTAAATTTTCCTCCTAGAGGCTATTATCGGTCTGTGTTTTGGATTTGTGCTGAACAGGGATGACACCAGAGGGAAGTTCCCATTACCGCTGAGCAGGGCTTCAGCAAAGGCTTTTCCTGCTTCTCTTCCCCCCAGCAAGGAGAATGGAGGGAGGCATTGGGGCAGGGAAGGAAGCTGACAAAGGAAATAATCTGGACATCTGATTTCACCTGACCAAAGGTTTATCCTAGCAATATGGCACCCCCAAGAAACAGGGGGTGGAAATTGAAGGGGTGCTGCAGCTGAAGGTCTGGGCTGAGGCATTTGTTGGTTGGCGGTGAGCAATAGCATTCCACTGCATCATTTGTCTTTCTTGGGTCTTCTTTCTTCTCTTTGTTGATTTCCTTTTCACTACAATTTATTAATATTATTTTTAATATTTTTTATTTCATTAAACTGTTTCTATCTCAACCTACAAATTTTCTCACTTTCACCCTACCAATTCTTTCCCCTGTGCCGTAAGGGAAGAATGACCAAGTGGCTATGTGAATCTTAGTTGTCAGCTGAGGTTAAATCATGACAAAATTCAGCTGAAATAATGTTGTGGTTGAGAAACCTTTCTTTTCACTACAAATTCAGATAACTCAAAAGTGACATTTTCAAAGAACTGTATAGAAAGCTGTAGGGATTTTCTGAGTCAAGATGATGGCATCTGAAAGATATTTGCCGTTTCGTCTGTATCAGTTCAGAAAGTTTTCAGCAGTGAATTGAAGAGTGAGAAATACCTTCTTGGCACACAACTACCAGATTGTTGTTTGAAATTTTCAATAAGTTTTTCATCCCAAAGCATATTAGCTTACCAAATTATCTTTGTAATAGAAGTCCGTATTTCACATGGCTCAAAACTTGGCTTTTAAATTGTAACTTTGAAAACACTTCAGTATCAAAATGTCTAAACAAGAAAAAGTGTAAAATTTTTTTTCATCAGTTATGAATACAGTGATTCCCTGAACAGACTAAGTATACTAGACTGTGCCAACTTGCAGTTTTGGAAAGAAATAGTGCAGCAAAATGTATTCGCAATCCTACTTGAGGGTGAACTGAATCCACTATTCTGTAGGTAAGTATTGGAAGAAGAGTTTGAGAGTCCTTCCTTGCTCAGAATATCCTTGTTCAGAAACAGTTCACAGGTTTTTAGCCTATTGTTTTATTTCATTTGCTTAGTATCAGGTGATGACTAAAAGACTGGCTTTTCTCACACATGGAGACTTTGGGTTCAGCCTTTCCTGTAATTTTTCTTTGAATATAAAAATTCAGAGAATTGTAGAAGAATAGAGGAATGGTTTCGGTTGGAACGGACCTGAAAAATCATCTAGCTACACCTCCCACAAGAGCAGGTTGCTCAGAACTTTACCCAGTCCGGCCTTGAACCCTGTCAGGAATTGGGCACACATTGCTTCTTTGGGCAACCTGTCCAAGTTCTTCCCCACTCTCACAATAAAGAATTTCTTCACAACATCTAACATAAAACTGCCCTGTTCCAATCTAAAGCCATTCTCCCTTGTTCTGTCATTGCACACCTTTTGAAAAAGTCCCTCCAACTTTTCTGTAAGCCCTCTTTAGTTACTGAAAGGATGCTATAAGATCTCACCAGAGCCAGTTGCATCAAAGAATCAACATAATTTTGTAGGGATGTGAGAAAAAGAACTTTTTGGACTCGCTGTTCATGATTTAAATTTTGACATCTAAGACTGACTAGCATTTCATGCTACATGATATAAAGGCTCCATTCACACACAATAACCTCAATGCAGAGACCAGTGTACTCCAAAGTAGAAATTATTACTCTAAAAATCGGGATGCCTCTTGAATAGGTTGTGCAGCTGCCTCTCTGCAGATGAAATGTAGTAATCTCTATTCTCACTGTAAAACAGCTTTTCTTCTGCATGTCTATACAGGACCAGAATTGTATGTTCTATTTCACTGACTCAATACCCAGGAAATACAGATACTACAACTTATCTATTAGAAATTGTTTTTAAGTTATTATGGAAGGATTATTTGAAGCAAAGAAATATGTTCAATGAATTTAAGAGTCTGCTTTTGCAGCTGAGATTCAACCATAAATTTAATAGACTTTTTACTTCTAATTTATTTTTAACAAAAGATTTCCATGTAGTTTAGAATTGCTTTTTCCTCTTCCCCTCCTTCTCCTGATTCTCCATAATTTTCTAGTTGTAACTTGCTGGCTGATCCATCATACAATGGAGAAAAGATACAGATTTCCATTTGTCTTAGTGCTTGAAACCCAAGAGTTAACACTTTCCAAAATCATCATTCATAGTGCAATTACCACTGCAGGTAGTCATATCATTGTTTTCATGTTAATGTTCAAGAACCTTTATTTCAACATTCACAAGAGACTATGTGAATAATACCAGTCATACCTTTTTCCCAGTGAGACTAATTTAAATTTTTTTTTATTATGTTACTCATCACATTTTTTCAGAGTTCATCTAATATAAAAGCAAAGATAATTAATATATTCTGAGTCTGAAAATTAGATCTGTGTCTAGAAAACAGAACTTGTAATCACAGCCATATTTTTAAGTATTATCTTATGAAATGAGATTAGCTCACTCAGTTAGAGCATGGTATTAATAACACAAAGATTGTGGGTTCAACCCATGGATGGGCCATTCACTTAAGAGTTGGATTTAATGGTTCTGTTGAGTCCCTTTCAATTCAAAATATTCTGTGATCTCTGAGCTGCAAAAAGAATTTCTCTTATTACATGAATTAAAATTCCATATACATTAAAAGATGATTCACATTAAATACTTCAGCAAACAGGGACTTTTTGTAATAAATCCAGAGTCAAACAACATCTTTAATGTGTCCTTGGATTAACATCACTGTCATGTCACATAAAAGCAAAAACCAAAGAAGAACTCCACTGTTTTGTGGGAAAAAAGAAGTTGGCTCTTGTTCAGGCTTCAATACCAATTCAGAGGGCCATTGCAGTTAGTAACACTGTGTGTTTGCCAACAGAGTCTATTGCAGCTCAAGCACAATGGTAGCAATATGGATTGGTTAAAGAAAAATATTCTTCCAGAGCCTTACTCTGTAGTAAAAAATATACCTCCTCCATTTTAGTAGACCCACACATATTAGCAGCACATTGACTTTGTTCTGCTTCCCACCCTGTTTGTGTTTTCAATGCAACACCTTTTTACATGGCAATTTGTTAATAAGCTATTTGGCATTATGCTTAGAGACAGAGACTGCATCATTGGATTATATAGAAGAATTAATTTCCTTAAGCTGCACCAGTTTTTTCTGTTAAGACAGTGTTCAAAAAACTGACAGTTCCCACTCTCTGATACTACTATGTTCATCTCCAGAATCCTTCTCAAGAGTAAGAATACACCCTGTCTTTTACTAACTTCAGATTTTAAAAATTCTGATTTTGCTGCACTATCTATAGGAGTAAATGGGTATATTATTTGTGCTTTTCAAGTGCTGAAGAAATTACCAGATATCATTAATAGTGTCTGTATTCAACTACTAATGACTGCAGAGATGCTTATTCAAGCAAGGAACATTTACATGCAGACTGCAGGAACTAAGCAAGACTTTGTTATGTCTCTGATAAAAGAAATTCATTTGACTGAAGGAAGAGTGACTTTAATTAGCTGTGCAAATGCCATTAATTCTAATTAATCTTCTCACAATGTCAAAACCAGAATCCAGGGAGAAAATAAATTGCAATAAATCAATATAACTCTTGTTTCTACCAGGAACAGGGGCTTATAGAAAGAGGCATGTCTTTTATAGTTGTCTGCATCAAGAATTATTTAAACAAGACAGTAATTCAATACACCAACCCTCTCAATTATTTTTATAGACTATTTATATATCTCTTGAATTGCTTTTCTTTTAATGGAAGGTAGTTAATTTAGTATTTCTGAGAAGTATTCCAGTAAGAGATTTGCTCAGAATACTCACAAGTACAACCAAGTTTTATTTTTCAGCGGAAAATGAGATGTGTGGATCTACAGGATAGCTGGTTCTATTTGCAAACCTTAGATAAGAACTTACTTGCACTTACTTTTCATAGGACGAATCAAGAAAACCAGTAGGTCAGCTGAATCTCCAATGTATCTTCAAAAGCTGTCTCTATAAAAATACTCATGGGTTTCTTTTAGACAGGTCTTTGAAAACCATGATCATGAAATTTTAACTCTTGAGGATTTTTATGCTTCTAGTAGCAATGCATCAGCTGTGTCATAGCTTCTCAGATTTCAAGGGCTCTGTCACGAAACCAGCACCAGCTTAAGCCTAAAAGACGCCAAAGGAAAATGAAATCAACAACTTCAGAGATGATGCCAATGAAATGAAATTAAAAGAGTGGTCTTTGTGGGCAGGTGTCCTAGGGTGACTTCATGATGCTTGTATCCTCAATTGTCTATTCTGTTTATGCTGTATGTTAAGTTCTGTACCTTTAAGACTGGTTCTGAGAGTGAAGGGGGAGCAAGAAGAAGGGAGCAGTTTGTTTGCCGAAACTGCACTCACTGCTACACATTCCACATTCCACTCCTGGATTGTGTTCATCTGCAGCACGGACAGACAGCGACACAGAGATCTCTTGTGCTTTTAGTTAGTTTAGCTAGCAGAGGCAGAGAAGCTCTCTGGACTGTTTTTTTTCTTTTTCTTGGACTGCTCTGGACTGACAGACCCAGAGGAACACAGGGGAGCTCACCCCTGCAGCCCACCAGGGCCTGGACCTCTGGAGGGATGAATAAAGGAATGACTGAGTCGAGCTACACCCACGGCAGGGACTTTCTCAATTTGCCATCTCACCTCAGAGCGACAAGAGGTTTTATTGTTTCATATTATTCATCTTTTTGTGCTTTTAGGCAAACCTTGTTTGTTAAATGAATACTTTTTTCTGCTTTTCTCCAAGGAGATTTTTTC
>VWYP01001849.1:439605-465068 GCA_013400435.1 Pycnonotus jocosus | reverse complement strand
ACTGATCCTTTGCACTCTCTCTGTAGTTAATGGCTGGGACAAAGGAAGGGAATAAATGTCAGATTACTTCATTTTGAGTCCTAGAAGAGGAAGAATTGCCTTCTGAATGTGCTCCCCTCTTGCACTGCTTGTAGAAGCCCAGGTCTCTGGTTCAGACTGGGTATTCCCAGTTTTGATGGCTGAAGAGAAATACAAAATCACACAACGAGCCAGCTACAGTGCTTGTAACTGAACCAAAAAATGTAACTTTTAAATGGTTTTAGCTACCAGACCATGACTTACATCATCTTACACCTTTTTTCAGCAATGTTGCCTAAGGACAGGGGCCACTTTATGATTGAGGTTGAAAAGTGGCCACTGAGGGCTTTGAGAGAAGAAATAAATCCTCTGGCTAAAAACCTGAGACTGACAACTGCATTTAAAAGCCCTTCATCCCTTCATGGGACTCGATGTCAGGCTTTCCAGGCAGGCAGTGCAGCAGAGTGAGAAGTGCTGATAATATCCCTGCTCCCTCCTGGTAAATGGGAACACACTGAGCAGCTTCTCCCCAGAGCCCTGCAGGTCTCAGCGGTGTAGAGCTGAAAATACTTTTTCTTCAGGGATTAATGGTTCCCTTACTTTTTAATGCCAGTGAACCCAGTTATTTCAGCTCTCTTTCTGCTACTTAACTTATTGTTCTCCAAAGTATTATTCATTCATTGCTTTCTACAGACCTATAATGCAGACTCAGAAAACATTTCAGAGGATAGGGATTTGATTAGGGTGATGCATTTAAAATGTCAGAGGTCTCTCCACCTCATCTAGAAGAAATAGATAGAGTTGACAGATGTGCTCTGTGATATAATGGGAACAGCATTATTCTTACAACATTTTTATAAACTACTTCTGTTTATTCTATCTCTCCCCCTCTCCCTTTATTTTTCTCTCTCCTGGAATAAACACTAGCACAATACAGGGAAATAAATAAGGAAATAGACTTGACCTGGGTCACCTAACTTGGTTTTTTATTATTATTTTTTGTTATTTACATAATCTTTTCTCCAACTGTTCCTATGGTAGGACCACAGAAATGTCTACACACATTTTCTGGAATATTTGTTGATCGGAGTAAGTGAAATCCTAAATTCTTCCTGAGATACTAATTGTTTTTCTTACTGTTCCTCTGAATAGACAAAATCTGGATAGAAAGTGATCAGGTCAGAAAAACTGGTACCTTTCTGGAAAAGGATGAAGCCTGGAGTTTCTGGTGAGAGTATTTGAGATGACTGGAATCTCAAAGCTGAAACACAATTGTGAAAGTTTTATTGCCAAGGCAAAGGGAGGTTTCTGTGGCAAGAAAAGCTCTAAAGCGTTTCAGTTTTTATTTTCTCATTTGATTTTTCAAGAGAAATCTGGAGCCCATCTGATGGCTTTGAAACTTCCAGTATAACAATCTAACCTGTAGGAGCAAAGCTGCACATATATTGAGACTCCTAATTCCCTCTGATTTTTAAATACCTCAATACCACCAGGGACCTGGGCTTAATAGCCTAGCACTAATTCTCTTAGTATTTTATTAGGCTCATTTGTCTTTCATGCACCTGCCAGTGGCTCTAGGATTCCTGCAATTCCTTGGCAAGGTTACCCCTGTTCTTGGGAACCATGTTATGTCTTGCAGAAAGGACAGTCAGAGGATACCAGTGACCTTGTGAAGGCTGAGACTTTCACCTTCTCTGTGTTGACTGATATCATAATGTGACGTTGATAACTTTTTACAAGAGAACATGGGAGCAGCTGGTTTGTCTTTATATCTCTTTTTTTCTCCCCACACAAGGGAGCCCTGCCCAGCACCAGAACCTTTTCATGTCATCTTGTGTCCTTCAGCTCAAAGGAAGGAAACTTCACACGGGTCCCAACAAAAGGGGAAGGAGTCGAGTAAATGTTGATTCATTTCCAACTTTTCATTGCTGCTGGAGCTGCCAGCCAATATTTAATGCTCAGAATTCCCCATAACCCTGTGGTCTGCTTTTCTGAGCTATTTCTCTGGTACCATGGGAAATAAACTTTAATTATGGCTGGTTTCAGTAAATTTAGCACACCAACTCTTCACTTGGAATGCTGACCAGGGTAAACCAACATTGTGAGAAGTGGGTACAATCCTACCCAGACATTAAATATTCTGCAGCTGCATTAAACAGTTCCATAGGTGTGTGTTAGGAAAAACCATCACTAAGGCAATGATTTGTGCTCCAGACTGATAACAGGGAGCTTGGTAAGGATAGACACTAAAAATTAAACATAGCAAATGTTGTAGAAAAGGACATTTTAGACTACCAGGTAAGCAGTAAGCTGCTGTGCAGTCCTCGTTCTGGATGAAGGTTTCTCATCTGTTACCATGGACTAGCCTGGATAAAAGCCTAATGTGCTGCAGCTGCAGACTGGTTGTAGTGTGTTTGATAATCAAACAGATATAGTCCTTCTTTCATCTTGCTCAGGAGGAGCTCCCAATAAACATTTGCAGAACTGTGTTGTTAACCTTCCCCGGGCTCTTTCCTAATCCTTTCTCCTTGGTTTTTAAACAACAAGAGTGTAAAAGACTTAGTTCTCAGATTTTCATAAGAAGCCTGTTTTAGTATATCACAGTAGCTCTTGATTTACAGATGATGTTTTTTTACCAGAGCTGCACTAAAACACTTGAGCACCATTTATTTCTCTCTACCTGTGGCTGTCTCTCTCCTTTTGTTAGCTTGGCTACAAGCACCTGCCGTGGAAGGTTTCTATAAAAACTAGGAAAAGGGGCACTTTTTCCTGATTTGTTTTGGTGCTCTCTGACTGAGCCCCTCTCATACTCCTGGTCCCTGTGAGACTGAGCCTTCCTCTAGCTACTCTGCAATATTTGATTTTGGGAGTTTGGGGGACCTGGTTTGTTTGTTGGTTTGGGTTTTATTTTCAGGTGAGGACTTCAATTGCTTTACCCCGACACAACTTTTGGGTATAACAAGAAAGGTATGACTTCTTTTTCCATTTCTTGTATCTCTTTAAGGCTTCCCTTCTGGAAGAGAGATCTCTTTATTTGTGTCACTATTATAAGTCCAAACTGGATTCTTCTAAGGTTTAATGTTTTAAATACTATGTTTTTATTAAAACAGTAAGTGATAAGATTTCAAAGGCAGCACTCAGGCAAAGTAAGTACATTAACTCTCTGGAGAGCAAGGTGATGGTAGTTACCTTTTATTCAACTAATACATTACCAAGACTCAGAAAAACCTATGCAATTTTTCAATGTAACCTTTAAGTGAGCTTTACCTCTTTGTCCTTGCTTTGACCATCTGTTCAGGCTATACTTTACTGTTACCTGAGACTTTCTGTTCTGTGGTGAGACAATCTTTTTCTTCTCAAGAGTATTTTCCTTCTCAAGATTTGCTTAACTAAGCATAAATTTTAGGTAAATATAAATATTCTAGCAGCCTAAATGATAGAGTTATTGTAGCCAAGATCATGTGATGGTACAGGCAAATAAAGTCTGTGGGTAGAGGGAAGTAGCTAGAAGACTAGCTGGTGTATTTGAAAAAAGAGACAAACTTTCGGGTGCACAAGCAGTTCTTTAGGCCGTAGAGAAACTCAGGTATTGATTAAGATGAAGTGTTTCTTCATTCTTGTCCTGTATTCCTAGCCCTGGTTGTTTTTGTTGGTTTGCCTTTGGGACAGGTGCTCCATCTCAGAAACTGCTCAGCACAGTGGTGTCAGTGAAGCTCAGCATAGAAAGGCAGAGGATGTAATAGCAGAAGCTTGGACTTTATGTTCCACATATTTCTATTTTCAAAGCTTATGCTTTCCCTGGATTTTCATCCATTAGTGGCTGTTATGAAGATTGCTTTAATTTGTAGGGGGTTCTATAGTTTGCTTAGGGGGGATATTTTAAAAATTGAAAGAGACTTTTAAACATGAAGTCAAACTGCCAGGCTGGTCCAGAGAAATTTGCAAGGCTGGTCAGAGAGAACATTTGCATTTCTCTATTGCACTAGAACACACAACACTCCATTAGGTAACTGCAGCCCTGGGGCTTTCACTCTGCCCCCTCTGTACATTAAGTGCATTTCAAGTGTGTGTGTTCCCCCTACCAGAGCACATAAAATTGAGCAACAGTGTGTAACATGCAATAAATGTCTAGCAGCCACTTCTGAAGTAGCTGCTGGCCAATTTAATAGATATTTAACAGGCAGGGAATGGGAGAATAGCACTAGTTTCGTATTTTAAAGGCAAATTTGGCTTTTATTATTGGTCTCTCATGTGAGAGTGTTGTAATCATTTCTGTAGCTTGATCTTTGGGGAGGTTTGCTTTACACAGTGTTTGTTAATGGAAAACAAACATAAAATGCAGCAGAGAGAGGTGACATAGTGACAAATAGAGGATGTTTCCTTTGGGAACTTTCTACTCCCTCTTTTGTCAAGCAACTCCTGATCAGGTTCCCCTGCAGCTGACTTTGGAAAAGGAGAATATCTTCCTTTGGTAGCATCCAGACCTTCATCCAACAGGGCTTAGGAACAGAGATCCCTCAGAGTTTAATGACCATATGTTTGTAGCTGTTTATCAATGGTGCTTAAATCTGATTTCATCTCCAGAGCTGAGATAAAAAGACAGCTAGATTGATTACTGTGGTCAAAAGTTTACTGTGGAGGGTGTTAGAAGGTTATCATGAGCTGGTACTGGTGCAGTCTCTGTGGATGATGAGTGGGTTCTCCAAAGTCCTTTAACTGTAAGGAGTGGAAAAAAAAGATTAAACCCTCCTTTTTTTCTTCTTTTTTTTTCTTTTTTTTTTTCTTTTTTTTTTTTAAATACTGGAGTAAGCCTTATACAACACACACAAAGAAAAGGATGGAATAGTTTAGACCAGCAAAAAACAGCTTATGGTAGAATCCACTGTTGAAATGAGCCTTTTTCTTGATTTTGCTCTGGTGTTTGTTAGACAGTGAGGATGTTTATTACTGTCATGCAAGTCACCAGACACTAAAGTTAAGTGTGAGAAAAATATGCAATGAATGCCAGATGGAAACCATAAACGAAAACCTAATTAATATTATTTCAGTTACCAATCTCCCTACAAGTGGTGGTCTTTGATCAATGTCCCCCTGTACTTTAAAACTGAGCCAGCTTGGTTTTTTTGGCCCCCACGCAGACACCACACACCAGAGCAGGCATCTCACCCATTTCAATTGACTGTAAAGGGTGGGCTACTTATTTGGGTTTTTTTCTCAGCTACAAAGATGAAACAAAACTTACTCCACTTGAAATCCTCCTTCCCCCCGACACCTTGCAAAAAGAGTCAGATTGTTTTGAAAAAAATATATTATTCATCCAGCTATAGTAGAAACACAAATGGAAACCAAGCAACTGTCAGTTTTCCAGCAGAGCAAAAAGCAAAATGGCACAGAACCCACACTAAAATGGATAAATGCATTCGTTTGATTAGGTATTTTCCACTGGGATAAAAGACAATGATACTAGTGTAATGGGAATGAAAATAATTTAGTTCTGGTTCAAATTAAGATACAGCTGAGAATGTTAGAAAGTAATTCCAATGGGTGTGTTTTAAGAAAAAAAGAATACTTTTTATCATGTATATTTTTATTAAACGTGTTTGTTTTCTATGATTTTTCATTTAAAATTATGTGTCCAAAAGCTCTAGTATTTATTTACATGTTCTTGCCTGGATACTGTTGCCAGCCTCTTAATTAGGAGTAATTCAGTGTCCCAACAGTGGCTGCAGCCCTGGGAGGTGTGGTGCTCTCACAGCTGGAGGGACAGCAAATGCTGGAGTGTCACTCCCCTGGCCAGAGTGAGAGGGCTCCAAAATCCCAGGCTGTGAGAGCTGACTGGAACTGCTGCAGCTTCCAGCAAGCTCCTGGACTGTGGGAGACTGTGGCTAAATAAGGATCCAGAATGCCACGTTCCTGTGTCTTGAGGAGACCAACAACACAGATGTGAGAGGGCAATAGGTGATTGTTCACCAGAAATACAGTGCTCACACCTCCTGGTGTGCTTTGTGATAAATATGTCTCTTTAAAGCTTGTAGACCTCTGTTCACTGCTGCCAAGAGAGGATTTGTTGTTGGGAGACCTCTGCCAAACAACATTTGGAAGCAGGGATATAAAATCTCCTGGACTTGAAGAATACTGGTGTTTGGATTTCTTCAGGCACTCTGGGGCCAGCAAACTTAATGTACCATGTCTTACAGCTATAAAGCTGGATAGATTTATTCAGCTTCCTAAATGGCCCTATAGGTAGGAGGAAGATCCTAATGATGTATGGCAAGACTTTCATTACAAAATAATTTCATCTGCTTCATGTGTGTTAAAGCACCTTATAGCTGCTTTGGAAACTTGAAAATGGATTTTAAGCGGGTTTTAAATTAAAAGAGATGGGGGATGGGTTATCTAAATGGTGGAGCTTCTTTAAAGCCCTAATCCCAAATGTACTAATTTTTTCTTCAATCAGTGGAATCCCTTATGCTAGGAGAGGAGAAAGCATTTGCATGAAATACAAATTGGAGTTATATTTAGCAACTGTGGAGTTGTACACATGTAGTGTATGGAAGGCAAGTTTGAGCAGGAATAGTGTGGGAGAACACCATACTTGGCTGCAATACAATTTCTTCAGAATCTTTCAAAATAATCCATAGAGGAGGCAAGTGTATTTGCTGCAGCTACTTCACTGAAGGAAAAGGGGAGATGCAGGGGTCTGCCAAGTTTGTGCTGGAGGTTAGCAGCAGCAGCAGAACCAGAATGGGCTCTTGCTGCAGTAAAATGCCAGCTCCACTGCCTGTTGCACACTCTGCTTTGTGACATTGCTCTGTGCCAGGGAGCTGGGGGGAGAATTGTGCTGGAGCAGCACAGCAGGAGCAAGGAAGCCTCAGCTGAGGAGTGCCACAGTGGGGCACTCTGTTATGCCCTATTAATGGTTGCAAAAGTCTATGGGGACAGTTCAGAAAACACCAAGTCCTGATCATGCTGCAACTTCTTGCACTTTTGTGAGTCAAAAGAGAATTGACTCTCAGTCTCCTTGGGAATGAGGGGGACTGGTGCTGTTACACAGGTGCTCAAGAGCAATCCAGGACACACCTAGGAATGTTTTCAGTTATAATGAAGCTGAGAAGTAGCTGCATCATCAGTCCCATGATTGCTGGAGTGCTATCTTTGCTTAATTAAAAATAGCACTCCACAAGCAGCACTTATCTTCCAGTGAGCTGACACCAAGCTGCTCCAGCAATCCTAAATAGGTTTGTTTAAAGGGTGTCTCTGATGGCACTGCTCCCTCTGGTGTCTTCCTTGCAGGAGGAGCTATCTCATGGAGGAGACAGTCCCCATGCCCAGAGGCCCTCCTGCAGGAGTGAACAAACTGCTCTGAGCCTGTAAACACCTCCTTGAGTCCTTGCCAGGAATGCAGCAAGGGATGGGCTGGTTGTGAAGCACTGGGAGGGAAGGGCTGCCACATGGAGCTTGGTATTGGTGCCATACCAGGCCTGGGTCATCATCCTCATGAAGAAAAGTTGTTTAACATCATCAGTTTGAGATGATGCACTTAGGGCAAGAGGGGGTTTACAACATGCTGTGAACATGCAAAGGGAAGGGGGCTCACAGCAGCCTTCAATATCTCTGGAATGGGCCATTCCTTTTCTGACCATGGACCTATATTCATTTTACTGGGCAAGAATATCACAAGGCCTTGCAGATGGAGTTACAAGGGATACTACTTATATATTCAATTTCATTCATTTACTTTTAGCATCAGTCTTAAACTTTTATGCTTATGTGCACTTCTGTATGGTGCCATTTCTTTTGATCCGTTGTGTATTCATTTATGTTGCTATCACTCAACAGCAACATAATTATGAAGGTTGTACTGTTAATAGAGTCAGGCTTTCCAGGTATCTTATCAAAATGCTCACTGCTCTAACAATCTGGGAATGAGCCTATTTACACAGCAGTCTAACATAAAATTACATCTTTATAATCCTATTCCTCAAATAGTGTCAGGTTATGCTCTGTTTCTTAATTAACAAAAAACTACATTACACTCTATGGGCAAAGCCAAATCAAAATCAGCTTACCCATAACTCATTTATTTATGTCACACAGCTCTCTAGGAGGCCTAGTAAATGAAGAGGTTGTCTGTTGCTCTTCTGTTTGTTTTACATGATTTGGTTTAATTTAAAAATTCTCAAATGCTATCTTAGTTATGATACATGTACTTTCAATATTTTTCATGTATGGACACATATTCGATGGTAAAAATGGCAAGAACATTGTCTAGGCTTTGGCAGTAGAGTCAAATATTCTAAAAATTCACTTGAGAGTTGTTTTGATCTCACTGATACCTCAGAGCAGTTCTGGTCATCAGCAAAGCACACATGGGAGAAAGTTTTCTGATCTCAGGTGAAAAACTCCAAGGAAGTGGCATTCAGCATCACTCTGAAGATAAGGCTTGCAGATTGCAGATAATTTCTTCTGAAGTGCAAAAAACAAACCCCAAAACCACCAGAATTGGCCCTGGTTTGCACAGGGAGTCCATCAGAGCAGAGGGTTCAGTTTGGAGCTCTTGAGAGAAAAGTCTTGAGAGGCTGGTATTGAATTTTACAAGAAAAAAAAATGGTACAGCTGTGCCTTGCTTTGAGGCTAGGAGAAAAATTCACAGATGAGCTGTAATTTTGCCTGAGACCATTTCTCTCTTGGCTTGTGTAATTGCCAGAATGTCCCTCTTCTCTCTGTAAACAAAAATATTTTTCTTGTGAAATACAATGAATCAGAAGACTGTTATTTTGAAACATGCTCCATTCAAAAGAAAAAATAAAAATAAGTGTTCCATATTTGAAAGGTTAAATTGAAAATATTTCACTTGGGATAAAATAAAAAGCCCTACTTTAAAATTTCTGATTTAAAAAAAAAAAAACACCTTAAATATTATCCTAACATTAAAGCAGTTTTCTTGTTCCATTGAGACAGTGAACCAGTCACACCTTTTACTTCACTATTTAT
The DNA here is from genome assembly GCA_013400435.1 of Pycnonotus jocosus. Taxonomy (NCBI): domain Eukaryota; kingdom Metazoa; phylum Chordata; class Aves; order Passeriformes; family Pycnonotidae; genus Pycnonotus; species Pycnonotus jocosus. The sequence goes on along the minus strand of VWYP01001849.1, from coordinate 456,056 downwards.
AATGTTGGAACAATTTCACTTTCAGTTATTTTTCAGTTTGCTTTGCATCTTGCAGTGGAGTGAGTTGGCCACTCATGACAGAAAAATAGTGTATTTTTGTGAACCTGAAAGTAATATTCTTTTTTTTTCTTTAAACTAAAAGTAAAATTGTTTCAGCAGTTAAGAAAAGGAATTCAACAAATGTGTAGTGAGAACTTCAAAGTTTCATGTATCTGAGCCACCTGTATCTAAAAAGAGGAGAGTTTCTGCCAGTGCTCATGCAGAAGCTGGAGTCCCCCAATGTCATTGAAGTAAATCAAATAAAGCCTTGAAAACCTGGCAGGGAAAGTTGGGCATCTTTTCAGTCCAAATGAAAGTCTGGCTCAAAAGAGACTCATGGAAATGAATAGTTCATATTCTGAAGGCAACATATATTTATAGAAAATGAAATCTTGGTTAAAACACTTTTTGAATCATGTTGAAGTGTTCATTGTAAACTCAAAAGGTCTTTCTTGATTTACTTGGCTCAATTTCTGAGCTTTTTTTCTTCTACTAATGGCAACCCATCAATCATTGGAGTTGAAATCAGATTTGCAGAAGGCCATGGGCATCATTTAAAGTTTGCCAGCCTGTCCCCATTTCTTAGGAATCATGAGAATTAATGCCAAAGGATTTTTCCCCCTAAAAAAAAAAATAATTTGCAAGTGTTGACTGCATCTTTCTTGTTACACCTGACCCATTTATCACCAATTAACCATTTCACTGCTCAGCAGGGCAATGGCTGCCTGAGAGAGAGTCACATCCAATTCTAGCCTCATCTCCTACAAAATTATTTACAGGTCAGAACCTCCGACATTTTTTGAAATGTCTTAATGTGCCCTTGAAATTAATAGGTAATATTTGCCTAAGGTATGAATTTGATAGCAGCCTTGGGTGTGGGTGAACAGTGGGTTCACAGCCAGGAGCAGTGTGATATCCTGTGTAAAATCCACTCCCAACAATATTGCTGGCCTTAGCTGTAGCAGTGGTAATTTGCTGTCAGGTACCTTAGGTTTTACCTGAGTGCTTTGCTCACACCTTTGTGTCATTATAAACAAATCTGTGGAAAATGACAATCAGAGCCTTTGTTCACAGGTCAGTATAACTTCATACTTCTCTTCATGCTACTCTTCCTTCTAGATTTACTGCAGAACCACAGTTAAAGCCATCACTGTCTGTTTTAATGTAATGGTTATGTTTTGCTGATGATAATGATGTTATCATCCCTTGTTAAAAATCAGAAACAACACAGTTAACACTGTCAGATGAGACTATGTCTGGAATGACTGATAGCAAATTAGTTGGTACAAAAGATGATGAGTAGGGAGTAGTATCTGCTGAGTGTGATGGATAGTTTATTCAGGTAGTAGTGATACAGAGAACAGAACAAAAATAAATGTATGAGGAAGTATTTCAAGTGGTGGCTGACTTAGATTTTTCTCTGAGCATGAGTACATGGATCCAACATTGCTCAGATTTGGTCACTGGTCCCTTCTGGCCAGTTTTGGAGGTTACTTTTTTCCCACTTTTATCTCTGGCTTGAGAAAGTGATGACATGGAACTGGGTAATGATATTCCTCAGAAAAGAAAACCCAAAAGATATCTCAGTTTAATAAATAGAAAGTAGGAGGCAAAGATATTATGCTGTACTCTCTAGCCATTGTCATTTTCATCTGTTTAAATACCTCCCTCTTCCAGCCCTGGGTCATTCTCTGGGGGAGTTATCCAATATCCTTTCTCTCAGGTGTCCAAAAGCACAAGTAATTTCCAGTGAGTTTTCTCCCATTCTCCAGAGGATGCAGAAAAGTTATTATGAAATAACTTTGATATCTCCCTGCAAAATGGACACTTGCCAACATTCCTTGTTTGTGGGCTCTTTCTGTTATAAAACAATCTTCTACAGTAGCAGGACAACACAGGCAGGGACAATGTAATGTTTACATTCAGTATATTATGCCAAATAATTTCCACTCAATTCCTGATATATGGCCATGTTTAAGCACTCTGAATAAAGATTTAATTCCCCTAGTCCTACAGGGACAATAAGTTTCTGCCTTCAAAGGTAGATCTTGTTTATATCTGCTTACTCAAGGTAAATTACAACCTTTTTAAACTTCATTAATTAGCAAGAACATCCAAAAATCAATTATGTAATCCCACACATTTTTACCAGGTTTTAGTTTTCCAATGAGTGATCTTCCCAGTCAAAATCCACACGTGCTGTCCTTTTAAACCACACTGCAAATACAATCTTAAAATGATAACCTGAAATGCTTCTTTCCAACTGATGTGCCTTTGAAGAATTTAAATCAGATGGCCTTTGCACCAGTGGAATGAGAAAGTAAGGCAGTCAGCTAAAATACATCTCTTTTTTTCTGCTTTTTCCTTTTGTCAGTACGTGTAGAATTATGATTGCGCAGGTAGAATATCAGCCGCATGTGTCGGGGTGATCAGTCACGCAATCAAGTGCAGGATCATTCTTTACCATAAATGCATTAAAAGAAAATCAGTCACATAGATTTGGCTTTCAACAGAGCAGCAGGCTGCGTCCTATTCATAACAAATCAGCTCACGCTTTGGGGAAAGCTACAAATCACTCCCACAGCATTATTCATTGGATTGTCCTTTGCATCCCTCCAAGGAATTCTTATGTATGCTCTCTGCTCTCAGGCTGATAGTGACAGTGGGGGAGGCAGAAAGAAGGAGCAGCCTCCTTGGAAGGACAGCTTGGGTTCTTTTTTGGGGGGAGTGGGTGGGTGTTTTTAATAATAAGGTTTTCATATTTCTGCTTTTCATGGCAGGCAAGCATTCCAACTGAATGCATGGTAGGTTATTCAGGTTTAGGATTAATGAATTTCTTATGATTTAGCTGGAAATATCCATTTTCTATCAGTGTGAATCCATTATTAGTATTGCTAAGGCATAGACTGCATTAGTGGTTGTACATAAAGCTCCTTGGTGAACTCAGAACCAGTTGCAGCGAGCTCTAGACCTCACCATATAGAAAATAGTCATAAATATTCAGTAGAAATCTGAAATGGTCAGGTCTTAGGCTATGCCTTAGAGGAGATAATCAAGAGAATTTCAAAATTCCCCCAAAAGCCACGGTTGCCTGGGAACATATATACTCCACCTTGAACAAACAAAAGGATTATATTAATTTACATCTTGTAACCAAAGGTGCTAAATTCCCTCTCTTCCTGTGCCTGCAGTCTCAGCAGGGGAGTTCCGATGCACACAGGCCAAAGGCAGCCCCACACAGCCTAGAGGAACTGAGGAGGAAGATGAGGATTTTGGTGGCTGCTTTCTGCTGGGCTCCTGCTGCCTCAGTTATCACTCTGGCTGTATTTGTCAGCTGCTTCAAAGCTGCCTCCAGTGTGGCAATCAACCCTAAAAGCACAGCATGAGGGACCAGGAGATGGCTCTGGGCAGGCTCCAGAGGCATGAGCAGGGCTGGGGAGGCTGTGGGTGCAATGCTGCAGCGCAGCTCCAGATGTGCCCCTGGGAGCTGGGCAGGACTGGGGCACACAGACCTGGGTGTCAGACCTGCTGAGCCTGGCTTCTCACCACACCAGGGACATCAGTTTTTAGCCCAGAAGGGTGACATTTGCTTTTGCTTCCACCACTGAGAAAACTTGAGCTGGCTTGGTGAACCCTGCACTGCCCATTGGAGGGATGGATGGCAAATTTGGGCCCCTCTCCAGGTGGACTTCAAAGTACATCAAGCTCTAAATTGCAGTGGCTCAGAGCTGGGCACACCATTCATTCCTGATGTACTGGGCACTGGGGAGGCCACACCTTGAGTGCTGTGTCCCCTCAGTTCAGGATGGACATTGAGTGCTGTGTCCAGCTCTGTCCTCTCAGTTTAGGATGGACATGGAGTGCTGTGTCCAGCTCTGTCCTCTCAGTTTAGGATGGACATGGAGTGCTGTGTCCAGCTCTGTCCTCTCAGTTTAGGATGGACATGGAGTGCTGTGTCCAGCTCTGTCCCCTCAGTTTAGGGGATGTTGAGATGCTTGAGCTCATCCAGAGGAGGCAACAAGGCTGGTGAGGGGCTTAGAACACAAATCCTGTGAGGAGTGACAGGGAGCTGGAGTTGTTTAACCTGGAGTAAAGGAGACTCAGAGGTGACCTTATCACTCTCTACAACCTCCTGAAAAGTGGCTTTAGCCAGGTGGGGTTGGTCTTTTTCTCCAGGCAGCAATGGACAGAACAAGAGGACACAGTCTTAAGCTGTGCCAAGGGAAATTTAGGCTGGATATTAGGAAAAAGTTTTTATGGAAAGAGTGATAAAGCACTAGAATGGTCTGCCCAGGGAGGTGGTGGAGTCACACAACTGGATGTGTTTAAACAAAGACTGGATGTAGCACTTGGTGCCATGGGTTAGTTGAGGTGTTTAGGGCTGGATTGGACTCGATGATCTTGAAGGTCTCTTCCTACCCAGTGATTCTGTGTGTGCCTGTTCATTGTTCATTGTTCATTCTGCTGCCTCAGTGAAGAGGGGGATGGAATCTAGTGAAAAGGCAGAGTGGGCAGCAGTCAGCACTTCTCTCATGCATTGTTTCTGCACCAACTACCAGAAGCTGCAAGTCTGAGTTCAAATCTGCATCAGATAGATTCAGAATCTATCTTTACAAAAGATTTTCTGTCAAGTCATTGCATGGAATTTCTCTCACTCTTAAACCATAGTCTCCTCCTCTCTGGGCTCTCACCACAGGTTTATGAAGTGGTCCTTGGGAGGCACCATGAAAGCTGCTGGCTGAGAAGCCTCCTCTCAGACTACAATCCACAACACAGTTCTCAAAGATACCTACTGTTGGCAGAAGAGGGTTAAAGGCTGAAGATTGGTGAGAACAGGGTAGATACCCTCATGTGCAGTTGGGAATACTGGAGGATATCAGTGTGGGAAACCCTATATTATGCCTGCTGCTGCTTTTCCTCTGTCTGTTTTGAGAAGTAGAATTTCTGACAGTGCCAATATTCCCACTTGTGTGTCTCTGCTGCCTGGGTGTTGTCTCAGGATCACCCTCTTTGCCAGAGTAAATAAATTTACTCTTTGCATTTCAGCCATAGTTTTGTGGTTGCTCTGGTCACCTGCCTATATCTATTCACAACCCAGGGTATTTGAATTCATTGCTGTTTTCTCAATCTGTGAAATAGTAGGAGGGAAATAAATATCTACTTTATTGAGTGCATTTATCATGCGCCCATCCTTTTCCAAGCACTTCAAATAACTCCTAAAGTGAATATCTTGCACTTTAGAATAATGACATGACTCAGAGAGTAGATGAAATGAGTAAAGCAATAAGCATCTCATGCAAGAGAATCTGTCCCCTCAAACACGTGCCATCTGCACAGAGGATGAGGCTTCAACTTTATTTTCTCGTTAACTGTCCTTACAGCAGCAATGAAGGTGAAGCCAGAGCAAAAACATTGTTGAGGCTATGGGTTCAATTATTCAGCCGTGCCCCTGTTGAACTTCTGGAACCCAAGTGTTATGGAAAACAACTGAAGGTAACATTAACATAAATACATGACGTAAATCCATGCACAATAAATGATCTTCAAGCATCAAAACATGGATTTTCTTCCAGATGGTTCCTGACTCATCAGAAAAAAATGGCGGTATCAGAAAACCAAGCTTCCATTCCAAGATTATATAGTTTTTTCAAAATAGGCAATCGGTTAAATATCAAACTGCCTCAAAGGTTAATTTGTTGGAACAGCAAATTTAAATGATACATCTAGATTTGGGAATATCAGAAAGCTTGAATTTCTTTGGTAGAGCTGTTTTGTCATTTCCAAACATATCTTTTCTAAACATGCGTTTATCAGCTTTGTACAGATTCTTCAGTTTTTATACCCACACACATATGCATGAACACAAATCAGAGAAGAAAGGAAAGCTTATGCCTACATGTTTCAAATATTAGAGGAAATAAAATGGTGACATTTCAGAAGGTTTCCAGGAGGAAAAAAAATCAGTTTCAAAATAGCGTTTGATCAGCATCTGGCCCTCCTCTATGAAAACAATTGATAATTTCCAACAGAAGATCACCTCATTTTCCTCCTAGAATTTACTGACATAAAGAACAGAAGCATCTTTTTTTTTNAGAAGCATTTTTTTTTTTTTTTTTTTTTTTGTAAGGTGTTTCCTTCAGACATTTAGAACCAAAAGCCACATGGAATATACCAAACACTAATTTGTTACAGCCCTTCATTAACATAAATGGGTAAAACCCTGGCTGCTTGAGCCTATCCACATTTCTTAGTGAACATTTAAAAAATGGCTCATGATACAAAAATACACAGATAGCAGTGCAATACTTGGGTAGATAATTCAGTTAGTGTCAGAATTGCTTCTCAATTTAATCTTTTGTGATGATTTCCATGAAACATCTGGGAATCTTTAAATTTCTTTCCTCAGGCATTGAAATTCAATTGATCACCTACTGTTTTAAAAGAACTAATCTAATGTTGTGATTAGTTAAAAATCTTTTAGAGGAAAGAATTGGAACAGAAATAGATTGAAAGCATTCTGGCATCTGTAGGAATTAATACAAACTTGCTTCCCCTGTCTGTGATTCCTAATTGAATTCTGTATGAAGCAGGTTGTAACCTTTCTCCCAGCACCTGATGGAAATATTTTGTATCTTTGTCCTACCTTCAAGATCAAGACACCCACCTTCTGCCTCATGACTCAATAGTGAATAATAAGGGGAATGAGTTATGAAGGAGAGTAGCTGGCTTGACTAATTAATTCTGTTTTTAAAGTGCTCCCAATGTGGAAGGGAGCAGGGAGTGAGAGACATTGGAGGAAGAGGGAGAAAAAAAATGCAAGCAAAACAATGCTTTGCTTTGTGAGGGATCAGAATGAGTTTATGGTTCATATCATGTACACATTTAAGCCACCTGGTGAGGACTAACATATTACTGCTTTGGAACTGAGGTAAGAGAAATCTTAAGAGGTTCTGAAGAGTCTGGTGGAGGGAAAAAGAAAGAGAGGATCACACTCACTTCTGATAGGAGTGGTAAAAAATAATGTTCATTGGCAAAAAGCTCCAGCTGCTTAACCAGTTTAAATTTTTAGGCCTGTGCATGGCTAATAATACTTGTCAATAGGATGTCTTCTCCTGTAGATGAAGTTTTCATGAGCAGTGAAGAGTAATCTTTTTAACACTAAAAGTGAGGACCACAATTCCCTCTTCACTGCCAGCCATGATTCATGCATTTAAGTCCTGTTCCAGAAGCACAAACTGAGCTCCCAGGACACTGTCTCTAACATGCTCAAATGCTTCTCAAAATGGTTTCAGCCACTTCAGGGCGATGCTTTTTGAGGCTACAAAAGAACAAAGTGGACCTGGGTGAAATACCTGTCCAGCTTTGCCCACAGAACAGAAAGGCTTCTTTGGCTTCCTCCTAACACATATCAACTATAGCAGTTGCAAAGTTGAATTGGAGTTGCCTGATTCCTTTGCTCTTTTTGCCCCATAGTTCAGAAGGCAGAGCACTAGAGATACATGGCCAGCTTTTTCCTACCCCTTTCTCCAAAGATTGTGTGGGTGAGGCTGCTCAAGTGCAGAACATTTCACTGTTAGTGAAAAACCTTGAATGCTATACAAACAGCACCAGTTTTGGTGTAGGGCTTTTTTGTTGTTGTTGTTGTTTCTTTGTTTGGGTTTTTGTTTTTGTTTTGTTTTAGTTTGTTTGGTTTTTTGAGGAGAAGGGATTAAAAGAGGACATAACAATGGAAATCAAAGCAATTCAAAGGGGATTTTTCCAACTGCTTCTCAGAAACATATCAGACACATTTCTGATAGCAAAGTGTGCTGCAGGCTGAGGTTCTTACATTTCTTCTAAGCCTCATACATCACAGCTGTTTAAATAAATAATGAAAAAATAAACAAACTGAAAAAAACCCCCAAACCCCCACAATGATCTTGTCACTGAAGTTCATATCTTTTTAAGTACATTCATTATCCTAAAAAAAGTGCTGAAGACACTTACTTGTATGCTGAAATGACTAATCAATTTTTCATCTATACACACACCAACAAATCAAAAGAAAAATCAGCTCTGATAACATTTAATTAGGGAGGGTTATTACTGAAACAAACAGAAAAGCATTTCTGTTTCAGATTGAAGAGAACACTTTGTAAGACACATCACTATCCTGTGCTTGTAAAGAAAGCTAAAGTAATTTTTTGTGTATTAATAATCCATTGTAATTCTCTGACCTGGTAACCCAGACCTTACAGTCACATTGTAAAATCTATTCCCAGGCTTAATCCTTCCCCATCACTACCTGGGAATATTACAGACGGGAGCTATCAAATCTGATAACATTTTGTTTATCAGACAAGCTGTTTCTGAGGCCTATTTGAACATCCACGGCCAGGCAAAAGCCTCTCTTAAAATAAAAGAGGAAGAGCTCACTGGTAAGAGGAAACTCATCTAGGTTAATTGAGAACCAAGTCATTAAATTGCTGTCTCCTACGTTCCTTGTGTCTTTGCAACTTTACATTTCAAATTGTCATCAATAACGATCTTCTATAACTTAGCTTTTGAGGACTAGACCTTTACTTTTCAAGACCTTTTGTGGGACTAGAAAAGGTCCCAGACATCCTTTGTGTCCAGGTAGGCATTGCACATCTCTCCCCTGTCCTTGTGGCTGCATGTGTTATGGTGCTAAGCAATCCTTCTCTTCATTTCCAGCCAATGGTTTTGGTTTTTGAGTCTATCCCACTTTAAGAACAGCAAGTTTTCAATGCTGAACCCATAGCCAGGCATTCAGCTTATCATAACTAATTCAACATATTATCTGTAATATTTATCAATTGACAAATGTACACTCAGAAGTAATATTGTAACTATGATTTGAAGCAAATTGAGAAAGATACTATGTACTGATTATGAAGAGAATTTGGGCTTGTTTCATAATGTTGCTATTCTGTTGTTGGTAAACTTTTCAGTGCCAAGTTTTTGACTTTTCCATTCTGTTGAATCAGACCATCCAGGTCTTCAGAATTACTGACAAAAGCTGCTGTCTGCAGTGCATTTCCTATTAAATCCCCTCTAATCCTCAAAATCTCTTGAGACTTTGTCCTTTTTACCTTCTCTCTCAAAAAATATTGCTGAAGCCAGTAGTTTGATAATTGAGGATTTTCTTTCTTTTCAGAAGAGTATTTTATTTTTACCATCATAATGAACTTTTCTGATAAGTGCTGGAAACAAACTTCAGGCAGGTTTTGACCAGGATATTCTTTCAAATGTGCTTCACTGTGAGCTGGATCTTTGGCTGGTACGAATGGAAAGGCTTCCTGCAAAGCTTGCAGAGCTGTAACAGCTGCAAATCTGGAGCAGAACTAGCTCCCAGTGAATGAAGAATTGTTCTCCACAGTGTGTTCTGCAATGTTTTAGGTGCGACTATTCTTCAATGTCCATTTTGTGCTAAGACTAGTTTGTTGGATTTTTTTTTCTTCCAACTCCCTCACTGATCACACAAAGTGTTGCTTGTAATTAAGTTTGATATCTACTAGAGGTATGTAGCAAGAGGAGCATTGTTTGTTCTTTCTCCTGATGAGGTGCAAATGTATGGGATTCGGAGGCAGTCACAAGGAAAGAGCACAGAGATGTAGTGACATACCTCAGAGAAAAGAGAAGATCACAATAGAAATTCCTTACCAGAGTTTATTGGCAAAACCATTTTCTTTTTGTGTTTACCTTTTCATGAAAGTTAATGCTTATGTTCTTTCCATGTAACACCATTTTCAGCTCTCAGGGCCCCAGGATTTTAGCAGTAGCTTATTCCCCCTTGCTCTGTTTTTAGGATGCTTTGGGTGTGTTTGGGGACTTTTTTATTTCTACAGTGATTTGAAAAAAAATACTCCATTTGCTGTAGAGTGTATTTGCCTGTGTGAAGGACATCTGCTTTATAGCTGAATGTGCATGGAGAGGCTGGGCTTTGTGGGTTTATTTTAAATGATGCGTAGGCTTGCTAATTCAGTTTGTTTTCCCCTGTGCTTATTTCCCATATAATTTGTCACTACAGGAGTCAGGTATTACTGTTCCCCTTTGCCTATTTTCCTCACAGCAGACAGGAGGTAAAGTTCCTGCTCAATGGAATTGCTCTTTTAATCATGTTTTGTTTGTCCATTCTAAACCCAAAGGACTCAGATGAAGGAGGCAAAGGAGCCATGACATTCCCTCTGCTCTTCCTTGCCCAAGCTACAACCCCAACACAGACCCTCCACCTGCAGCTCTCCTGCCAAGTCTCCTGGCCTCAGCCACAAGCAAGGGACCATGAAGACTTGTCTTCTCTGTCGTGCCAGTGCTTAGAGATTCCTGCAGGGTGGCAGAGAAGGGTTTCTTTATAGCTGCTTAACTCTGTGGGACTCTTAAGGTTTTTCATCTCCATCGAAAACACAAGTGTTTTAACAGAGGCAACTTTTCATGTCATCTGCCCCATTTGCAGTGAACACACTGAATATTTCTTCACTAGGATCATTTGTAAACATCTATGAAAATCATATATCAAAGAAGACACAGCTCAAACCAGCTTCTTCAAAGCTTTCAGTAAGATTCCAGAATGATTTTGTTTTGCATAACAGCATTGTAATTCCTTTGTTCCTTGGTCCCATTTACCTAGCAGGGCTATGTGGGAAAGCCTCTGAACTTTCTTATCTCAATTTGTATTTAGGGTCCTGAAATTTCTCATTAAAAGCTGCATTGATCTTCTGGATGTAATTACATCTGTCTTCCTGTAATTATTAATTTCTTAATAGCTTTATGAAGGGCTCCTTATTCCATCTTAAGTGCCATTTGGATGGCCTTTTTCCTCTTACACAGATTGAATCAGTAATAATAAAGCTTACAGAAATTCAGCAAGTGCTCTACAGATATTGCCTGCAGTGATGGTTTCACTCACCTGTGAAATGCAGCCATCTCTGGAATGGAAGCCACTGAATATTTTAACAAAATCTTTATGAAAGAACAGAAATAAGAAATGTACATAAGTAGCTCATTTTGTACCAAACTTCTGCATTTAAGAACTTTCTAGATTTTTGTTGTAAATGAAACTTGAAGGGTCCCTTTCAGAAGAAGGATTTTCCTCATGATCTGATATCCCAATTATCTGTCTCATCTTGGAGACATTCAGCAATTCTTTGTCTTTGTGACTATGGTGACTAGGTCAACCTCTTGATTTTCCCTAGTTACTTTAATTATTTTCTGACCATGTGGCAAACTGAAAGCTGCTTATTCTGTGAATGGGGAAAGGGGAGTTGCTTGTGACTTGAACAAAGAGGAATGGCCTCCACTCTCTGCATTTAATCCATGGGTGCTGTTTCTCTATCAAATTGCCTGACATAACTGGTATGTGTTAGCTCATAACTAATAGTTTTGTCATGTCACATCAAAGTTCTTTAGGGCTCCTGGAGGAATATAATAAGTGTTCAGCATAATTTGATAGAAAAACACCTTGATCAAAAGGGTTCCTTTCTTGCCTTGTCTTCAAATTTCTTTTTGGATGTTTGGGATCTTGAGTTTTTTGGTTGGTTGGTTGGCTTTTATCTTCTCAAAATAATTGCTACTGATTTCCACTCTGTGTGTTGCTGCCCAAGCAATGAAAGCAGTCAGAGAAGCTGTGAAATTTTCTCCCCATATGTGGGCACAACATGCTTTCAATCACTCAGGAAGGGTAAAGTTTACTCAGGGGGTGACTTCCCCCTTCCCTTACCCTTCTATCACCAGGAGGGTAATTCCAGTAGCCACCACTGGCAAATACATTGTGCTGTGCTGTGTCCAGCCCCTCAAATCCTTCCCTTGGCCAGCACAGAGGAGAGGACCCTCACACCCTGCAGCACACCTGGCTGCAGGAAGCACCCATGGGTAAATCAAAGTGACATTGTTCTTCTGCCACAATGCTCCCTTGCAGAACTGTGTCCCTCAGCACCAGCCTGGCAGTTTTTGGGGCTGGCACAGGCATGGGGATACCCCCACTGGGGAAGAAGGGAAAGCCTGAAACAGAGAAGGCAGTGATCAGGTCTGGGTTGCACTGCATACCTGTTGTTTGAGGGAGATAATTCTGTTGGGTTTCAGGTGGTGGTGGATGGTCCATCTGGCCATGGATGGGCTCACCTTCTTCCTAAGAGCGTATGTGTGCAGTCAGTGAGGGTTTGACAGGTACTTCAGTCCTTGCTCTCACTGTTAAATCTTCACTTGTGGTGTAGATTCTTCACCTTCCCAAGATGCAGGCTGCTCTCAAAATTCTCTTAAGCAAATTAACCCTACTCCAAATTTTTTTCCCATGAAAGGCATGGAAGGCAAGAAGATACCCTTCATAACTTATTAGAGCCATCAGCACTGGGTTTAGTGTCATAAGTATAGAATCATAGAATGGTTTGAGTTGGAATCAATCTCAAAAATTATCTGGTTCCAACTCCCAGCCATGGAGAAGGACAGCTTCCACTAGACCAGGTTGCTCAAAACCCCACCCAACCTGGGCTTGAACATGTCCAGAGGTGGAGAATCCCTGTATAGACAGGGACCATCAGTACAGCCACACTTATTTGAAATTGTTTAGGTCACAAAACACTGCCAAACTGCTTGCAGGTCCCAGCAACATGCCTGAGAAGCTGCACCTCTGCCCCACCCCAAGGTGCACAGGGTGACAGCCAAGTGCTGTGTTGGACATGGAACTCGCAGCCCAGCATGAGGGGGGATAACTCCAAACTACAAAACCAGCACTTCTGCCCAAGCTGGCACAGAAAGGCAGCAACTGTGTCTGCTGCCCAGCCCACTAAGCTTTGGGAAATGTATCTGATGAGCATCTCTGTAATAAATACCAGTTTTAGTGCTTTGAACCAGTTCAAAAGTTTGGCAACAAAGAATTCTTTGAATTTTTCTTTTTTCTTCTTACTGCAGTAATTATACCAAATTACACACAAAGGAATAGTATAAATACTCTTTTAAAGTTCTTGACCTGCCTTGGGACAAATGGATTTCCTTTTGCATCCCTACAGCCTTTAAACAAAGAGAACTATTGCCTTGCCTTTGTTTGCGTTCCCCTGCTGATATCAGTTAGGTTTTCATCTCACTCTGCTTTAATTTTCAGGGGGATTCTTTCTCCTTAAACTGCAGGGAATGCAAAAACCCCATGGTACAGTGCAAGGACAGGATTTTCTGCCATTCCTATTCAAACAACTGGGGTTATAGTTGCTTCTAAGGATCCCCTGCTGTTTTGTTTGGGTTTTTACCCCAGACAGATGCTTTCTTCTTTGTCCATGCTCTAAATACCTAGAAAAGCAGTGCAATTCAGCCCCAGCTTTAGGGAAGTAGCACATAGGTGAGCCCTGAAGCCTCATTTCATGAAGCCTTTATTACCTTGAGCACAGAGCAACTCCTCAGCATCCAAGTACACACAGGAAGAGCTCTTGTCTCAGGCCAGGAGCTTCTTGTCCTATTAGCTTTTCCCAGTTGCATTCTGCCTTACTGACAGTCTTGCTGATGGACTTCTTGAAATGCTATACCCTTCCATCCTATTGACCATCTCCTAGCTCACTGAAATTTTCTTTTTTTTTCTTTCTTTTTTTTTTTCCCTTTTTCTTTTTCTTAGATCTTCTAATAAATTTGGGGTTATTTTTAGGGGGTTTTTTTGGGGGGTGGGGGTGTTGTTATTGTTTGTTTATTTATTTTATTTACAAGACAATTAAAAATTGCCACAAGTAATATGAGGCTGTTGTTGAATNTCTTGTCCTATTAGCTTTTCCCAGCTGCATTCTGCCTTACTGATAGTCTTGCTAATGGTCTTCTTGCCATGGATTCAGGTAGGAGCACAGTCATCCTGGTGTTTCTTGGTGCTAAGGTGTCCAGGAGGACTGGCAGCAATGTCCAGCTTGTCCTTGAAATGGTATTTCCTTCCATCCCATTGACCATCTCCTAGCTCATTGAAATTTNACAGGGAATGCACATAATATTTTTAGTATTTTTAATGGGGTTTCAGATGCTTTTAATAGCCAGGACTTACATTTGTGTTAACACTAAAAAGCAGGTATTGCTCTACTTTGCATCACAACGTAGTTCCATAAAAGATGGATGCTTTCTTTTGTTTAGACGCAGTGCAAGGCATTGTTCTCAATGTGTATTTAGATTAGGAGTCCATCCCTGTGTGTTTGAAGACAAAAATGAGTAAATACCATTGGCTTTTTGAGTTCTGGTTGTTTCTGCTGTTGACCCACAGGGTGCCCATGTAACCCATCCTCACCCTCACCATAGCCCTGCCTAATCTTCCAGAGGGAAGGACTGAGCAGCACTGTCACAAACACATCAGGAAGTAGGGTTTAGGGGAATTACATTTACTTTTCTTCTAATCAAAACTAAAACCATAAAACCCTGGGGACAAAGAAGGGAAATTGTATTATGCTTGGATGGTTTCAAAAATGCGAAGAAAAAAAATCACAAATTATTTCAGCATTAGATGTTACATTTAAAATTTGCAGATATATAAAATATATGCCTAGAATTAAGTTTGAAATGAAAAATCAAAGAGTCTTTGTCACACATTTCCATTACACATTACCAAACCTTCCCCAGTGAAATGTCAGCTGAACAAAGCATGAGGTAATTCTGAGCAGATATAAATTCTAATTCTACAAAACTAAATTTCATAATTCCTACTTTATTTCATCTATGGTTTCTTGAGCAGAACTAATCTTATCACAACACTTAGATTGACAGGATCTACAAGTATTTTCATAGTAATAATAATAATAGTGATAACTAAAAGGACTGCATCAAGTGTCTCTGCTTGTTTAGCCATACAATTCTTGTGTTATGTTTTAATCCTTTGCCTGCTGTCTCAGTTCTTTACAATGCTGGAAGGCATCATCTGCAACTAAATATTTCTCAGTCCTAAAATCAACTTCATGTAGTGAAAGTAACCCTGGAGATAGCCATTGAGGTCATTCTTCAGCATTTCATCTCAAAGTTTTTTGTATTTACTCTCAGTATTATTTAGCTTTATTGTGTTCTTGTCATTGCAGTTATATGCTTCACATATTTTCATTGGAATATAATCCTCTTCTATGTGAATTTATACAAGCCAGGTTTTGCAAATGGTATTTATTTTTCAATTGTTTTATCAAAGAGCAAATTCATCTACCTGGAATAGATGATCTCATCAGGAAATGAAAGCTTTTGGTTTTTAGAACAAGTTTGATGTTATTTTTATTCAACTCTTTCCCTTTTTCTTCATGCCAAGCACATAATATAATGAATTATGCACACAGATGATGAACTGGTACAAAATCACCTTTCTTCTGTGTAACAGATAGTTTTACTTTGTACATACAGTGGTCTGTCTTCCTGTTGATGTATCCTTGGATAGGGAAGAAATTTATGACAGTCCTGCTGAAAAGGCTAATGGAAGTCATGAGCATTTTCCTGCCCTCTGGCAGGTTTCTTGGAACTAAGAATGAAATTGGAAAGAGCCCTGTTGTAATGATGCATTTAAAGAAAATCCCTAAGAATTTTCAGCCATTTCATCTCCGAAACTTTGATGGATTTCAGCTACTGAAGAAAAGTGATTCATATAAGGGAATTTTAACAAGATTTAAGCAAGTGGAATTGTGAAATTAATTCATTAACAGGACTCATCTCATTTAGGAGTTTAACATATTAATCAACTCAACATTTTACCTCCATTTTTTTTTCCTATCCATTTCCACTGTAGTATCAGTGTACTTTTGAAACTCTCTCTGACTCATTTTTATCTTGTTAAATTTCTTCAACTCTAGAGAAAAAATACTGGCTCTTCTGTTGTAGTACTACATTTTTAAACAAATGGTACATATTTTTCTCCTAAAGCTTCTAGATGCTTTAATTCTCTTTTCCTTTTAGTGAAACAAGCCAACTGTACATATTTAAGTGGAGTTTGAGATACTTTGGCAATGTGATGAGTGAATCTGTTATAATTTTACTTGGTGTATTTTTCTGGACCAAGTTCACACTGACATTTAAGCACCTGACAGTCTGTGAACCTTGGTGATAGTCAGACCCAAAAATTCAGATGTTAAGAGTCTTTTGTTTACCACAACCTTGATAAACATGGCTATGTCAGCTGCAGGGTTATGGTGTCCTGCTCTGCATCAGGAAATGTGAATTTAATTTTCATATCTGTTTGAAGAGAGAAACTCAGCTGCTTTGCCATGCATCTACTATTGGGATGACTGGGACCCCAAAAGATCACAAAGCTCTTTTCAGAGTTTTGGCCCATATTTGCTGAAATAATTTAGTGCATTTGCAAAATTGTACAAGTGTACTAGGTGCCTTCATATTGCTAAAATAATTTTGGTACTAAAGGGCTATTTCATGGGCTTAGTCTTTTGCTTCCAGCCCTTCAGATCCTTGCTTGTATTTTTCTTTTTTTCTTTTTT